>CM053787.1:657887566-658487566 GCA_028749045.1 Cupressus sempervirens
GAGGCAAGAAATTTTGCACCTCTTGATTTGTTGAAGTTTAATATAATTCATCAGATCTATAGAACTGGTTTTCCCTTATGGGTTTTTCCAGGGACAATTTGTCCGAAAATATTGTGTTCATTATGTTGCGCATTTCTTTTCGTATTTTATAAGTGAAGTTGTAGTTGTGTTATTTTTCAATATTAGCTAGGAATTTGTTTTCGACAGTTTAATAATCATTTATGATAGGATATTAATAATTAGCAATTGCAATAGTTAATTTTCACATGGTATCAGAACATTGTTAAGGGTAGAAGAGTTTTTCCCTAGGTAAAAAATTTTGATCTCTTTAGATTTATTATTGCTTTAATCCCTTGAGATGGCTTTAGCTATTTTGAGAGATTAGGATAGATTGGATGGTGTGTTGAATTTTGGTCTTTGGAAGGCCAAAATTTCTTTATTGTCAATAGAGAATGGTATCAAGAATTATGCTACGAGTGATGTACTTGTACCAATGGATGCAACACAACTTGCAACATATAAGAAGGATGATGCTAAGGCAAGGAAGATTATCCTTGATGGTGTCAAGGATCATATTGTTCCACATATCATAGAGCTAAATACAACAAAGAAGATGTGGGATGCCATTCTGAATCTACACTAGAATGCTACCACCAACAGGAAGTTGATTTTTAGAGAGAAGCTAAAGAATACTTGGATGAACCAAGGATAAGACATCACAAGTTACCTCACTAGGCTCTAACTTGTCAAGGATGAGTTAGCAGCTATTGGAGATAGCCCTAGTGATTATGAGCTAGTGAGAATAACCCTAAATCGGTTTACTAAACAATGGAGTGTCTTTGTTCAAGTTGTTAGTGGAGGAGATACTTTATCGAGTTGGGATTGGTTATGGACTAATTTCACTCAGGAGGAGTTTAGACTAATTCTTGTCAATGGGGCCAACAAGACTCAAAAAAATGAGGTGGAACAAGAGAACATTGCCCTAGCGGGTAAAGGGAAAGCAAAGAATCAAATTCACAATGTGAGAAGAAGAAGGAGGAACTTTCTAAGGTCAAGTGCTTTGGATGCCACAAGTTTAGTCACTGTGTCAGTGGTTTCCTAGAGAGGAAGAAGGATAAGAAGCAGGTGGCAACTTCAACAAGTGCAAAAGAACACTCTAGTAGAATGGAAGATGAATTTGCACTCATAGCTTGGATGATTAGCTCAACCTCATAGTGTGTTTCGTATATAGATAGTGGGGCATCATTTCATATGATAGGAGTTAGAGAGTACTTCTCCAGTTACAAGGAGGAGGACACCAACATCCAAATTTCTATGGGAAACTTGTCCAAACTCAAGCTAGGTCGGAAAGGGATTGTTTAGTTTTAGAGGGAGAATGGAAAGCTAATTCCACTTCATGATGTGTTGCATGTGCCAAGCTTAGGTATGAATTTGATTTCTATATTTTTTCTTTAGGATAGGGGGTATAATGTACTCTTTAGAGGGAAAAATGTGTTGATTAAGCATAGGGAATGGAAATCACCCATAACTATTGGAGTTAGGAGTGGTTACCTTTATAGGTTGTAGTTTGATACTCCTAAGGCAATCATGAGCAGTAGTAATCCTAGAGATCTTGGAAAGCTATGGCATAGGAGGATGGGCCATATTCATCATGGAGCACTTAGATTGCTTCGTGAGATGGTGACAGGTGTTGTAGAGGTGAGCACAGAGCATGATGATGTATGTAAGGGATGTGTGTTGGGAAAGTTTGTGAAAGCATCTTTTCCAAGGAGTGACACTAGATCTGAGGGTGTTCTTGATCTAGTACATTCAGATGTTTGTGGACCGATGTCGATGAAATCTCTCAGAGGATATGAGTACTATGTTACTTTTATTGATGATTTCTCTAGAAAGACCTGTATATACTTCTTGAAGACTAAGGATGAGGTTTTCAGTGGATTCCAAGAGTTCAAGGCTCTTGTGGAAAATTCGACAGGAAAGAAGATATAGGCTCTTCTGTCAAACAATGGAGGCAAGTACAAAGGAAATGTCTTCCAAGAGTTCTATACCAAAGAAGGAATCAAGAGAGAATTGACTGTTCCTTAAAATCCACAACAGAATGGAGTTGCTAAGAGGAAGAACCATTCTATATCGGAGGCAGCAAGAGCTATGCTACATGACCAGGAAATGCCCCATTACTTATGGGCTGAGGCACGTAATACAATAGTCTACATCTAGAATAGAGTTCCACACAAGGTTCTAGGAAAGATGATACCAGAGGAGGCTTTTACAGGGAAGAAGCTAGATGTTGGTCGCTTTAGGATATTCAGGAGTTTGACATATTGTCATATTCCTGGAGATACATGTACAAAGTTATATGAGACTGCAAAGAGGGGATACTTTGTTGGCTACAATGAGACCTAAACAACATATAGGATTTTCATTCTAGAAACTAAAAGAATTATTGTCAGACATGATGTCAAGTTCTTGGAGGACAGGGCATCCAGGAGATCTAGAGATTTACCAGCATATGATCAGAGTGAGTAGCCAATAGAAGCTCCAAGACCAAGTCAAGGGTAGCAAAGCTCAAGTATAGTTACCAATACGAGTGTAGACTTAGGTAGTGAAGATTCATAGAGTATGGAGCAACAACTGCAATAAGAAATGCATCTAGAGGACTTAGAGGTTGACATTTCATCCTCTACAGTTGGCAATAGGAACCATGAGGTTCTAGATACACAAAGGGATACTCAAGAGTTTGTGGGAGCTCCTAGGAAGAGTACTAGATAGTGGGGACAACTAGCCAAGTTCAATGACTATGCGGCATTAGTTAATCAGTTGGTAAATAGTGAGCCTTCTAGCTATTAGGAAGTTGCAAAACATTAGGTATGGTGAGATTCTATGGTTGAGGAATATTCCACAATAATCCATAATGATGTGTGGGAGGTAGAGCCTAGACCAACAGATAGGGTAGCAGTTGGATTACACTAGATCTATAAGATAAAGCACAGTGCAGATGGTAGCATCAAGAAATACAAGGCTAGGTTCGTGGCAAAGGGGTTCTCTCAGAAGGAGGGAATATACTATGAGGAGATATTTTCTCTAGTTGCCAAGTATACTTCTATACGAGCTATAATCTCACTTGTAGCACAGATGGGATGGTAGATCCATCAAATGGATGCCAAGACAACATTCCTTAATGGTGAGTTGAAGGAGGAGGTATACATAGAACAACCATAAGACTTTGTAGCACACAACAAAGAGACCCACATGTGCAGATTGAAGAAAGCATTGTATGGACTCAAGCGGGCTCCTAGAGCGTGGTATGAGTGCATTGATACATACTTGTAAAAAATGGGCTTTGTGAAGAGTGAAGCAGATGCTAACCTCTACTACTTGATGTTTGGGGGTGAGATTCTCATTCTTGTTCTTTATGTGGATGACATGTTTCTTATAGATTCACTAGGGCTCATAGTGGATTTCAAGAGGAACCTTGTAGAAGAGTTCGAGATGAAGGATTTGAGACTTATGCACTACTTTTAGGCATGGAAGTGTGGCAGATAGATGGGGAGATTTTCCTTGGTCACGGGAAATACTACATTGAAATCTTGAAGAAATTTGGGATGGAGGATTGCAAAGCCATGTCCACACCCATGATCACAAATTGGAGGAAGGTAGATCCATCCAGGGAGAAGGATGTAGATCCCACTTTATATAGATAGTTGATTGGTTCACTTATGTATTTGGTCAACACTAGGCCAGATATAGCACTTGCAGTTAAATCTCTTAGTTAGTTCATGGTTGAACCAAAGAGAATGCATTGGACAATGACTAAGCATGTGTTGTGTTACTTGCATGGTACGGTTGAGTATGGGATCAGATATGTTTGAGGTGAAGGTATTATGTTGATAAGCTATACTGATGCAAATTGGGTAGGAAGTACAATGGAAAAATGGAGCACTTCAGGGTGTTGTTTCAGCTTGGGATCAGGAGTTTTTTCTTGGTTCAAAAGGAAGTAGAATTTTATGGCTCTGAGTTTAGTAGAAGTATAGTACATAGCAGATATCATGGCAACATGTGAAGCTATATGGATTTAGAAGTTGTTAGTATCTTTTTTTGGTTAGAAGGTTGAGACTACTGGCATACATTGTGATAATCAAAGTTGTATCAAGTTGTCTGAGAATCCAGTGTTTCATGATAGGTCTAAACATATAAACATCAGATATCACTTCATTAGAGATTATGTACAATGGGGAGTTGTTAAGCTATAGTACATACCTACAGAGGAGCAGGTAGTAGACATTTTTACTAAGGCATTGGGGAAGACAAAATTCATCTTCTTCAGAGATAAGTTGGGTGTCATGCATAACAACTTCCTCGCTAAGAGGGAGTGTTAGTTTTGGTAGCTTGGACAACTATTCATCCATATGCTATTATTTAGTATTTAATTTTTTTTGCTAACAAATTGGTTAGATCAAGACAATTATTTATTAAATAATTGACTTCTTTTAGAAGCAACTAGAAACCAATTTTGTTAGGGTTGGTAAGTTGTTTTATATCTCAACCGTCGATTGTAAATTGATCTTGGCCATTGGTTTACTAATGATAGTAGTATAAAAGGGGGTCTAGGGGGCATTTGGAGTATAGAGAAAATTTTTTAGTGCTAGCAAATGAGTTTGTAAGTTTGCATTGTTAGCAAACAGTCTTACAGTGTTAGTAAGGGCACAGTGTTAGCATGGGAATAGCAGTGGGAGAAATTAGGAGGTTGTCAGAGTTCTACCAATATGAGGCAAGTAATTTTGTATCTCTTGACTTTATGAAGTTTGATATAATTCCTCAAATGTAGAATTGGTTTTCCCTTACGGGTTTTTCCAGGGACAATTTGTCCAAAAATATTGTGTTCATTGTGTTGCACATTTCTTTCTGTATTTTATAAGTGAAGTTGCAGTTGTGTTATTTTTCGGTATTAGTTGGAATTTTTTTTTTGACAGTTTAATAATCATTTATGATAGGAGATTAATAATCAGTGACTGCAATATTTAATTTTCACAATTATCGAGTTCGAAGAATTATAGAAGCAAAAGATCAAGGGATAAGCTATAAGTATTATATAAAGCTGTCAAAAGAAATAAGGCACCTTGAAATACTTTGAACGAAACAATTGTGAAAGATTATTGTGATAAAAAAAATTGCAAAATTGTTTTCTAATAAAGAAGATAGTTCACATGGTAGCAGATTGCCACCTCCACGATGTAAGGAAGAATTGATGAGAGCGACTCTCACCATATTTTAACCTATTTCACCCATCACTATAACCATTCTTATATTCTATTTTCTATCAAATCATACCTTAATATTGGTTATTATTAAAATATATAAGAAATAATTAATATAACTTTATGATGAAAATATAAAAACAAATTTTATATTATATTTACTAATGAAGCATTGGAAAATCATCTAGTTAACAACTTATTCCTTGCCTTAACATTAAAAGCTTTTGTTGTTTCTATAAAATATTTATACTAAATTTTATTCTAATGCAAACCAAGCATTGAAAAATCACCTAGTTAACAACTTATTCCTTGCCTTAACATTAAAAGCTTTTGTTGTTTCTATTAAATATTTATACTAAATTTTATTCTAATGCAAACCAAGTTACTACACATTTCTTTTATCAAAACAAATGTTCTTCTAGCAGTTCGTAGCACATTAGTCAACTATCAACTATTTATCGTATATTCACACCATTGACTACAAGATGTTTGTTTTCTTGTCTATTAACATAGTATTTAACAATGAAGGAAATTATTCATTGTAACTCTAAGAAATCTTGACTCAAACATGATAGTTTTGCAATGATTTATTCTCCCATGTACAACTTCAATAACCAACAATTTCTTCTCTGCATTGAAAATAAATAACATCTAAATCAACTAGAAAGGATGTTGAATTTTTTTTGCAATCCAATTTATGTATTTTTGTGTGTTTATGTAATAGAAACGGGCTCTGAATAGCGTGAAAAACCTTGGTTGGAAAGAATTTTTAAAATAGTTGCATGTTTCAGAGGTTCATAGATTTCAGACAGCTTAAACATCATACACTAAAGTTTCATTCGTAGACTTAAAGTGTTAAATAGTGAAAAGTGACTCTTTTTTCAGACTTAATTTTTACCTTAATATGTGATGTTTAAATATGGCCAATAGATTGTAACATTTTTTATCCCAAGAATTTTCATTTAAATTTTGATAGTGCACAAATTATCGATCTTACTAGAGACAAAATGACATTTATCTTGATAGGGCTAATTAAAATGTGTGGCAATATAGGGATTATTCAAGGTCTAAATTTCTTCCTCAGTTGTCTAAGCCCAAGTATAGATTATCTAAACTAAACTAGGTACCATTAGACTATAAGCATCTTGAAAAGAGCAAGTAACTTATTTTTAATATTTATTTTGAGGGAAATAACCTAGAGAAGATTTCTTCTTTCCTCAACTAGTTGTATGAAGATATTTCAAGAGATCAGAATGGGGTTCCTTCTGTCATGGCTTGACTTGAGAAATCAATTATTTTAGGGCTCCTTCATCATATTTATATGAGCATGGAGCAATTGGACACCCTAATCCTATCCCTCATCAATTTTTTGATGAACTTAATCAAGAGTCATCAATCCATGTGTTAACCATACAAGGTAATAGAAGCAACGAAAAGATGTAGGATTTTAAGAAAGGGATCCAGGGGATAAGCGCTTTGCCTCCCAATTCCACATTGTTAGTTCTTGATAATATATCATTGTGTAAGGCAAAGACGAATCTATTGTATGATTTTCTTCCATCTCGGGGCCTTATTTGGAGATCCAAACTTATTCCTTGTATAATGGGCCTAAAGAAATGATGTTGTTTGAAATATTTTTGAATTAACTTAGTCTTTCAAAATTAAGGCTACTACTTTCCTAGAAATCCTTTGGATTATCATGTAGTATTTTATATGTATTGTACATTAAATAATCTTCAACTTACTACTTCTCTTTCACCTTTTCAACCCAATTTTCCTTCCTACCTTGTCTTCCTCAAAATCTTGGGGAGGAGTATGATTTGGTAGAAAAATTATGTAATACAATTTCTAAGATTTCTATTTGGGAACTTCTTCAAACTTCTCTTACACATTATTATTCCTTGCAAAAATCTTTAAATACTCTTCCAACTACGCCTTCTAATCAAGGTATTATCAATGCCTTTTAACAATGCATGAATGTTACACCTATTACACATCCAAATGTTTTTACTCAAGATGATTTACCTCCAAACAAAATTCAAGATCACTATGATGCTCTTATGGTAGTTATTCTCATCAATGGTAACCTCATTCATCACATCTTAGTTGATAATGGGTTTAGGCTTAATTTTTGTATTATCAACATGCTCAAAGTGGTTAAACCTAATTTGTCAATTATTCAACTTGATAATATTCCTATATGTATCTTTGATAATGTTTCTAAGAAATCCTTAAGCATCATCAATCACCTATTAAAGTGGGTTTGGTTATTTTGGATACTCCCATTCATGTCATCTTGGACCTATTGATTACAACCTTATTTTGGGTAGACCATGGTTGCATAACTTGCATGTTATTCCTTTCACTCTTCATCAAAAAGTTGACTTTAAATTCACAATAATAAGATTTTTAGATGGTAGACTGAATAGTTTTTTGGTTTATGAATCAAGAAATAATCCTATGTCTATTGGGAAAAAGTAAGATCAAGAATCTAAAGATGGTCCACCTTCTACAAGTGTACTTTCAAAATATGATTGAGGATCCTTATATTTGACACCAAATTTTATTAAACATTATAGAGTTTCTAACCTTTCATTTAGAAATATAAAATAACTGCTCTATCTAGACAACTTAGTCACATTTTTTTTTGTTTCTTTTTATCTTAAAGAATTTATCAAAACTAGTTGTGATAAAATAGTGACTAAGGAAGATCTACTATCTCCTTCTGATATGGCTTCTTGTTATGGTCTTCCTTGTTATCATTTATTAGGAAAACATGGATTGCCTTGGAATGGATGTGGAAAACCTTAACAAGAGAGTTAAGTGCCCTTAGGAAATGGGGGGCATGAGTCTTCTTATCTAGACTAGGATTCAATCTTTATAAGATCCCATAAAGAGTTAACATTATTGTCAATCATAATTTTAAAAATGATTCAAGATATGTGCCATAAGGTTTTGAATCTCATTCTTTGTCTATATTATTTCTTTCATTAGCTAACAAATTTTCTCCTATCACTTGTAATCAATAAATAAATTTACCTAAACTTCTTCATGCTAAGGTGATTACTAGAACTAAATGTAAAAAGAAACATAGTCAAAAACTTATGAATCCTCCATTTTTCATGTATCATCACTATTACGATTACTCTAATAATGATTACCAGGATTTCTATTACAAGATCAAACAATTCATTCATAATGAGGTTATCTACATATATTTTCAAAAGAAGTTCTAGTTCAATCCAAG
The DNA here is from genome assembly GCA_028749045.1 of Cupressus sempervirens. Lineage (NCBI taxonomy): Eukaryota > Viridiplantae > Streptophyta > Pinopsida > Cupressales > Cupressaceae > Cupressus > Cupressus sempervirens. Next base: position 657,896,069 of record CM053787.1, read on the forward strand.
TTTCTCTAAAAACGTCTAAGTCCCTATGATGTTGCTCCATGCTACGTAATATTATTATTATATCCCTTGCCCAGGTTCATTGTCTTGCATGTCCTACTTTTTTAGCAGCATAATAAGTCCTAATTTCCCTTGTTCCTACACTTGGGGAGAAAGGGAATCAAATCCTTCTTTATCATTATCTCAAGGATCCACTTTTCTTTTCTTACATGTGTTATTTGTTTATCATGTGACATCCAATCTTAGATCATTTGCAATTTTGGGTTTTCCATGGTAGATAAATCCCTACCTTGGAGCCTAAATAATGTAAAATCATTCACAAGGATCATTTTCACTTCTTTCATGGGATCTAATTGCATTATTTTCTTTCATGGCCTAATAAGAGTTGTGACCTCTTTAGGTTGGACTATGTGTTGCTTGAGGATACCATCTTGATGTTGAAAATTCATTATCTTTGTTTGTCACTTCCTTAAGATGTCAGAATAATAAATTATTCTTCCATCTTAAGGGGGGGAATACATAGCCTCCCTATTATATAATTTATTTATTTATTGAAGCATGTCATATAGAGTACACTAGTATAAAACAACTTGCTAGGGAATAGTTACTTCCCTTTTATATATATCTTGGATTGGTTAACTAACATAACATAGCTTTGTATACCATTTGACCTATCCTAACATATACATAAACCATTCTTGTGATATAGGAGTAGTATAACATTGGGGTGTGTACATGCAAAGCCACTACAAGGCACAAAATTGTGTATGATTAATGATGAAGTATACAAACTTTCTAGGCCATTTGATCATATCTTTTTCATGTGTGATTGACTATTGAGTGCACAAATTCGCTAGACTATTTAAGCACATCCCTTTGACATGGTTTAGAGTAAGAAATACAAAACTTATTGGATGAGTTGATTGCACTCTCTCTTTCTCCCTTTCTCTTTGTGAGTGGGATCTCCCTTATAATGGTTTTGGGATTTGAAAAAGATTCTATTGGGGGCTTGGTATATTCTTTGTCTCCTTAGTCATGATAAGATTATCTATTGTTTTTGGTCTAATTTTTTGTGAGCATGAGTAAGGATCACATTCCCACTAAAGTGGTGGATAAATGGACCACCTCCAAATGGAAGGAGTTGTTTTTTAAGAGTTCAGCTCCCATCATTTATTGAGTTTATGGTCCATGGATGTATTTGTGCATTGAGTGTCTCTTTTTCCCACTTTGATCATGTATTCACCCGATTATATTTTCATAACCTCCAAGACCCTAAATTCATGGTCCTTGAGATCATCTCGAGTATAGATTCACCCAATTAAACCTATACCTGGGGCCAAATGAATTTTGGATCCTATTTTCTCTTGGGTTTTCCAATTACTTCCCTCAATGCTTTAGGTTGATTTCCTTGTTATTGATCCCACAAACTAGTATTTAAGGGAGTTTGGGAATTTCATTTTTACTCATAACATCTAATATGTACACATAATGATTTCATGCACAAATGAGATGTATCTATGATCAAGTGCAAAAGTATCTTGAAGCATTCAAGACATTTAAGGCATTCAAGGATTCATTGGGAGAATTTCCTCTTCAAGGTATAACTTCCATTGTTGGTTATCATGAAGGGAGGAGAAATGTGTTTCATCCATTGCATCCATTCATCTTATGCTTCTTCCTTCAATCACATCTATATATATGGATCTATAATTCAATATTGACAAGATCCATTGCATTTGTGGAGATTTCCTACATTCACATTCAAGATTTGGCAACAACATCTAGTATTGTAAAATCCTTCCAATAAGGGTTTCATCAAGAAGGTAAATTATTTATAGTTTACCATGAATCCTTGAATTATTTACATTAAATTTCATTTTAAGGTTAATTTTTTGTCAAGGGCTTGTCTAAGGCAAGTCCTCCCCTAACAAAAAAAACCATTTTTCACTAGTATGCAATTTCAAGAGCATAGTTTTGAATACAAATCTACCTACCCTTTTTTTCGAAATTATGGGATCCACAATATTTTTTATCATAGCTATATATTGACCTAAGGTGACATGTGCCTCCAAGGTAATGTAAAATCTCCATTAAAAAATGTAGGGTTGACCTATACGAGGAACAAATCACTTTTTGTGTTTTATCGTTGTTGGCTTCCTAGTTTCAGATATAGTCTTTGTCTTATCACTATTGTTACCAGAATATTGTTTCACACCTTCAAAGGGATTTCCTCATTCTCAAGGTAAGTTGCATTACTATTTTTTTATTTATATTTCAAATTCAAATACTTACATTATTAGGGCACTATACTTGTATTTCTTGAATTGAAATCCATTAACCTAAGCAAGTTAATCAATATCTAACAGTCAATTTACCTTCACATAAAAATATAAGGTTAATAAACATTTCATGAAAGAGGCTTTCTTGCATATTTTAGTAGTATATAACTTGGGTTCGGTATTAGCATCACTTAATCTTACTCAGTTCTTGCTAATATTACTTGGGTTATATAGAGAGTTGTGCTTGGAAACTCCTATTTCCCTCATATTTTTGTGTTAGGGTGAAGATCTCATTCGATACACACATATTATTGAGTTCTTCCATGTTCCTCTTAAACACTCCTACATAATAATTTTGCAAATCAATAATCCTAGTATTAAAGGAATAGATACTGACTTTGACCATATTTATTTTCAAAACAAGAAAATTAAAAAGCTTGGCTTGAGATCTTTACATGTACCAACAAATTCAAATTTCAATTATTAGAGAGATCCTTCTATTAATCTCAATAACAAACCATTCTTCAATCTCCTTAAAGGATAACATTAATATTAAATTTTTCTTTCCAATGGCCTATTTCCTCATCTTTCATCATGACTTTCTCATTACTAGGGTCATCAGTAGGAAACTTTAAAATATTCATTGTTGGGCCTTCTCCACATTTGAATTTAGATATGAATATTTCATCTTGTTCCCTTTCCCTTTGAGGACTTAGAATGTTCTCCCACTCATAGGGATTTTAAATTTTTTTTCTATGTAGACAAGTTTTAGGGCATAAGAGGCTAAAACATACTCAACATCTTCATGAGAACATGTAGTAGATGGGACAAAATAATTAACATTATCATAATTTTCAAATCCATGAACCCAAGAGATCTCAAAGGAATACTTCCCCTTCTTTGAATGCTTCCAATTGTTGATATGGGGTAAAGAATCCTCCTCAACAAGGGTGTTCTTAGTGGACACCCTTAAACATCACACACTTAGGAAGAATTAAGCTTGGGGAAACAAAGTCAACTTTTACTATTTAACACTTTTGGTCTAGGAATTGAGCTTAGTGTGTGATGCTTAAGGCATTCTATTGTCAGTATTAATATACATGTTTGAATAATGAACATAGGTATTTTGGGCATACTATTTATTTTTCGTAGCTTGACAAAATTAAGAGGAATAGAGACTAACTTGGTATATTATACTATAAATAGGATGTGACCCTCATGAAGAATGAGATTATTAAGGTTAGTTTATGTCTATCAAGCCACACACACACACACACACACACACACACACACACACACACACACACATACTAGAGAATATAAAATATGAATAACAAGTATATATGACTATGTTTAAAGTGATTAAGAAGCTAATGGAATGGTAACTAAAGAATTTCCTAAGATTTCCATCTAGGTTGAAGTATCTCATAATCACCTCAACAACTTCTACCCAAAGAGGTTTGATGGTGTCATGATTATATCATCCCAGTTTGGTGCTCTTGACTTTGTTTGACTCGTCCCATTTAAGAAACAAAGCCAAAACTTTCTATGAGGCCTTATAGTCTTTGTAAAATTTTTTCTCCTTCATGAGAAGACCTACTTCCAAAATAAGATAGTCAAAGATAGTAATTTCAACATTTTTTCACAAACCAGATTCTATCTTTCCAACCATCAACAAAATATTTGGTGATCAAAGGGTCATAACCATGAAGCTTCTCTAAATAACCCATATGATTCTCATACTAAATGAAACTTTGCCCCATATAATGGGGTCATTCTTCGACTTTTTGTTGGATCTAAAAACTATCATCCTATCCCACCCATTAGATAGTTGTAGAAAGAGAAGATGCATGCCATAATTAACCATTCAATCAAGAGAAATAGGAAGGGAAAAGGTAAAAATCATCTAGAAAGCATGCAGAAAGAAAATACATATTAATGCAAAACCATCCATCAACCAAAACTAGAACTTAACTTGATATGTTTATAACATCTAATGCATGAAAAATTAAAAAAGAACATTATATATATATATATATATATATATATATATATATATATATATATATATATTGCAAGATTGATGTGTGTACATGTAAGCATATGTATATTTTTATATATAGAGAGTTGCACACACATAAACATATTTGTGTGTCTAAATCATAATGTTCTTAGGTAACTATAATTAAGTTAAATTGTACTAATGAATGAAGATGGGAGAAAATTACAATAAGTTTAATAAAATGTAAATCATTAATTAGCATTATATTACATTAAAGGTCATATTAACAGAAAAACACTAAGAGATAATTACATACAAATATAAATTATTTAGAATATTTCTAATATTAATCCAATTAAATTAAAAAATGATCATCTTAAATTTATAATATAATTTCTTAATTTTTTTATATAGGTAAAAGCTCATAAGGCCCAAGATTGTGTTTAGATTTAAAAACCATCTCAATTGAGCACCAAAGATCAGAGATGGATATGTGCCCTTGGTTTAAATCTTACATAAATATTTTAGAGCAATTTAACCAATTTTATTGCCATCTTTTTATTTCTAGATTTATAACTTTTCTCTTGATACTTCCTTGTGAATATAATCCGAAAATTAAACTTGGCTATAATCAAGTTGTCAGAAAAAAAAGTACATGCTTCATAAAAAAAAAAGAAACTTACCTCCTATTAACTTTAATTTTAACAAAAAATAGTACATAAGAAAATGTTTTGAATGATGGAAAATATGTCACTTATTAACATTAAACTTCCATAATATCAGCTTAATTTAACATGTTTATTTTTTACAATAAAATTTCTAAACCAAATCCATTTTAAGAGCAAGTGTCTAACTTATACTTATCATATTGGCTTATTCTTATTAAAATTTATTCTCCATCTGCACCTTTGTTAGAAAGATTCTATGGTTCTCTATTACGTTCCCTATAAAAATGTTTTATGATTATTTCTTTGAATTGATCAACATTGGCTAGGGAATATTCAAGTTTATAATTAAGGATCGAGTTTGGGTTTTTTTTTCTTAACACATTTAGGATAATTTGTGGGTCTCCTTCGATAACTAATTTGTTATTACCTATCTCTCTACTTAGAGTTAATCCTTCTATTAGGGCCTCTAATTCGGCTAAGCTATTAGATATTACTCCTAAAGGTTTGGTGCATTTAAATAGGCATGACCTGTTGTTTGAATAAATAATACATCCTAAGCCTACCAGTCATGAATTACCTCTAGAGCACCCATCAAAATTTAACTTTGACCATCTTGAAAGAGGAGGTTCCTTGTTATATTATTTCCTAGCGATCTTGTTGGATTTTGTGTATATAATTGGTGGATTAATTAGCTTAAACCAATTTTTATGCATATTTGCATCCCAGTTTAAAATGGAACCTTTCTCCTTGTATGATTTTTTGAGATTATTGTTAGCTACCTCAATAATAAAAGCCCCTAATTTATTAAATAATAATGTTATATCCATATTTTTATTAGAAAAATTTCTTTTGTTCCTTTCTTTCCATAATTCCCATAGGAGCATGGAATGGGATATTTTCCATAAATTATTATAAACCTTAGAGCAACCATGTTTCAACCAACTTTTTAATAAAATTAATAGGTCATCAAGAAATACATTTTGCCAATTTAATTCTTTATGTAACCAATACCATCAATTCTTAGCAAAGAGGCAATCATAAAGAAAGCATTCAAATGTTTCTGATTCTTTTTTCACAAAGTGAGCATCTAGATGGTCTTTCAAAGCCCATCTCGGTAAACCTATCTCTTGTTAGAATTCTCTTTTGAGGAGCAGCTAGAAGGAAGATACCTTCTTTCAAAAGACATACCAAATTCCAACATAGATCTAGAGGAATATCAATCTTATTCCATTTTTGAGAATTTATTATCTTTTCATACCCTAGTTTGACTTTATAATTTTCCATCTTTTGAGGCTCGCCAAATTAATTTATCTTTCCTATCTTTATGATTTGCCTACCTACTTTTTAAAAATTGATTTAAAATGTACTTTTCATGTGACAAAAGTAGAGTTTCATCTAGGGTCTTTTATTGCCATCCTCCATATTGATTATCATTAGTTTTAATTTCATTATCACTCACATTCTTACCCCATAGAGCTGAAAGAGTATTTTTTATCTTTATAGGTAGATTTACATTATCTGGAGAAGGGGGCCTATCCCATGAATCTTCACAAAATAAAGCATCATGCCCTAAACTAACATCCCAAGTTAAATTATTAGCTATTATTGGGTGGCAGTTCAACATAAAACTCCAAATTCTTGAATTTTTTAAGAAGATTTTTAGTCTTGAATGTAAAGAGAGATGATTATTATTGTTTAAATATTTATGATATAAGATTTTGGCCCATTTGCTATTATGTTCTTTAAAAATTCTCCAAATAGATTCTATCCCTAGTGCCTTATTTTGCTAACTCAAATTTTGTATGCATATGCCTCCAAATTCTTTAGGTCTACAATTTTTTATTTTTTATTTTTATCAAAGCTTATCTTTTCTTATCTCCAATACATTGCCAGATTTTTTTTTATTTTGATAGTCTAATTTTTTTTTACTCCTTTTGGTAGGGGAAGACATGACATATGATATATGGGGATGGTCAAAAGTGCTGCTTTGATCATAGTCATTCTACTTGTTATTATTATGTAGTTCAAGTGTATTACATGCATATAAGGGTACAAAACCTCCATTGACCACAACTTTAAGCATTTCATTTAACATGTTGTGATATTCAAATGTATGGAAATTAAAAATATTTTATTACTAATTTTTAATTATATACTATTATTAGTTCATAGTTGATACTTGTGTATGTTTTCTAGTGTACATACATATATATAGAGTGTTTTGAATAAATAACATATAAATATGTTATATAATGAAGTAGTCTCAAAATAATAAATTAGAAATAATATTATTATGTGAAATGGAGTCTAAAAATATAATAATAATTTGGTAAAAAATTGTTTATATTAATTATTTTATGAAAATATGACATATAATAAAATAATCGTATTTTAAATATAATTTAATATTAATTAGCATATTAATTTTTTTATGTGAAATATTGAATAAATAAGATATGAATAAGTAGGAAATATATTTTTATAGGAAATTCAACTATGTAGTTATCAAGACAAATTTATTGATTCATTCATCGCGAGTAAGGTATCATAGAATCCATTTCTTATTAGAATAAATGAAACACTTTCATAAAAATGAAACATTGATCTTTCCTAAAATTCAATAAGTATTAAGTAATTAGATGTCGATTAGTTGATTGAAGACACATATATAGAGGCAAGATGCTTCTCCGTCAATCTTGACTGACTTCAGGAAATGTATGATCCGCATTCGCTTCTTTCATCCAGCCGGCAACACTATAACGGAAATTAATATGATCCAGCTGGTAGCATACATTTAATCAAATTTCTCGTGTGTGGAAGCTTATGTGCCAGCCATACATGACGGTGCAAACTCTATAAATAGAAAGAAACTTATACCACCCTCATCTAAACTGAGCTGATGTCTTTGTTTTCTTTTGTGGTATTTTATGAGCATGCAAATTTGATTATCACTATGCTTAATTGATGTTCTCTCATTGTGTTTATGGTCTCAAATACAGAATTTCTTATGATTGGATGACAATTTCTCATAATTGGATGACAAGGTTTATTTGGGCCTAATTAAGTAGAAAAGAAAACCATTCTTATCTAGAATCCTTGTATGCTTTTTATGCTAGTGAAAGAGGTTATTTCCAATTGTACATAAGAATTCAAAACCATTAAAAACATATTCACTAATGTAGAAGCACTTTAAATAATAGAAATGAGAATTATTAGAAAAAAAAGGGTAAAAAAATGTGACGCGAAATCAATATAAAAGTGGGACGGGTTTACTTTATAAACACAGACAAGAAGATGTATTGGAAAATGATGTGAAAATATATCATTAACGATATAATTAATTAGAGTTCACAACAGTATAGCCTAATTGAGAGAAGCTGAAAGAATGATATTATAAAGGGTCATAGAGGAATGAGGCTAATGCTTAAATTCATCTTTTGACAACAATGCAAGGGATTAAAATCTGTTTTGGTTGTGTATGTTTAATTAGCATGATCAAATTTTGTGCATTGATGCAAAGTAGAAGTAATTAAATGTGGATTGTATGAATGCACAATCTAAAAAGAAGACTATATAACAAGCTACAAATGTAACATATTACATAATAGGCTTAACTCAATGGACAATGTTTTTACATTTATAGATTTTGTACCTAAAATGTTGAATCTATTGATGAAGATTCATAAGATAAAAGGAAAAAGTCTATGTATTTTATATCTAGTTCAAAAGAACTGAACCATAAATTTTGAGACCAAAAGTGTAAGATTTGACTATGGTTATAGTGTAACGCCCTACCAAGGGATTCAAAAGAACTAACCTAAAGTTTTACTAAGTTTTCCAAACTTTGTTTAAAAAAAAAGAATAACATGTACAACAATCATAAAGTAGTAGAAGCAATAATATACAAGCATACATAAGTTGACATAACAAATTACATTCCTTAAGGATCACAAGATGTTGAGTCACATTTAATTTTAATTAATACTAAGTCAAATAAATTTTTATAACACATCCACATGAAAGAATAACTACAAGTCTAATCCATTTAAATAATATACATTTGTTTTGAATGCCACTAGGCAATATATTTGGAATGCACAATCATCCACTGTACATGTCACAAGGTATGAAAGGCTGAAAGAATATACATTTATAAAATATATTACATCATCCCTTTTGGATCCATGAAACGAGATACAATTCAATAAGTAAAATCATCCATCATAAAGATATAATCATCCATCATAATACACAAAGATAAAATGAAAGGAAATGCAGAACAAGCAACTCTAGCCACGACATCAATGAATGGATCTCAATGGTAAAAGTAAAAAGCGCTACCACTTGACCTCGTGGTAACCCAAAAAGGTCCACTCCCACTATGCTAAGGAGATAGTCTCAAGTCCCAAACAGGATATCAATCCCAAAAATCAAAAGAAATATCTAGGTCAAGGAAAATCCTAAAAGTAATCTAACTCAAAGGTTCCAAGATAAATCAACATCTAGACCCAGAGGCAAACAAAGACACATAGGAAATCTATACTGCTAGTGGGCAAGTTTCATCGCATGAACCAACTCTAGGATTACCCGGCTAGTCTTTTAATCCTCTGGCCCCCTAGTGGCTCTATGGGGCACTAGTACCCTTTCACGCTAACAAGGCATACTAATGATGCATGGTTGCAACCAAGCGTCCTTTCTACTCCCATCCTAGTTTGTACTAGCACTTGAGGCATGGGCGAGGAAAGACATTGGACTTATCCCAAACTTATAATAAATGCCAAGTTATTGTTTTTCTAAGCTTCTCATTCAATCCATTTACTTCATCTATGACATCCTTCTAAATTGTTTCCAAACATTTTTCAAGTTTTTAAAATAAATTTGGCAATCATAAATTTTACAATGAGACTAAGTTTCAATGAAATGTTGATTTTTCATTTTCTTTTCTAGTATGTCTTTGAAAATTGAACTTTATGTGAATTTGGAGCTCCAAAACTTTGCATTTTAAAATTTTAGAATTTTCTTTTGTACAAATAGACATCAGCTATTCAAGATTTTATGTTGATTTTCTAAATTGAAATGTAAATTCAAAGCTTTAGAGGTTTAAGTTTTTTACAATAGTTGAGAAATTGTCGGTATGAAAATTTTCTTGCATTTCAGAGATCGGCCGTGCAATTGAGGTTTTTCATTCCTAAAAGATCTATGGTTAATTCAAGCTCAAGCAATAGATCATATCACATGTCAAAGTAGCAAAAGCTTTCGATCGTTCAAAATTTTGGTGCATGCTTATCTCAACCCTGCATTCAATGTGTGCATTGATTCCCTCAATCTGCAACTCTAGGACAACATATGTCTCTAGGGGTCATAGGACTGCTAGGGAACTATTTCATTTGATTGAATGGGCCAAAAGGGGTCATAGGTTGTCCTGCACATTTCATGACAACATAAGTCCCCTAAGGACCTATTTGGTTTGATCGAATGGGTCGAAAGGGGTCATAGGATAACCTATGACCCCTTTTGACGCATTTGATGACAACATATGTCTCTTGTGGTCCTAGGACCCCTAGAGACCTATTTCATTTGATCAAATGGGTTGAAAGAGGTCATAGGACAACATATGGCCCCTTATAATGCATTCCATGACAACATGTGTCCCTAGGACCCTTATGGACATATTTTTTTTGATCGAATGGGTTGAAAGGGGTCATAAGATAACCTATGACCTCTTTTGACACATTTCATGACAACATATGTCCCTAGGGGTCCTAGGGACCTATTTTGTTTGATTGAATGGGTCAAAAGGGGTCATATGACAACCTATGACCCTTTTCAACACATTTCATGAGAACATACATCCTTATGTGTCATAGGACCTCTACAGACTTATTTCATTTGATCGAATGGCTCAAATAGGGTCATAGGACAACCTATGACCCATTTTGACATAATTCATGACAACATATGTCCCTAGGGGTCCTAGGGACCTATTTTATTTGATTAACTAGGTCGAAAAAGGTCATAGGATAACCTATCACCCCTTTCGACACATTTCATGACAACATATGTCCCTAGGGGTCTTAGGACCCCTAGGGACCTATTTGGTTTGATCAAATGGGTCGAAAGGGGTCATAGGAGAACCTACGACCCCTTTCGATGCATTTCATGACAACATACGTCCCTAGGGGTCCTAGAACTCCTAGGGACTCATTTGGTTTGATCGAATGGGTCAAACAGGGTCATAGGTTTGAATGGGTCGAACAAGGTCATAAGAAAACCTGTGACCCCTTTTGACACATTTCATGACAACATATGTTTATAGGGGTCCTAAGATCCCTAAAGACCTATTTGGTTTAATCAAATGGGTCGAAAGGGGTCATAACCTATGACACCTTTTGATGTATTTCATGATAATATATGTCCCTAAGGATCCTATTTTGTTTGATTGAGTGGGTCAAAAGGGGTCATAAGACAACCTATGACTCCTTTTGATGCATTTCATGGAAACATTTGTCCCTTGGGATTCGAGGACCCCTAGGGACCTATTTTATTTGATCAAATGGTTCGAAAGGGTTCATAGGACAACCTATGACCCCTTTTGATGCATTTCATGGCAACATATGTCCCTAGAGATTTATTTCATTTGATCAAATGGGTCAAGAGGGGTCATAAGACAACCTATGACCCCTTTAGATGATAACATATGTCCCTAGGTGTCCTAGGACCACTAGAGACCTATTTCATTTGATTGAATGGGTCGAAAGGGGTCAACCTATGACCCCTTTCGATGCATTTCATGACAATATATGTCCCTAGGTGTCCTAGGACCCCTAGGAAACTATTTTGTTTGATTGAATGGGTCGAAAGGGGTCAAAGGACAACCTATGACCTCTTTACCACATTTCATGAGGACATATGTCCCTTGGGGTCCTAGTACCCCTAGGGACCTATTTCTTTTGATTGAATGGATTGAAAGGGGTAATATGATAACCTATGACCCCTTTTGAGGCATTTGATGAGAACATATGTCCCTTGGGGTCCTAGGACCCTTAGGGACCTATTTCGTTTGATCAAATGGGTCAAAAGGGGTCATAGGATAAGCTATGATACCTATCAATGCATTTGATGACAACATATGTCCATAGGGGTCCTAGGATCCCTAGGGACCTATTTCATTTGATTGAATGGGTTGAAAGGCATCATAGGATAACCTATGACCCCTTTCAATGCATCTCATGACAATATATGTCTCTTGGGGTCATAGGACCCCTAGGGACCTATTTTGTTTGATTGAATAGGTTGAAAGGATTGATAGGACAATATATGACCCATTTCAATGCATTTCTTGACAACATATGTCGCTAGGATCACTAGGGACCTATTTTGTTTGATTGAATGAATCAAAAGGGGTCATGGGACAACCTGTTGACATATCAATCAATTTTGTTATTAGTGTTGGTGTAAATAGGTATTTACTATTTACACTTTACTTAAGTTTACTTAGGTTAGTGCATTATTTTTTATTTTGCATTATTTTATTATTTCTCTTTATGAGACACTTAGGAGTTTGCGCATCTTCTACAGTTGTCATGTAAACAACATAAAAGTACACAACTCTAATTATGCACATGGTGTCTACACCACATGCGTTTGCATCATTCACTGAGTTGTCATGTAGACAACACAATTTTTTGCACTCCTAATTTTGCACATGTTGTCTACAACACTGATGTGCGTGTTTCACCTTTGTAGGCTTATCCTCACATCATTGCACTTACTTTCGTGCATAATGGAGGATAACCCATATCTGGTGGACATGTGCCTAGTTGTTGGACTTATCATGATGCTGATTCCAAGGCATTCTAGATGCATCTTAGAGGCCTTTATATTGAGGCACTCCTAGTGTACTTGTACATAGAATTGAATGCTATACAGTTATTTTGATCATACTATGGTCTAATTTATGCTTGCGTTTTGAGTTCCTTGGTCTTGGGTAAATTTTGCCCTAAGGTAGATTCTTACATGGTATCAGAGCTGAGGGAGATACTTGTCACATAGCCATTGGAGACCTCATTGCTTCATCTCTTTAAGGGACCCGATTTAGATTTGGAGCATAAGCTGCAATTGGGAGCATCTAGAGCCGAAGCGAACCTTGCCATTGCATCCAGAGCGACAATTCGGTGAAGATTGACTATAAATTTTCCTATTTTAGGCCATAATCAACCAGGAGGAATTTTTTTTTTGCAAATCGGAACCCGAAGGCCCGATTTGCAAATCTGGGTATGATCTTTCTTGATCTGTTAAATTTATATTTCGGATCAATTAATTCTGCGAGTTATTTCTCTGTATTTTGGAAATATTTTATTTTCAAATTTTTTTCGGAATTTTTTTTTTGAAATTTTATACCCTATTGGGTGGACGGAGAATTTTTTTTATAGTGTTACAGGCTAGGCCTGCATACTATATATTTCACAGAGAATATTTTATAATATTTTTCGTAGGCAAGCTTCACACATATTTGCACCGGGCATTATTAATTTTTTGGTGAGCTTCCTACATTTTTCGCATATCAAAGATATCCAACCAGTGGGAGCATTACCATTCCGGCAAGTATAGTTCAATTGGCGACAACCTCTAGCCCAGCACCGATGACTCACTTAACATTTGCTTCACAAACTGTAGCACCTTGTACTTAAACACTACTTCATCCCCATTTCGCACAAATGTGGGATTAAACCCACTTTTCTGGCACCTGCAAAAGAATTCGGCACCCGCATTTGAGATTCTTAGTGACCAAGAAAGATCCGGTAGCAAAAGTTCGATCGTTGCACCCGCCCAGTGTGTGACATGCATTGATAGCACAACGCGACATGTAGGACATAGCTATCCTCCGAACATGACTTTACTACTCTGTGATAGTCGCATGCACCTTTTTGCCAGTTGACACGTGACAACACCTACACGATCCACACAGACACCCTGCACACGTAAGTGACACATAGCCAAACTAAAACCCTCCACGCGGCGCTTCCAACGAGCAGCCGTAGATCCTCGTCCGCGCCACATGCGCATAAACTGCCACGTCAACCGCTGACAGAGACCTCTACACAACATGCACCATTAGCCAAAGGTATAGACACTGAGGCAACATGTCTACATCATTCATATAGTCCGTACACCCTAACATCAGAAACCGTACTGGGTGACATCATCTTAGCCTTGCAGATGCTGACATCATCATTTTGGTAGCCTAAAATTTACGACCATCAGACCATCATTTTAGGGCATTTTTTAACTGTTGAGATGAACGTTTGGATGTCAAATTTAACATAGTGTTTTCCTCTATAGACCCCTCTTCAGATGCATTTTTGATTTGGCAGCCCGACTTCAAAGAGCCATAACTCGATCATACGGACCCCAAATCAGGTGTAATTTTTTTTGATTTTGGGTAAAATTTCCTAAATTTTTTAGTGATGCAATTTGTTTCTAGTTTTGGTGCTCGAATTGGTCAAAAATCATAGTTTTTGTCGACTATACCTATCTAATCCTACTTTTTGCAACTTCAAAGGCATCATACGGTCTCATCTGGACTCCTTTTCAGGTTCTATTTTTTTTGAAAGTGTATATTTTTTTGTCTAGTTTTCAGATCTACAGTTAGATTGTAGTCTTATTTGGACAAAATTATCACTTTCAAAGATAGGTCTTGTTTTGCATTGTAATGCTCCATAATTGATGTAATTTTGAGCTACATTGTAATAGTCCAGGTTTTTACTCTATACAGAGGTTGTAATCAGTAAAATCAGAAAGCCCACTTTGTCCATTTTGGCAAGTGGCCCATTGTAAATGCACTATATATAAAGTGCCAAAATCATTTATTTGAGGGGGGATGTTTTGATTGAGTGAAAAAGGGGGGTGTGTACTATGTACTGTGTCTCCTTTATCTTGTGTTCTTGCATTATGGGTTCTTTTTCAAAGTTAACTCCACATAATTATTCTACTTGGAAAGAAAATATTAAAGAGCCATTGGTAGAAAAAGGTTTATGGTGTTATGTCACTGGTGTAGCCAAGAAACCTCCTACTGATGTTGATGAAGCTCGTAAAGAAGATTGGGAATCCAAACAAGAGATGGATTTAGGAGCCTTGTTTAAAAATATCTCTGATCCTGTCAAATTTCACATTAGGAAGCTTATAGATCCAATAGATGTTTGGAATAAACTAGAAGCTTTGTATGGGACAATAGATGAAGACATGGCTTACACAATAGAGGATAAAGTTCTCAAGTTGGATCTTAGAAATTTTGACACAATTAAAGACTATCTTACCCAAGTAGAAATTTATAGGACACAACTGAATGATTATGGTGAACCCATTAAAGATGGAAAGATGATCAAACATATCATGACTCATCTTCCATCTAAATATGCTCCTTTTGTTTCTAGCTTTAATACACACAAATTAACAATGGGTAGTGCCTATGTTAAGCCTTCATTCGAGAAATTCTCAAAAATGTTGATCCTTGAACATGACAATCTAGTGGGTATGGGAATTCTCAAGTCTTCCAAAACCAAAGCCTTGGTAGCAAATGAAGGTAATTCAAGTAGCAAAAACTCAAACAAGAAGTAGAAGCAATGGAAGGCTAAGCCACAAGACGACACACAACAATCCTTCTCAAAACAACAATTTTTCACAAGTCAATCTTCTTCCACTCAACATTCTTCTTCACAACAAGGAAAGTCTTCTTCCAAGAACAATCAAAAGGGGAACAATTCCAACAAGAAGGAGGAGAAAACATGTTCCTATTGTAAGAGGAATGGACATGAAGAACATGAGTGCAAAGATAAGCAGATTGATGAATTGGTAAACATTATGAGGAAACACAAAATTGATGTTCCAAATGCATAAAAAGACAAGGGTTCTTCAACCACTTCAAAGGGAAAGGGCCAAGCTTTAGTTGCAAGCATAAACAATTCAGAGGAATGGGTTCTAGATTCAGGAGCATCTCATCACATGGGTGCTTCAAGGAAGCAATTTTCCTCTTTAAAAACTTCAAATGTACCTTAAATCTATGTGGGAAATGATACTCAAATTAAAGTAGAAGGTAAAGGGAATGTTGAGTTAGAGAATGGCATCTTCAAGGATGTACTACATGTTCCTAGCCTTAGCACTGACCTTCTCTCCATCTATCAAATCACTCACTATGGATCTAGCAACAAAGTAGAGTTCCTACCTGACACAGTAGTGGTAAAGAATCTCAAAGATGATTCAATGGTGGTGATTGGAAAGGCAAACCATGAGACTAGACTTTATTCTTTCTCACATTTTGTGCCTAAGTCCACGTCTCTTGCCTTGTTGACTCATTCAAACACTCAAAGTAAACTATGGCATGAAAGATTTGGACACCTTAATTATCGCTACCTTCAACTATAAGGAAACTTGGCAACAAAGAATATAACCGTTTCCACATAACCCATAATAGATCTGAAATAAACATGAAATTAAAATTCACATGCAAGAGAATAGATAACATACCCACAAAATGTGACACAAGATATACCCTGGGAAACCCTCATTGAGGGAAAAAACCTAGCCTCCAAAAGCATCCATCACCATGTATTATTCAGCAAAAAATACCATTGTCATACAACCACGGAAGCCTTCATGGCCATAGCCACAACTGAGTAAACTATGTGAGCAAGCATGAATCCAAACATCCCATGCCATGTTTCTAACCTTCACAAATGCTCCCTTGGCTAACCTGTTAAGCCTTGTCCCGCTCGACTCTTGCCTTTTGTCTTCTCCTTTTCACTCTCTATCTCACACTACAACAACTACCCTTGTGGCTGCTTATATATTAGCAAGTCCCACAAAACCACTAAGTGGTATTACATAAACCATGTGCTAAAACCATGTGCTACCTAACCCATTGACCCCACATTTAATATTGGGCATTTAATTCTTTTCCCCAATATTAAATAATTACATGAAATATTATCACAATGTTACAATACAACTCATCAAGAATATTCTATGGGAATCTTTACATGTTGCACTTCCATCTAGGCACAACATTACATAATAAAATAAAATAATAAAATAACAATATTATGCAATGTGTGCAACACCCATTATCTCAACAATCTCCCACTTGTTGTATACATTGCATAGGGTCAATCCATAGCCACATAAAATGAACAAGGGAACAATCCCTCCCAGCACATCCACCATCATGGATCAAAATACACCAAGTGCTCCATCCTGGTACCTGCAACAAAATCAAAGTATCTAGCATCTCAAACATGAATGATCTCACCTCCTATTATGCCACTCTCACTGGACATACATAGAAGCCATCCAAAGAGAAAACCACCCAACTTGTTGCATTAGAAGATCATAAAATCCTATACCAACTGAAATTACAAGCACAAAAAACCTAATCCAAAGGTAATCACATGTATCCATAGTTGTCAAAATATCCATAGCTGAAATAGCACCCACAAAAAGTGCCAAACCCATCCAACTATCCATACCTCAAAGGTATAACAAGTGAATCTCATATTACCGACATATCCAATCTGCAACCTGCAACCATAAGCCTCAAGAGCAATACCTGCCACATATATACCAAGAACCTCCCACTACAAAAGATAATGTCAAATCTATAACCAATCCACTTACAACATCTCAAAGAAGTGAATCCATGTAGTATCAAGGACATCCACAATACATAAACTGATATCCTGCAAAAACAACTCTCGTAACAAGTCTCCAATGCTCTCCCAAGTTCTCCACAACCAACAAAGGAAAGAGATAAAGTAATAACTATGTCATCTCTCACATGACATACATGAGCACAAACCAGTGATCACAATCTCTAACCAATCTCAAATCCAATGTAGGCAAAAATTGAACATCCAAGAAGATAACAAAGACCAGAGAAACCATGCAAATCATAACCTGTATCATGTCCTTCTACACACACCTCTAGATGTAAACTGTGCAAGTATGATCTCCTCCATAAAACCCCAAAAAGAAGCCTCAACAACACCCAAACCATACCATATAAAACTCATAATGGATGTAAGCCTCTCACAAGAAGATCAAACTCAATAAAACCATTCCTAAACCAAGGAATAACCATTCCTAATCCAAGGAATATGCCCAATATCAACTAGCATAACAACATATGCACATGGAGATAACCAATGCTAAACCATCTCTCAAATGAACCCTCCAGAACTAACTCATGTACCATAGCTCAAGATCCATATCCATGAAAGACAAGCATAAATATAATGCAATTGAGAGAAAACAATGGGCTATACCTCTCAAGTAGAAAATCGCCGAGTAGACCAAGAGTGGGGAATGAGAATGCTCATCAAGATACCCAAGTCTCCAACCAAGACTCATCTAAGAAAAATCTCCTCTCAAGTCCATATCAGGTGACTACCCCTCGAACTTCCTGCGGAAACCATCAACCATCCCAACAAATACTTCTCTAATCCAAGAGAAATCAGCATCACTACCATCTCTAAGTATCCATGAGCACCTGTAACCAATCAATCCATGCCAACTCCAAATGCAACATAGCAATATCATGAAGTATCCAACTTATGATCAGTTTACTCAATACCAAGAAACTAAACCAAGATCAATGTCAAAGTTCCAACCATGGCCTCAGGAACATAAACATGACAACATGATCTTACCATCTCAACTAAAGAGATAACATGCTCCATATGAACATACCATAACATGTCACAACTCTAAACGTGTATCAAGAGTATACCATGACATAATAATGAAACCATCCTCATACCAAGGATAACATGCCAAATAAAAGCATAAATCACACCTTTGCCAAGAACCCTGTGAGTCCTCAAGATGCAACCATCTCCACACACCATGAAGAAAACCATCTCCACATACCAGGAAGAACCATCTCCACATACCATGAAGATAACCAAGAACTCCATGAGTCCTCAATATCTAACCATCTTCATACACCATGAAGATAACAAGTGCACCATGCAAATGTCAAAGACGCTTTTGCAGCAACAGGATCTAAGACAAACCTCCAACATCTGCAAACACTCAATAAATATATCAATGACAACAACTCCCACTCAACTGTGGTACCAAGTCACCTATGGCATCATAAAATCCATCCTCTCCAAACCAAGAAGATATAAACCAAACCAGGAACTAATCCTGCACTGTCACCCCATCACTGTCACAAGCTCCCACTAAACTGTGTATCCAAGCTATCCATGACATATGATGAATAAATCCATCCTCTAACCATGAGAATCAACCAAGGCATCAAACCATCAAAGAACTCAAAGTGCACATCATTAGCTCCTCAAAAGAAACCAAATAACCATGATCCTCAACCAAAAAGATATACCACCATAACTGAATCAGAAATCCAAGCTAATGAACATCAAGGATGTACTTGTATATCCAATCATGTCATGCCAAAATCTATGACACCATGATCACATCCATGAACCGAGCATCTGGCTCTCAAAGTATGTCCAACCTATCAACATAAAATAGTCAACCACAATCCTCCACCATGACTATACCTGGTAACAACATCTCTTCCCTTCTACATGAAGAAAATAGTAAATCATGTGACTTAGGGTATAGACAACCCAAATCCAAGCCACCAATCTGAATATGTATCAATAATGAAAGATCAATGGGCAAAGACAACCCATAACCAAGCTATAAATGCAACCTGTAAGTATAGACCGCTTACAACACTGCACAACTTGTAGACCCAACAAGTCATCATGCATATCCAAACCAAACACTGATAATCATATCATCATGAGACCAATCTGAAATATGAACTGAGTATACAATGACATCAAAACTTAAATCTCCAATGCCATAAACTCATAATGTTACCATAGTCAAAATATATACCATAAACTATTCAGATAAATATATCAACAAATAAATCATGCCAAACCTGCACCAAATCTGAACCAATTTGTAGAGCTCTCCAAGAGCTTTTTGTTGACTACTCGAAGTCCAAAATCTGACTCCATATGCCCAAGTTATGCCCCAATTCGTGCTCAAAATAAACAACATCTGACTTTAGGGCTCTTAAAACCTGACAAAATGTCAAAATCATAGAATCAAACTTACACCATCTTGTATTGCTCTGAATTAGCTTTCCAACGCCTGTAAGAACTCTGAAATCCGATATTCTGAGAGAAAGTTATGGCCATTTTACTAAGATAGTCTTTTTACCATTTTCAGTACGATTTTTTATTTTTTTTATTTTTTCAGTGACGAAAATTCCAATGGGATTAAATTTGACGACCATCATGGGTTGAAACTAAAAAAATCTTTCATTTCCTCTGAACATGGCCAAACTAGGGCATATTATATATCAAAATTTATGGAAATGTCGACCCGAATTCAATGGTGAGGTCTTTTTTTTTTTTACTCAAGAGGTCATTTCTACATGCTACCCCCCAAAACCCTCATTTTAAATGAAACATCCAAAAAATCTTTTTGTCCAACAATTTCACATGCCCAAATATTTTAACATCCCATCATAATAGCAAATCCAAAACCCTCAGATTTGCAATAAATCATTCATATATCTTGCCCTTTCTTTTATCCTCTCGTGCATTCCCATGGATTCAATCTAGGGTTACAATAATAATAAAACCATAGCTCTGATACCACTTGTAAGGAAACTTGGCAACAAAGAATATAAATGTTTCCACATAACCCATAATAGATCTGAAATAAACATGAAATTAAAATTCACATGCAAGAGAATAGATAACATACCCACAAAATGTGACACAAGATATACCCTGGGAAACCCTCATTGAGGGAAAAAACCCAGCCTCCAAAAGCATCCATCACCATGTATTATTCAGCGAAAAATACCATTGCCATACAACCATGGAAGCCTTCATGGCCATAGCCACAACTGAGCAAACTATGTGAACAAGCATGAATCCAGACATCCCATGCCATGCTTCTAACCTTCACAAATGCTCCCTTGGCTAACCTGTCAAGCCTTGTCCCGCTCGACTCTTGCCTTTTGTCTTCTCCTTGTCACTCTCTATCTCATACTACAACAACTACCTTTGTGGTTGCTTATATAGTAGCAAGTCCCACAAAACCACTAAGTGGTATTACATAAACCATGTGCTAAAACCATGTGCTACCTAACCCACTGACCCCACATTTAATATTGGGCATTTAATTCTTTTTCCTAATATTAAATAATTACATGAAATATTATCACAATGTTACAATACAACGCATCAAAAATATTCCATGGGAATCTTTACATGTTGCACATCCATCTAGGCACAACATTACATAATAAAATAAAATAATAAAATAACAATATTATGCAATGTGTGCAACACCCATTATCTCAACAATCTCCCACTTGTTGTATACATTGCATAGGGTCAATCCATAGCCACATAAAATGAACAAGGGAACAATCCCTCCCAACACATCCACCATCATGGATCAAAATACACCAAGTGCTCCATCCTGGTACCTGCAACAAAATCAAAGTATCTAGCATCTCAAACATGAATGATCTCACCTCCTATTATGCCACTCTCACTGGACATACATAGAAGCCATCCAAAGAGAAAACCACCCAACTTGTTGCATTAGAAGATCATAAAATCCTATACCAACTGAAATTACAAGCACAAAAAACCTAATCCAAAGGTAATCACATGTATCCATAGTTGTCAAAATATCCATAGCTGAAATAGCACCCACAAAAAGTGCCAAACCCATCCAACTATCCATACCTCAAAGGTATAACAAGTGAATCTCATATTACCGACATATCCAATCTGCAACCTGCAACCATAAGCCTCAAGAGCAATACCTGCCACATATATACCAAGAACCTCCCACTACAAAAGATAATGTCAAATCTATAACCAATCCACTTACAACATCTCAAAGAAGTGAATCCATGTAGTATCAAGGACATCCACAATACATAAACTGATATCCTGCAAGAACAACTCTCGTAACAAGTCTCCAATGCTCTCCCAAGTTCTCCACAACCAACAAAGGAAAGAGATAAAGTAATAACTATGTCATCTCTCACATGACATACATGAGCACAAACCAGTGATCACAATCTCTAACCAATCTCAAATCCAATGTAGGCAAAAATTGAACATCCAAGAAGATAACCAAGACCAGAGAAACCATGCAAATCATAACCTGTATCATGTCCTTCTACACACACCTCTAGATGTAAACTGTGCAAGTATGATCTCCTCCATAAAACCCCAAAAAGAAGCCTCAACAACACCCAAACCATACCATATAAAACTCATAATGGATGTAAGCCTCTCACAAGAAGATCAAACTCAATAAAACCATTCCTAAACCAAGGAATAACCATTCCTAATCCAAGGAATATGCCCAATATCAACTAGCATAACAACATATGCACATGGAGATAACCAATGCTAAACCATCTCTCAAATGAACCCTCCAGAACTAACTCATGTACCATAGCTCAAGATCCATATCCATGAAAGACAAGCATAAATATAATGCAATTGAGAGAAAACAATGGGCTATACCTCTCAAGTAGAAAATCGCCGAGTAGACCAAGAGTGGGGAATGAGAATGCTCATCAAGATACCCAAGTCTCCAACCAAGACTCATCTAAGAAAAATCTCCTCTCAAGTCCATATCAGGTGACTACCCTTCGGACTTCCTGCGGAAACCATCAACCATCCCAACAAATACTTCTCTAATCCAAGAGAAATCAGAATCACCACCATCTCTAAGTATCCATGAGCACCTGTAACCAATCAATCCATGCCAACTCCAAATGCAACATAGAAATATCATGAAGTATCCAACTTATGATCAGTTTACTCAATACCAAGAAACTAAACCAAGATCAATGTCAAAGTTCCAACCATGGCCTCAGGAACATAAACATGACAACATGATCTTACCATCTCAACTAAAGAGATAACATGCTCCATATGAACATACCATAACATGTCACAACTCTAAACGCGTATCAAGAGTATACCATGACATAATAATGAAACCATCCTCATACCAAGGATAACATGCCAAATAAAAGCATAAATCACACCTTTGCCAAGAACCCTGTGAGTCCTCAAGATGCAACCATCTCCACACACCATGAAGAAAACCATCTCCACATACCAGGAAGAACCATCTCCACATACCATGAAGATAACCAAGAACTCCATGAGTCCTCAAGATCTAACCATCTTCATACACCATGAAGATAACAAGTGCACCATGCAAATGTCAAAGACGCTTTTGCAGCAACAGGATCTAAGACAAACCTCCAACATCTGCAAACACTCAATAAATATATCAATGACAACAACTTCCACTCAACTGTGGTACCAAGTCACCTATGACATCATAAAATCCATCCTCTCCAAACCAAGAAGATATAAACCAAACCAAGAACTAATCCTGCACTGTCACCCCATCACTGTCACAAGCTCCCACTAAACTGTGTATCCAAGCTATCCATGACATATGATGAACAAATCCATCCTCTAACCATGAGAATCAACCAAGGCATCAAACCATCAAAGAACTCAAAGTGCACATCATGAGCTCCTCAAAAGAAACCAAATAACCATGATCCTCAACCAAAAAGATATACCACCATAACTGAATCAGAAATCCAAGCTAATGAACATCAAGGATGTACTTGTATATCCAATCATGTCATGCCAAAATCTATGACACCATGATCACATCCATGAATCGAGCATCTGGCTCTCAAAGTATGTCCAACCTATCAGCATAAAATAGTCAACCACAATCCTCCACCATGACTATACCTGGTAACAACATCTCTTCCCTTCTACATGAAGAAAATAGTAAATCATGTGACTTAGGGTATAGACAACCCAAATCCAAGCCACCAATCTGAATATGTATCAATAATGAAAGATCAATGGGCAAAGACAACCCATAACCAAGCTATAAATGCAACCTGTAAGTATAGACCGCTTACAACACTGCACAACTTGTAGACCCAACAAGTCATCATGCATATCCAAACCAAACACTGATAATCATATCATCATGAGACCAATCTGAAATATGAACTGAGTATACAATGACATCAAAACTTAAATCTCCAATGCCATAAACTCATAATGTTACCATAGTCAAAATATATACCATAAACTATTCAGATAAATATATCAACAAATAAATTATGCCAAACCTGTACCAAATCTGAACCAATTTGTAGAGCTCTCCAAGAGCTTTTCGTTGACTACTTGAAGTCCAAAATCTGACTCCATATGCCCAAGTTATGCCCCAATTCGTGCTCAAAATAAACAACATCTGACTTTAGGGCTCTTAAAACCTGACAAAATATCAAAATCATAGAACCAAACTTACACCATCTTGTAGTGCTCTGAATTAGCTTTCCAACGCTTGTAAGAACTCTGAAATCCGATATTCTGAGAGAAAGTTATGGCCATTTTACTAAGATAGTCTTTTTACCATTTTCAGTACGATTTTTTATTTTTTTTATTTTTTCAGTGACGAAAATTCCAATGGGATTAAATTTGACGGCCATCATGGGTTGAAACTAAAAAAATCTTTCATTTCCTCTGAACATGGCCAAACTAGGGCATATTATATATCAAAATTTATGGAAATGTCGACCCGGATTCAATGGTGAGGTCTTTTTTTTTTTTACTCAAGAGGTCATTTCTACATGCTACCCCCCAAAACCCTCATTTTAAATGAAACATCCAAAAAATCTTTTTGTCCAACAATTTCACATGCTCAAATATTTTAACATTTCATCATAATAGCAAATCCAAAACCCTCAGATTTGCAATAAATCATTCATATATCTTGCCCTTTCTTTTATCCTCTCGTGCATTCCCATGGATTCAATATAGGGTTACAATAATAATAAAACCATAGCTCTGATACCACTTGTAAGGAAACTTGGCAACAAAGAATATAACTGTTTCCACATAACCCATAATAGATCTGAAATAAACATGAAATTAAAATTCACATGCAAGAGAATAGATAACATACCCACAAAATGTGACACAAGATATACCCTGGGAAACCCTCATTGAGGGAAAAAACCCAGCCTCCAAAAGCATCCATCACCATGTATTATTCAACAAAAAATACCATTGCCATACAACCATGGAAGCCTTCATGGCCATAGCCACAACTGAGCAAACTATGTGAACAAGCATGAATCCAGACATCCCATGCCATGCTTCTAACCTTCACAAATGCTCCCTTGGCTAACCTGTCAAGCCTTGTCCCGCTCGACTCTTGCCTTTTGTCTTCTCCTTGTCACTCTCTATCTCATACTACAACAACTACCCTTGTGGTTGCTTATATAGTAGCAAGTCCCACAAAACCACTAAGTGGTATTACATAAACCATGTGCTAAAACCATGTGCTACCTAACCCACTGACCCCACATTTAATATTGGGCATTTAATTCTTTTTCCTAATATTAAATAATTACATGAAATATTATCACAATGTTACAATACAACTCATCAAAAATATTCCATGGGAATCTTTACATGTTGCACGTCCATCTAGGCACAACATTACATAATAAAATAAAATAATAAAATAACAATATTATGCAATGTGTGCAACACCCATTATCTCAACATCAACAATTAAGCAGCAAGGAAATGTTCATTGGTCTACCTCAAGTCAAGTTTTCAGAGGGAGTATGCCCAAGTTGTGAAGTAGGTAAACATCTCGAAGAGAAATATGACAAAGGGAAGTCTTGGAAGGCAACTCTTGTTCTAGAATTGGTACATAGTGATGTAGCTGGCCCTTTTCCAGTACCTTCTTTTGGTAAGGCCCGCTATGTTCTCACATTTATTGATGACTTTTCAAGGTACACTTGGGTCTTTTTCTTTGGTCATAAGAGTGAATTCTTTGACAACTTTATTACATTCAAAGCTCAAGTTGAGAAGAAATATGGGAAAGCTATCAAGATGCTAAGGACAGATAATGGCAGAGAATATGTCAACTCCAGACTTATAGACTATTGCACACATGAGGGGATAGAACTTCAACATTCAGTTGCATACAAGCCACAATAGAATGGTGTAGTTGAAAGAAAGAACATAACCCTTAAGGAAATGACTACTTTCATGCTTCAACACAAGTCTCTTGATCAAGTGTTTTGGGCTGAAGCCATGTGCTGTGCCAACTACATTCAAAACTGAAGTCCACATAAGGCCTTAGATGGAATAAAACCTTTTGAGACATGGTGTGGAAGGAAACCAAGTGTTAAGAACTTAAAAGTTTTTGGCTCTCCAACATGGGAAAGGATACCTCCATAAAAGTGAAAGGCATTAGAATTACAAAGCAAACAATGCATATTTGTTGGATATCCTGATCATCTCAAGGCATATAAATTAATGGATCCAAAGACTCATGAAATCTTCTATGAGAGAAGTGTTCATTTTGAAGAGACATGTCCAAGTTTGGCTTCTTCAACTCCTCCTTCTTCCTCCTATGTGGATGTGATCATAGTGATGAAAGTGACTCGGAAGATAAAATTCCACTAACCTTGACTCGTAGGACACCACCTTCGCAGGGTCAACAAACAGTTAAGGACATTCCTTCATCTTCTTCCACTAAACGTCATTGGGCACAACAGACCCTTGATGCAGTAGGTTCATTGGTGGGAAATCCTTCTGATACTTGAAGAACAAGCTCACACCACAAGTCATTTCCACATGCATACATAACCATTGCTTTAGATCTATAGTCTTTTAAGGAAGCATCAGGGATTCCAGAATGGGATACAGCTATGGAGGAAGAATACAATTCTTGGATGAAAAATAACACATGGGACTTAGTCCCCCTTCCTAAGGGAAGAAAAGTGGTTCGATGCAAGTGGATATATTGAACCAAATTTGCAGCAAATGGAAGTATTGATAAACATAAGGCTAGACTAGTTGCCAAAAGTTTCTTGCAAGTTCCAGGTATTGACTATACAGAGACTTTTGGACCAGTTGCCAAAATGAAATTTGTTTGCCTGACACTAGCAATTGCTGCAACTCAAGGATGGGTTGTACACCAAATGGATGTTAAGAGTGCATTTTTGAATGGTGACCGTCATGAGAAAATTTATATGGAGCATCCACAGGGGTTCGTACAGGATTCTACTATGGATTGCAGATTAAAGAAATCTATTTATGGTTTAAAGCAAGCTCCTCGAGCTTGTTATGAAAAAATGGATTCATTTCTCTTC
Source organism: Cupressus sempervirens (assembly GCA_028749045.1). NCBI lineage: Eukaryota > Viridiplantae > Streptophyta > Pinopsida > Cupressales > Cupressaceae > Cupressus > Cupressus sempervirens. The sequence continues at coordinate 657,923,315 of CM053787.1, forward strand.
TCAGCAGGTTTCACAGGATGTCATTCTGACTCGAATGTTTACATTCTTCAGCAAGATGACTCTCACTTGATCTTAGTGCTTTATGTCGATGACTTGATCATTATAGAGAGCACTGCATCCATCATAGCTAGCGTCAAGACCTCTCTTCAAAATAGATTTTCCATGATAGACTTGGGTTTGCTACACTACTTCCTTGGCATTGAGATCATACAGTCTTCAACAGGGATTTCACTTTCATAGCCCAAGTATGCTCTTGACTTGCTTTCTCGATTTCACATGAGTGACTATAAACCTGCTCCTACTCCCTTCCTATTAGGTGTCAAGCTAGAGGCTAAGTGTACCACTCCACTTGTTGATGTAACATTATACAAATAGTTAGTTGGGAGCCTTATCTACTTGACACACACACACCTTGATATTGCCTTTGCAGTTGGTATGGTTTTATGCTTTATGCAAGAACCTCATGAGCTTCATTGGAAGGTTGCTAAATGTATTTTGTACTATATCAAGGGTACACATACACATGGGATTCATTATGTAGTAGGTATAGGGATTCATTTGATTGGATACACAGATTCAGACTATGCAGGAGACTTAGATTCTCAGAAGTCTACTTCAGGGTACACATTTCACCTTGGTTCCAACCCTATTTGTTGGCAAAGTAAGAAGCATAACAATGTTACTCTTTCTTGCACAGAGGTTGAGTATCGAGGGGTTGTAAATGCAGCTATATAGGCTCTTTGGTTACAACACATCCTAGAGGAGTTTGGATTCAACCTACCTAAGCCGACACTTCTTCATTGTGACAATCAAAGTGCCATTGAAATATCTAAGCATCCAGTTCAGCAGCAGCGAACAAAGCACATTGAGGTTCACATGCACTATATCAAAGAGCTTATACATGAGCAGATAATTGCACTTCAGTACTATCCTACAGTAGATCAGGTCATTGATATTTTCACCAAACCCTTCACTAAGTTCAAGTATACTCATTTATGAGATCTCTTGGGGGTGCGGGATGTTGTAGATAGGGGAGTCCCTTGACTTCTCTCTTCGTCTTTTGGGAGGGATTTTTTCCTCTTATGAGGTCTTCTTCTCTCTTTCTCTCTATTATACTTATCTCTTTTTTTGGAGGAGGGTTTTTCCCATGAGCTTTTCCCTCTTTCTCTGCCTTATGAGAGATTGCATTGCATCATTTTAGCATTGCTTTTGTACATGGGTACCTAACATGGCCTAGTAGTTGGGACCCATTATGCATTAGTGAGCTTAAGTGCATTCTCCTAAGTTGCACTTAAGGGGGGGTGTTGGTGTAAATAGGTATTTACTATTTACACTTTACTTAAGTTTACTTAGGTTAGTGCATTATTTTATTATTTTGCATTATTTTATTATTTCTCTTTATGAGACACTTAGGAGTTTGTGCATCTTCTATAGTTGTCATGTAGACAACATAGTTTTTTGCACTCCTAATTTTGCACATGTTGTCTACAACACTGATGTGTGTGTTTCACCTTTGTAGGCTTATCCTCGCATCATTGCACTTACTTTTGTGCATAATGGAGGATAACCCATATCTAGTGGACATGTGCCTAGTTGTTGGACTAATCATGATGCTGATTCCGAGGCATTCTAGATGCATCTCAGAGGCCTTTATATTGAAGCACTCCTAATGTACTTGTACATAAAATTGAATACTATACAATTATTCTGATCATACTCTGGTCTAATTTGTGCTTGTGTTTTGAGTTCCTTAGTCTTGGGTAAATTCTGCCCTAAGGTAGATTCTTACAATTAGTGACACACATTTATTTAGATTGTATGTAGCTACTAAAGTTATTGTATAGTTATCAGTGTTTGCCAAGCATTTTAGTTGTTGTTGAGTTCTACAATTGCTACAAGGTCCTTTGGACAAATCCTAATGGTTACCAAGTAGTCACAGTTATAGTAAAGATTAGCAGTATAAACCATGCTTCTTAGTGTATGTCGAGTTTACTAGTGCAAGTTGAGCTATGCAGTGTTCACCAAGTTCGCAGTGTATGTGATGTGAGTCTAGTGTTAATTGAGCTACTCAGTGTTAACCAAGTGACTTAGTTTATACCAAGCTTGAGGTGATAGTGTTTACTGAGTCTTGCCATGGTAAAAAACTGATTTAATTAATATGATGAGTTTCATGGTATCTACCGAGCCACCAATGTAGATCGAGTTCAAGACTACTTGGAAGTGATCAGTATGGACTGAGCTTCTATGTCTACCAATTTCATGACGATGTCAAGCATTGACAGTGGATGCTAAGTATTAGAACCTCACTGAGTTAGTCTTCAGAACTCGAGTGTCTTCATGTGGGCAACCTTTGTAATATTTGTGTTAAACTGGTATTCTGGCTAACTTTGTAATTTATATAATTAGAAAAGAGAAGAAAGAGAAAATTACAAAGGCTACAACAATATAAGGAGTAGCAAAGTCATATCTATCACAACAATGTGATTTGTACCTAAAGGTATCTTATTCAACAAACCAAGTTGCAGATCAGAGATCATCTACTATTTCATCCTAATAGGTGGATCAGTTAAATCCTTTAACAAGGTAGACCTAATAGTCTTTTGTAAATCTCTTTACCAAGTGCATACTTAATTGTATGTTTGTAAATCATTTCACAAGGTGGATCTAGCAGTATTTATTACTCCTAACAAGGCAGATCATCAGAAGTGATCAATGTAAGCTTTAACAGGCTAACTTTATATTGCAGTACTAAAGTTTTTGGGTATCATCCCCACCCTAGTTTTACTTTCTATTTGGAAGGTTTCTAGGTCACCAAATATTTGTGTCACAGTGTTATGAATGTTTTCATGTTTTTAGTTTCTTATGCATGCAATTAGATTAGATTATATGTGATGGATTAGATCGTAATTGGATTTTTGAATTAAGAGTTGAAATTTTTGAAGTTCTAGAAGTTACTGATTCACCCCTCCCCTCTCAATAACTTAGCATAGTCAAATATTTCCAACAATTGGTATTATATTTTTATGGTTCTTAGGAGAAACTTTTACAGCTTGAGCAAAGACCAAGGCCATGGAGATATTTAGACTTGATAGTGCTATTGACAATGAGAAGCTAGTTTTGGAAATGGCCATTGCCCAACTCAAGAAAGCAAAGGAGAAATTCTCTCAATCCCTGAAAGGAAGAAAAGAACTTGCAATTCAAATGAATGGTCATCTCTTCATTGAAGAAAGAACTAAAGACCTTCATTCAAGAAATTCAGATGAAGCCAATCAAGTAATCAAAGAACTCTTAGAAAAGAATGGTTTCCTTCAAGAAGAAGTAAGACAAATAAAAAGAGAGCAAGAGATTCAATCAGTAAGGCTATGCGAAGTCATGGAGCAAAAAAACAAGATAAAGGAGGAGATAGATGGAAGGAACAATGAAATCTAGAACCAATCCCTTTAGCAAGTAGATCCTATTGATTAGCTCTCTAATGCAAATGAGGAAATCATGAGCCTAAGATTTGAAAATGAAAGAATAAGAAATGATCTAAACTCTAAAAGGAAAATCAATGAAAGATTGCAAAATTATCTAAACTTTGAAAGATAAATCAATGAGAGAATGATGAAATCCCAAGCAGACATGAATCAATTGAATGAGCAAAACCTCTATAAAAAAAAAAAGGAAAACTAGGAATTGGATATATAGAAGAAGGAGAATCATCCAAGAAAGAAGCTCAAAAGAATAAAAAACCTACTTGCAATAACTAAGGTAAGATAGGTCATACATCAAACAAATGTTGGAGCAATGGAAAATGCTACAATTGCAATCAGCATGGTCATAAGGCTAATGAATGCAAAGTGAAACCAAGATTTGAAGGAAAATGTCACAAATGTAAGAAACATGGACACAAGTCATCAGAATGCAAAACCAAGATATTGAATCCAAAAGAACAAATTGTGAAAGTAATATTTGGTTGGGACTACAACACTTGGTGCAGATGTCATTATTGTGGAAAATTTTGACGCATTGGTATAAATTATGTAAAGCATCATTTGAGGAAAAAAAGATACTACCAAAAGGTGTTTTATTTGTATAGAACTTGGTCATCTTGCCAGGAACTGCATGAATATTGGTAGAATTGAAGATGAGAAAAAGACAAAGGCTGATAACATCCGAAAACAAATGAGACAACAATGGGTTCCAAAGTCTATCGAAGATACAAGTATAAGCAATGGTGATCATGTCACTCAAGAATTGGGTGACTCTACCATTTCTACATAAGTTCTTAAAGGAGAAATTGGAACTATGCTATCAAAGAAGACATCCAAAATAGTTCCAGATTGAAAGAATAAAATGATCCAATTCAGTATTTAGGATACAAAGGGATCATCGAGTACAAGTGTCTACTGAGTTGTCTTCTCTACTAAGTAAGGTTAGGTCACAAAATTTATGAAGCAAGGTCAAGAGTAATACAGATGCATATGGTTACCAAGTCACAAAGACTTTGCCGAGTGATCAATGCAAAGTAGTGGATGACAGTCTGTCAACATGATGTCAGTCGATCTACCTTTTGTATTGAGCATTTAAAAATTTTTTTTAATAAAAGGAATGAAATTGAAGTCATTTCTTATCGTGAAATTTTGAGTGCTACTACAAAGTGCAATCTTTAGAGCTTTCAAGCGATTTGAGAAAATTGATAGCAAAAGTTTTCAAATTTCCTCAAACCCTACCAAGTGAAGATGACATCTAGTAGTAGAAAGATTAAGCAAGGATCTGGCGTGTTGGTTTGTGGAGTGTTATGGAAAGCACTAGATTTCAAGCTCACTCCTACGATCACTAAAAATCTAGATCCAAGTGGAGCACAATCTCAAATCCCTCCAAAGGTACTTATGATCAATGATATTCACACTCATTTCAAATGTGTTATTTAAGAGATTAGTACATTAGAAATGGATGATTCCCTAGATAAGTTTTGTGTGAATGGAGTTTTGAAACTTGACCACCAACACCTGGAAACCAAAGGGATAACTCACATCCCTTACATGCCCCGTGAATTTCAAGTTAAATGGATTAGGTTTATCCTTAGTCAAGTGCATAATGGAAAATTGTGGTTGGAATAACTAGTGTTGATCACAAAGAAGATGATTCATCAAATCACTAGTCTCCCAATGCTAGCCAAAGCCAAAACAACAAAAACCCTAGGTTGGGTAGAATTGAAAAAGAAAACCCTAGCAGAATGGGACAACAGAGGAAAAAAAATTAGTAATGTTTTAGACATGGAATTGAATTTTGGTATTCACATCATTGCACATAAGATATACAACCCTAGCAGGTTGAACAATGTGTCATGTGAAGCTGTGGACTTGGCATACAAGGTGGTAAAGAACAATTTATCATTCAACCTTGTAGAGCTATTGTTGAGATAGTTCAACAAAAATATGGAAAGTATAAGGACATTAAAGAATAACCCATGTAAGTTTGGTTCCTTGTTAACTTGTCTATTCTTTTATTTTCAAAAATTCTTCCCTTCAAAAGGCACTGCTATTTGAGAAAAGATGTACCTATGTTATATCAGATAAATGAGTTTATTGCTGAAATGGGTGAAAACTAAAATAGTATTATGGATAATTGTTTTGATGCATTCAAAGAGAAAATGAAAAATAGGTTCTGAATCCCCAAGAAACTAGTTGAGGATCATAAGGATGATGTATGTTTCATGGTGGATAGTGACAAAGTGTACATTCAGGCAATTAAGCCTAGAATTGCATGGCTAAAACATCTTGGTTATGAGGTTAATATTGATGAAACTAAAGATATCATTGAAGCTCTTGTGACTGAGCTAGTTGATCCTAAGGTAACATATTTTTGCACATATGATGAAGCAAAAGCAAGGATTGAACTTGAAATAAAGCTTCCTCAGGTGGTAAAAAAGGGAAGAAGTGAATTGCAAAACTAAAATCTAGTTCAACCTTTTTGTTGACTAAGGGAAAAGGTGAGGATGAGGAAGTAGAGGATGAAGAATTTGAGGAAGAAGATCCATTAAAGAAGAAAGGCAAGGTAATTATTACCAAGCCAGCCAAGCCATCCACTGTAGTATTTAATAGAAGATCCTCAAGGAAGAAATCTGACAAGGAAGGAGGAGATATTATATTCAAAAAACCTCCATCTACCTTCCAAGATAGACTGAAAGAAATTTCGGAAGGAGCAGGAATAACAAACCTTAAAGCATTAAAATAGGATACTAGGAATGAGGAAGAAAAGAAGCAGATTAAAGACCTGGTGATGAACAAAATGGGTAAGTGGAAATACTCACCAAACCAACTTACTTCTCAGCTCCCTAATATTTTTTTGGATAAGATCAAGCCAAGATGGGATTTTTCCATGCAAGCTGTCAAAGACATATATGGGAAAACTGCAAGGTAGCTGATATCGAGCATACTAGATGTGGAGGTAAAAGAGTCATTGAAGAAACATGAAAAAAAATTGACTCTAAAATTCAAAACTTGTTTGATTTTGATTAAAGACATTGAGCATGCTGTAAGGAATTCAAAAAAACACTTGGAAAAATATCTATCTATTACATAAACCAAGTGATTTTCTAGTTGATGTTAAAGATGATGATGATGACGAAGAGGATAAGGAGAGAGATGAAGAGGAAAATATTGAAGAAGCAACTCATTTTGACAATGAAGAAGATAAAGAGGATCAAGGACAAGAGGCTACAGAGGAAGCAAAGCAAGATAATGAGGAGACTAATCTAGTTAAGATAGCTACAATAGTCATTGCCTCACTTCCTTGCTCTCCAAGAAAACCAGTGACAACATCAAGCATGGAGACAACCCTAACAAGTTTGATTGTGACCATCAGTGCCAATCCAAAAATCCAATCACTCTTTGCCCCTATTCAACTTAGTATATCACTAATAAAAGTGGCCTCCACTTCATCTACCGAGTTGCAGACTCTTCCTTCATCAACCAAGTTGGCTACTTCAGTTTTGAGCACACCAATTTTGAGTACTTCAATTTTGAGCACATAAATTTTGGATTCTTTAGGTATTTCTATAAATATTCCTTCAATATGAACTAGTCCTAGCATGTCTACTATTATTTCTATTTCGGGTACACTAGCATTAAGTGTAAGAATAGTTGAGCCCAAGGTTCAACCGAGCACAATTTTTTTGGGTAAAGGGAAAGAAATGGAGGAAGAAATATATTTAGATGAGGAAATTGTAATCCCAAATTGGGACATTTCCAAGCTTACTCCAAACCAAGTGCAGTCATTTGGTGAACTCCTCCAAAAGAAGGCTAAACAACAAAGACTAAGAGAGTAGAGAGATAATGAATTTGAAATAATCGAAGATGCAAAGAACATTTTGGCATAGGCCATAGGTATTGAGGTTGATTCTTCACAACCAATTATGTATTAGCTAGCAGAGGTAGTCCAAAAATTTAATGAAGATACTGATGGATAATATAAGCTAGATCAGAAGGTAGAAAAGAAGTTTGATAATAAAGTGATGGAGCACATTGTTCAACAGATAGCTATATATTAAGTAGAACTTTCTACAATTTTGGCCAATTTAGAAGCATCTTGTACAAATGTCTCATCACTTTTTGGAAAGCTATGTGATGTTTCTAAGTTTACTAAGGAAATAAAGGACAAATTGTCCAAAATAGATGAAGATTTGAAGGCTAGTGCTTAGCAGTTGCAACTTGACCCTAGTTCAAGCTCTGCACATTTCAAGAAAATAAGATTTCTGTCAAATATGCAAGTAGAATTTCTCAGAGAAGAAGCAAGAATCAGATCCACATTGATAGATATACAAAATATGATTCTTCCCAACATGGATGCACTGTAGAAACATATTGCACATTCAAAAACTCTCATCCATGACAATAATTTCTCCATAGTGGACCATATGATAGAATTGTCAGCAAAAGTACAAATTGCACTTCACACATGTAAGGTCCTGTAAGATAATTGGGATAAAACCTTGGCAATCATTCTCAAGGTACATTCATAATTTTTATCTCATTTTGGTGTTACTATGTAAATAAGTAGAATAAATCTTTGACATTGATGTCAAAAAGGGGTAGCAAGACATATGTTATCGAGGAGAACATGCAATAAGTCAGTAAAAAAAATGGGGGAGTAAGATATGTACAGTAAGATATGTTGTATATAACAAGTAGATGTATAGTATACTGTAAGAAAACTTGGCAAGAAAGAATATAACCGTTTCCACATAACCCATAATAGATCTGAAATAAATACATAATTAAAATCCACATGAAAGAGAATAGACAACATACCCACAAAATTGTGACACAAGATATACCCTGAGAAACCCTCATTGAGGGAATAAACCTAGCCTCTAAAAGCATCCATCACGATGTATTATTCAGAAAAAATACCATTGCCATACAACCATGGAAGCCTTCATGGCCATAGCCACAACCGAGCAAACTCTGTGAACAAGCATGAATCCACACATCCCATGCCATGCTTCCAACCTTCACAAATGCTCCCTTGGCTAACCTTTCAAGCCTTGTCCCACTCGACTCTTGCCTTTCTCACTCTTACTCTCTATAACAACTACCCTTGTGGTTGCTTATATAGTAGCGAGTCCCACAAAACCACTAAGTGATATTACATAAACCATGTGCTACCTAACCCACTGACCCCACATTTAATATTGGGCATTTAATTCTTTTCCCCAATATTAAATAATTACATAAAATATTATCACAATGTTACAATACAACTCATCAAGAATATTCCATGGGAATCTTTACATGTTGCACGTCCATCTAGGTACAACATTACATAATAAAATAAAATAATAAAACAACAATTTTATGCAATGTGTGCAACACTCATTATCTCAACATATACTATATGAAAGAACCTTACCATGTACAGATATATACCTTACACAATCAAATTTGAAAAATCTCAAAACTAGTATACTCTACCCAGATAGTATCACAAGGTGATGGATAAAAGGTATTCAGGAAATTTTTTGAATTTAGTTTTGGTTGATAAGTGTTTTTGTCACTAATGACAAAGGGGGAGATTGTTGACATATTAGTCAAGTTTGTTATCAGTGACACACACTTATTCATATTGTATAAGCTACTAAGCTTATTGTACAACTATTAGTGTTTGCCAAGCATTTTAGTTGTTGCCGAGTTCTATAGTTGCTGTCAAGTCCTTTGAAAAAATCCTAGTGGTTACTGAGCAGTCACATTTATAGTGAAGATCAACAGTGTAAACCATGCATCTCAATGTATGTTGAGTTTACCAGTGCAAGTCAAGCTATGCAGTGTTCACCGAGTTCACAGTGTATGCGATGCAAGTCCAGTGTTAACCAAGCTACTCATTGTTAACCAAATGACTCAGTTTATACTGACCTTGAGGTGATAGTGTTTACCGAGTCTTGCCATTGTAAACAAGTAATTCAATTTATATGATGAGTTTCACAGTATCTACCAAGTCACTAGTGTAGACTAAGTTCAAGACAACTTGGAAGTGCTTAGTATGGTCCAAGATCCTATGTTTACCAAGTGCATGATGATGTTGAGCATTGACATTGGATGCTAAGTATTAGAACCTTGCCAAGTCGGTCTTTAGAACCTGAGTGTCTTCATGTGGGCTAACTTTGTAATATTTGTGCTAAACTTGTATTGTGGTCGACTTTTTAATTTGTATAATTGGATTGATATATATATATATATATATATATGTATTGTATAATATTCAAAGTGTGTAAGGATGATGAAGATGTGGATGTGTATGCAATGTAAGTGAAAATAATAAAAAAAGAGCAGAAAGAGCGAATTACAAATGCTACAATAGTATAAGGAGTAGAAAAGTCATATCTATCACAACAAGGTGATTCGTACCTAAAGGAATCTCATTCAACAAACCAAGTTGTAGATCCTAGATCATCTACTAGTTCATCCTAATACGTGGATTAGTCAAATCCTTTAACAAGGTAGACGTAACAGTCTTTTGTGAATCTCTTTACCAAGCACATACTTAATTGTATGTTTGTAAATCCTTTTACAAGGTGGACCTAACAGTCCTTATTGCTCCTAATATGGCATATCATCAGAAGTGATCAATGTAAGCTTTAGCAAGCAAACTTTATATTGCAATACTAAAGTTTGTGGGTATCATCCCCACCCTAGTTTTACTTTCTATTTGGAAGGTTTCTAGGTCACCAAATCTTTGTGTTACAGTATTATGAATACTTTCATGTTTTCAGTTTCTGATTCATGCAATTAGGTTAGATTATATGTGATGGATTAAATGTCAATTAGATTGTCAAATTAAGAGTTGAAATTGTTGAAGTTCTAGAAGTTATTGATTCACCAGTCCCCTCTCAGTAACTTATCGTAGTCTTGAATATTTCTAACACAACCTAGTACTCATTTTAACACATTTCATGACAACATATGTCCTTGGGGGTCCTAAGATCCCTAGGGACCTATTTGGTTTGATCAAATGGGTCGAAAGGGGTCGTAGGACAACATATGATCCCTTTTGACACATTTCATGACAACATATATCTTTAGGGGTCCTACGACCCCTAGGGACCTATTTGGTTTGATTGAATGGGTCGAATGGGGTCATAGAACAACCTATGACCCCTTTCAATGCATTTCATGACAACATAAGTCTATAAGGGTCCTAGGACCCCTAGAGACCTATTTAATTTGATCAAATGGGTTGAAAGGGGATATAGAATAACCTATGACATCTTTCAATGTATTTCATGACAACATATGTCCGCAGGGATCCTAGGACCCTAAGGGATCTATTTCCTGTGATGGAATGGGTCAAAAGGGGTCGTACAACAACCTATGACCCCTTTCAATGCATTTCATGACAACATATGTCCCTTGGGGTCCTAGGACACCTAGGGACCTATTTTATTTGATTGAATGGTTCGAAAGAGGTCATAGGACAATCTATGACCCCTTTTGACACATTTCGTAACAATGCATGTCCCTAGGTGTCCTAGGACCCCTAGGGACCTATTTTATTTGATCGAATGGGTCAAAAGGGGTCATAGGACAACCTATGACCCCTTTTGATGCATTTCATGACAATAAATGTTGCTAGGCGTTGTAAGATCTCTAGAGACCTATTTCGTTTGATCGAATGGGTTGAAAGGGGTCATAGGACTACCTATGACCCCTTTCAATACATTTCATGGCAACATATGTCTCTAGGTGTCCTATGATTCCTAGGGATGTATTTTGTTTGATCAAATGGGTTGAAAGGGGTCAAAGGACAACCTACGACCCCTTTCAACACATTTCATGACAACATATGTCCCTTGGGGTCCTAGGACCCCTAGGGACCTATTTCTTTTGATCAAATTGGTCGAAAGGGGTAATATGATAACCAATGACCCATTTTGACACATTTCATGACAACATATGTCCCTTGGGGTCTTAGGACCTCTACGGACCTATTTCATTTGATCAGATGGGTCAAAAGGGGTCATAGGATATCCATGACCCCTTTGAACACATTTCATGACAACATATGCCCATAGGGGTCCTAGGACCCCTAGGGACCTATTTCATTTGATTAAATGGGTTGAAAGAGGCCATAGGACAACCTATGACCCCTTTTGATGCATCTCATGACAACATATGTCCCTAGGCATCCTAGGACCCTTAGGGACCTATTTGGTTTGATCGAATGGGTCAAACGGGGTCATAGGATAACCTATGACCCTTTCAACACATTTCATGAGAAAATACATCCTTACATGTCATAGGACCCCTACGGACCTATTTTGTTTGATCTAATGGATTGAACGGGGTCATAGCCTATGACCCCTTTGAACGTAATTCATGACAACATATGTCCCTAGGGGTCCTAGGGACCTATTTTGTTTGATCGAATGGGTTGAAAGGGGTCATCGGATAACCTATCACCCCTTTTGATGCATTTCATGATAACATATGTCCCTAGGGGTCTTAGGACCCTAAGGGACCTATTTGGTTTGATCAAATGGGTCGAAAGGGGACATAGGAGAACCTATGACTCCTTTTGACACATTTCATGACAACATATGTTCCCTACCCCTAGGGACATATTTGGTTTGATCGAATGAATCAAACAGGGTCATAGGACAACCTATGACCACTTTTGATGTAGTTCATGACAACATATGTCTATAGGGGTCCTAGGACCACTAGAGACCTATTTGGTTTGATTGAATGGGTCAAAAGGGATCATAGGGTAACCTATGACCCCTTTCGATGCATTTCGTGACAACATATCTCGCTAGGGGTCTTATTTAGATTGATTGAATGGGTCATAGGACAACCTATGAATCCTTTTGATGCATTTCATGACAACATATGTCCCTTGGGGTCCTAGGACCCTTAGAGACCTATTTTATTTGATCAAATGGTTCGAAAGGGTTCATAGAATAACCTATAACCACTTTGGATGCATTTCATGACAACATATGTTCCTAGGGGTCTTAGGACCCCTACAGACCTATTTCATTTGATTGAATGGGTGGAAAGGGGCCATAGGACTACCTATGACCCCTTTCAATGCATTTCATGACAACATATGTCCCTAGGTGTCCTAGGACCCCTATTGACCTATTTTGTTTGATCGAATGGGTCAAAAGGGGTCAAAGAATAACCTATGACCTCTTTCAGGACATTTCATAACAACATATGTCCCTTGGGGTCCTAGTACCCCTAGGTACTTATTTCACTTGATTCAATGGGTTGAAACGGGTAATATGATAACCTATGACTCCTTTTAATGCATTTCATGATAACATATGTCCCTTGGGGTCCTAGGATTGTTAATGACCTATTTTGTTTGATTGAATGGGTTGAAAGTGGTCGTAGGATAACCTATGACACCTTTGAATGCATTTGATGACAACATATGTCCATAGAGGTCCTAGAACCCCTACGAACCTATTTTGTTTGATTAAATGGGTCAAAAGGTGTTATAGGACAACTTATGACCACTTTCAACACATCTCATGACAACATATGTCTCTTGTGATCGTAGGACCTCTAGGGACTTATTTTGTTTGATTGAATGGGTTGAAAGGAGTCATAGGACAACATATGACCCCTTTTGATGCATTTCATGACAACATATGTCACTAGGATCCCTAGGGACCTATTTCAATTGATCAAATGAATCAAAAGGGGTCAGAAGATAGCCTATTACCCCTTTTAATGCATTTCATGAGAACATAGGTCCCTTCGGGTTCGAAGACCCATAGGGACCTATTTGGTTTGATCAAATGTGTCAAAAGGGGTCATAGGACAATATATGACCCCTTTTGATGCATTTCATGACAACATGTCCCTAGGAGTCCTATGACCCCTAAGGACCTATTTGGTTTAATTGAATGGATCGAATGAGGTTATAGAAGAATCTATGAACCCTTTTGACACATTTAATGACAACATATGTCTATAGGGGTCCTAGGATGCCTAAAGACATATTTGGATTGATTGATTGGTTCGAAAGGGGTCATATGATAGCCTATGACCCTTTTTGACACATTTCATGATAACATATATCTAATTCATTTGATTGAATGGGTTGAAGGGGGTCATAGAACAACCTGTGACTACTTTCGATGGATTTCATTGCAACATATGTCCCTAGGGGTACTAGTATGCCTAGGGACCTATTTCATTTGATAGAATGGGTCAAAAGGGGTCATAGAACAACCTAGACCCCTTTTGATGCATTTCATGACAACATATATCCCTTAGGGTCCTAAAACCCCTAGGAACCTATTTTATTTGATTGAATGGTTCAAAAGGGGTCATAGGACAACCTATGATCCCTTTTGATGCATTTCATGACAACATATGTCCCTAAGGGTCGTAGGACCCCTAGGGACCTATTTAATTTGATCAAATGGGTCAAAAGGGGTCATAAGATAACCTATGACCCCTTTTGATGCATTTGATGACAACATATGTCCCTAGGCCTCCTAAGACTCCTAGAGACCTTTTTTGTTTGATTGAATGGGTCATAGGACTACCTATGACCCCTTACAATGCATTTCATGACAACATATGTCCTTAGGTGTCCTACGACCCCTAGGGACCTATTTCTTTTGATTGAATGTGTCAAAAGGGGTCAAAGGATAAGCTATGACCCCTTTTGACACATTTCATGACAACATATGTCCCTTGGGGTCCTAGGACCCATAGGGACCTATTTCATTTGATCAAATGGGTAGAAAAGTGTAATATGATAACCTATGACCCCTTTCAACATATTTCATGACAATATATATCCTTTGGGGTCCTAGAACCCCTAGGGACCTATTTTGTTTGATTAAATGGGTCGAAAGGGGTCATAGGAGGGTAAAAGTACAAAGTTGTGTCACCTTTCTTGCTAACTTATCAGAATGACTAAATTTATGTATTTCTATCTAAAAATAAAAAATTTTCAAACATATTATCTTGATAAATTTATTCTAGATAATTTATATATGGTCTCACACATTTCCAATTGTGAATATCTATTTAATGCATGTTTTATACTAGTTTGTATCTAATTACTAAAGAAATGAAATTATTTTAGAAAAATGAGGCTTCAATAACTCTTACTATTTTTTATGATTTTTTTTTTATAGCATATAAACACTATTTTCGAGAGCTCAAAGTCAAGTATATTCTCATATAGAGTTCATAGTGTTTTAATTAGATATAGTATATTGTAATTAATATATTCTACAAGTACATATTTTAACACTTGAGAAGTTGTCAATTTTGAGAAAGAAAAAGTATTAATTCATATCAATTTAAAAAAATAATTATATGACACTCTAGAGGAGAGAGTCCTCTTCAAGAATGTATAATTTTTCTTTTGGTTGGAATAGATTTATTATGAAAAATTTAATAGGAGATAAAAACTATCAATTTTAGATGATTTAAAATTTGAATCATTATAAAAGATAAAATATAGGTCTAAAGTCAGTTTTTATATTTGATTATTCTAGCTACATATGTTATCTATAACATAATCCGAGATCAAAGGTAAATAAGTTTATTTCCATATAGTTTTTTGGTGGGAACTAGACCCCTAATTTTTAGCATTTCTCAACAACTAAAATTTTATCTTTAAAAAATAGGAAAATATATCAATTCTTATTCCGAATAATTATTAAAAAATATAATCCTAAACTTCATCCATTTATACAAATTTCATTAGTTCACTTCATTTTCATATTCTAAATAAAAATACTAGTTAATATTGTTGAAGGGAACAGTTACACTTTTGTTAGCCTTTTCCTTTGTAAAAGGTTGACAGAGGTTTGTGCTTCTGCCTAGGATAACCTATGACCCCTTTCAATGCATTTCATGACAACATATGTCCATAGGAGTCCTAGGACCCCTAGGGACATATTTTGTTTGATTGAATGGGTTGAAAGGCATCATAGGACAACCTATGACCCCTTTCGATGCATTTCATGACAACATATGCCCCTTGGTGTCCTAGGACCCCTAGGAAACTATTTTGTTTGATCAAATGGGTTGAAAGGTGTCATACGACAATCTATGACTTCTTTCAATACATTTCATGACAACATATTTCCCTTGGTGACATATGACCCCTATGGACCTATTTGGTTTGATGGAATGAGTCAAAAGGGGTCATAGGACTACATATGACCCCTTTTGATGCATTTCATGACAACATCTGTCCTTGGGTGTCCTAGGACCCTTAGGGACCTATTTGGCTTGATCAAATGGGGTTATAAGATAACCTATGAGCCCTTTCAACATATTTCATGACAACATATGTCCCTAGGGTTCCTATGACCCCTAGGGATCTATTTCGTTTGATTGAATGGGTTGAAATGGGTCATAGGACAACCTATGACCTCTTTCAATGCATTTCATGAAAACATTTATCCCTATAGTTTCTAGGACCTCTAAAAACCTATTTTCTTTGATCGAATGTGTTGAAAGGAGTCATAGGACAACCTATGACCCTTTTCAATGCATTTTATGACAACATATGTCCCTAGGGGTCCTGTGTCCCATAGGGACCTATTTCCTTTGATCAAATGGGTCGAAAGGGGTCATAGGACAACCTATGATCCCTTTCAATGCATTTCATGATAATATTATATTTAATAATGTTGGTGTAAATAAGTATTTATTATTAACACTGACTTAAGTTTACTTAGGTTAATGCATTATTATTATTATTTATTTATTGGCCACCTAGGAGTATGCACACTCTTGTGAGTTGTCATGTTGACAACATAGGAGTTTGCACCTGTTTTATGCACATGGTGTCTACAACACAAGAGTTAGCACACTAATTAAGAACATGGTGTCTACAACCTTCTTATTCTTATCCACTCATCTAGAATGTTGGATAAGGCATGTGCTTAGTTGTTATGATGCTTATCTTATCTCCCAGTTGTTTCTAGAGATAGTCTAGGTGCTTTCTGAGAGGCCTTTATATATAGGGACTCCTAGCATGTTTGGACATGTTGATCATATACTAAACAAAGCAATGTATGAGGACATACTTTGATTAATTGATCATATCCATTTTTGGTCTATAGTGTTGGTTGTGTTTGAGTTCTTAGTTCCTAGGTGAATTTTCCCTTAAGAAAATTCTTACATGATATCAGAGCTTAGGTATTTTCTCATCACATAGCCATTCGAGACCATATTCTAGCTTTAGCACCTTAGCTTGAATCTGGAGTACTATAGAAATTGGGAGTGTCTACAGCCAGATTTGACCTCGCCATTGCATTCAAAATGCTAATTCAGTGAAAATCAGCTATAAAGTTGCCTACCTTAGGCCAAAGTTGATTGTGAGGCAATTTTTTTTTGCAAACCGGCACCCGAAGGACTGATTTGCAGCATTGGTATGATCATTTTATAGCTGTACATTTAATTTTTAGATCTGCATTTTTTTCATCTAAATTTCTACTATTTTTTTTTGACCATAGGGCCATAAGAGAGAATTTTTGCAAGTGAAGATTGAAGCTTGCTATTGCAAATTAGATATTTGCATCATTTAGAAGGTCCAAAAACCCACAAATTAGATTTTGTTTCATCCATATTGGACATCTGAGGCAAAATCTAAAGACATTTGTTTTTTCAAGGCGCGATGATGATTAAAAAAAAAACAACAGCAACGATTTTCAAACAACGATATCTCCCTCATATGGACTCTTTTTGCAAGCAATTTTTTTTTGTTTTGGGGTAGAATTTTGTGATCTACACATTGGTGCAAGTGGTTTGAAATCTCTATTCTTGAATTTTTCTACAACTTACAAATCTCAATTTTTTCCACTTAAAATGCTTAGTATGGGCTCATCTAGACACCAAATCAGGTTCCATTTTTTTTGAAAGTGCATTTTTTGTCTACTTTCTAGATCTGTAATTAGATTATAGGTTTTGTGGATAGAAATACTACTTTTAGAAATAGGCCCTAAATTGGCAAGTGGCTATCAAGTGCCCAAATCATTCATTAGGGGGGTTCTTTGATTTATTATTCTTTGATTCTTTGGGGGTTCATTGATTGATCTCATAGAGGAGTATTGTTTCACATTTTAGTATGGCATTAGACCCAAGTTGACAAAAAGTAACTATTACACATGGAGGGATACACTTCTTGATCATCTTAGTAGAGAGCATAAGGAAGTATTTCCTTATTTATGTTCCAATGACTTGATCACTGATGAATCACGAGAACTTGTTGGTAGACTAATTTGTATCATTCTTACTAGTCTCTCCTTTTTTGATCATCGTAAGCTGGTTGCTAAGATATGGCCTCCACATGATTATTGGATGTATCTTTGGGAGAAGTATAGAGATCCAAACATTCCTCCATTTTGAGATGATATCTTACTCTCAGTTTTTGCTACATCCTTTTCAGATGAGATCACACCTCTAACTCCTATTGCTCCTACTGATCCTATTACAGCCACAAATGCTTCGAATTTAGTGCAAAAAGACCCTTTATGTCTTCCTACTCTACCTTCATGCGATGACTTCCTTTTTTCCCTTGCAAGCCTGCTCATGGAGTCTCACATTGAAGATGTGGGAGACACTATTGATGATATTCTTCATCTCTTTGAGGCGAATACTTCATTCATTTCCGCAGTGATGGATTCATGTACTTTAGCACATCAAGGTACACTTTGTCTTCCAAGTGATGACTTCTTGTCTGACATTTCATCTCTATTCTTGGAGTCTCACACAACAAATTTGGAAGAGTTCTTTGATGATCTACCACATCTCTTTGCTAAGGATGATCCTTCTATAGTTGTTGCGAGGGCTCACTCTGGCCCTCATGTCCATTCTCTACATGATCAATCCTTCCAGGTTGGTGTGATTGTGGATACTTATGTACATCATTTGCAAGAGGTCTCTTTGTTATTTGAGAAGATTGTTGGTTTTTTGAAATAGGTTCTCAATCACTCCTTATTTGATTTGCACTTCTTCTCAACAGTTTTAGAGAAAGCCATCATCAGTATTGATACAACGACACTTGAATAGGTTTCAGAGACATTGTTCATCTTAGAGATTCCCTCTCCATATGGGGGATGCATCTCCTTTGTACCCTTGCATTTGTAACTTCCAAAGGGGATGAACATCATTCAATGGTCATGGATCAGCTTCTACATTGGAGCATTTTTCACTAGTTGGCACACTAATTTTAGGGGGGGGGACTACCTCATCTCCTTCTTCTCTTTCTTGGGGGGGACTTTTTCCCTTTTTAGAGGTTTTGTCCTTCTTCCATTTCTGCCTTGTATATACTTGATGTATGTCATAATGGTGGCTCTTGATTACTCCATCCATCCATGCATCTCTTTTCATCTCTCTTTTTGGGGGAGGGTTTTTCCCATGAGCTTTTCCCTCTTTCTCCACTTTATGAGAGATTTGCATATCATTATGTACATGGGTACATAACATGACCTAGTAGTTGGGACTCATCATGCATTTCATCCTAGTTCTTGTGAACTTAAGTGCATTCCCCTAAGTCACATTTAAGGGGGGGGGGGGGGGGGGTGTTGGTGTAAATAAGTATTTATTATTTACACTTACTTAAGTTTACTTAGGTTAATGCATATTTTTTATTATTTATTTATTAGCCACCTAGGAGTATGCGCACTCTTGTGAGTTGTCATGTTGACAACACAGGAGTTCGCACCTCTTTTATGCACATGGTGTCTACAACACAGGAGTTAGCACACTAATTAAGCACATGGTGTCTACAACCTTCTCATTTTTATCCACTCATCTAGAATGTTGGATAAGACATGTGCTTAGTTCTCATGATGCTTATCTTATCTCTTGGTTGTTTCTAGAGACATTCTAGGTGTTTCCCGAGAGGCTTTTATATACAGGCACTCCTAGTGTTTTTGGACATACTGATCATATATTGAATAGAGCAATGTATGAGGACATACTTTGATTAATTGATCGTATCCATTTTTGGTCTACAGTTGTGGTTGTGTTTGAGTTCTTAGTTCCTAGGTG
The DNA here is from genome assembly GCA_028749045.1 of Cupressus sempervirens. Taxonomy (NCBI): domain Eukaryota; kingdom Viridiplantae; phylum Streptophyta; class Pinopsida; order Cupressales; family Cupressaceae; genus Cupressus; species Cupressus sempervirens. The sequence continues at coordinate 657,942,838 of CM053787.1, forward strand.
AATTTTGCCCTTAGGCAAATTCTTACAAATAATAATAATGTAATACTATATATTTTAATATAATAATAATACATTACTAGATTTTATAATAATAATAATCATATATATTAGTATATTATATTTAATAATAATAATATATATTACTATATAATAATAATTTTAATAATATATAGTAGTATATAATAATAATAATAAGATAATATTACTATATATATAATAATAATAATACTAATTATTAGATATATTACTATATTATATGTAATAATAATAATTATTATCATATATATTACTATATTATATTCAATAATAATAATATTAATACTTGTTACTATAATATATTTAATAATAATAATCATAATAATCATAATAACTACTATATATAATAATGATAATAATATATTATTACTATATTTAATAATAATAATAATAATAATAATAATAATCATATATAATAATAATAGTCAATAATAATAATGATGTCCACACTTCCCAAATTTTGGTTTCCCTCAAAAATTTTGTCTATGAATCTTTGGGAAAAATTTTGGCCACCACTTTTTGGGTACCCAATTTCACATCAAGTACTTGATCTAGTATCGGGTATCCGATTTGAAATCGAGTACTTAATTATGCTTGGTATTTTCCAAACCTATTTGGTCAACTCAAAAAATGTGTTTGAGACAGGTTTTAGTGACATTCAGACTTTGAGTAGCCATTTAATGATATTTTCTTCATCAAAATTCAATGAAATGAAATGAGTTTTTTTATAACATTCTCAAGATTCCATCAATACTATTGTTGTCAAATTTTGAGTTCAATAAATATTTATTAGTTATTTTTTAATGAAGATGTTTGTAAGCTACGAATTGACATATTGATTGAAAAATAGCTATAACTTTCAAATGGTATAACATTTTTGAAATCCAAAAGTTGTTGTTACATTCTATGCTTTGCCTAGTATAAAAAGAAAAAAAAGTTAATTTTGTAAAGTTTTCAATTAGTTAAGGTGGTCAGACACAATTTTTTTTAAATTCTAGAAAAGTTATAGTAGAAAATTCATATTTAATTATATATTTGAAATAAAAATACCCAAAAATACGTGTCACATCTGAGCGTGTGTCTACATTATTTATTTATTTATTTACAATTATATTTGAAAATATTTTCATTTGATATTGATTATGGTGGTCAGACATACACTTACTTTTTATTTTCACCCTAAAATTTTTGTAGTACTGCATTAATTTTTTTTTTTAATAAATCAAATATTTTTTTTCTCTAGATAAGACTTAGTAATTTAGAAATTGCATTCAATTTCCTATAGATTCATTTCTTACAACTTTTTGATATAAAGCCCATAACTACTTTAAAATTATGTGTCAAGTTAACATAACCTTGATTTGCTAGTTTTTAACTGCCACTAGTTTGGTTAACCATGATCTTGCACATACTCGTTTCACACATGTTGAATTAAGATACAATTGCTTTTGATTGAAAAATATATATTCGACATTGTTAATAGAACTATTTAGAAACCCCAAGATGTTGATGAAAGAACAAAGTAGACAGCTAAAGATCATAGGGCCTCTATATTGATTGAACTTGGTCTATCAGATGCATTTTTGCATCATATTGATATGCCAAAGATTTCAAAATAAATATGGGATGGGCTTAACATCTTTTTTGGTTCACATGCTTCTAGTGCAAAAATGTCCATGAAATAGAAGTTGTTTGGTTGAAGATGAATGAAGGTTATAATATTGTTCAACATATAAGCAATTTTCATTCACTGCTTAATCAACTTGTGGGGGTGAACTCTAAAGTTGATGGCGATGATGCTAAAGAAATCTTGCTTAATATCATGCCCTCAATATTTGATCATATTGTTTTCACTTTGAACAAAATGAATCCTAGCTTAGAAACTTTAATTTTCTCTTTAATTGATGAAGGAAGTAAAGTTCATAAGAGTCATCATATTACCGAGAAATATGTTTTATTTTCCAAAAAGAAATCTAGTGTTCCTTCCAAAAGAGAATTACAATGGATTTATTATCAGCAAAATAGACATGTGCATATGAATTGTATTTAATGGGTTGAAGATCTCATCAATGAGAAGTTGAAGGAAAATATAGCTTTTGTTGAAATTGAAGGTGAGACATACTTTTGTGATTTTGTGGTACAAAATAATAATGATGCTTGTGATAGCTCACCTCGAACTGATAGAATATTTGTGCTTTAAAGAATGAAAAAGAAATTATAGTAGATTGGAGGAATTGGATGCATAAGGGCATATATCATCTCAAGCTAGCTTCTCGCTTAGAGATAATTATTGCATGAGAAGCACCTATTTGTGTCTCTAAAGAAAAAATGGGGATTGCATGTATGAGTGTGCTTCCAAGGAGAGAGGAGGAAAGACATATCATGTGTAGTCATATTAGTGACTATTTTCCCTATACTACACTGAAGAAGACATTAAACATAGTCTGAGGAGATGTGGAATTTTTGAAGAACTATATCTCATTGTGCAATTGAGGTGGGAATAATCATATTATGAGGAAAAATTTAGGAGTTTTAGTTTGAAGTTGTGGACATAAAATCTACTTCAATAATTGAAGATTGGTGAAAGCATTTCGTCAAAGGCTCAAATGAAGAATATTGGTAAAGGAGTTTCATCAAAGTTTCCAAAAGTGTTGGATTAAAACCTTTACAACTTTCACTCATGTTGGATTAATCTAATAAGAGGGGAATGTTGGAAATATTACATTAATTAGGTTAGTTTCTAAGTTTATATTAAATAAATAAATAAATAAGTTAGATATTTAGTTGTTGGGAAGTTATTTTGGTAAGTAGTCTTTTTAAGGGAAAATGAAGCTATATAAAACTGGTCAGATATCAATGTGAATCATTCAGTTGTATCCAAATGTATCAAATGAAAATTTGAACCAATAAAATCAATCTTTTTATACTTTAGCATTTTCACAAAGAACTAGAGACAATGCAAACTTATTCTCTATATATTAGATGATATACATAATTGGATGATGTGACTAACCATGAGGCTCATGCATTAGAACTTTAACATCAGTTGCTCCTATGTCATCCATGCATAATAGAGACCTTGCAATGTTTTGAGGATAGGAAGATCATCATCTGCATTCAAGATAGGACTTACTTTTTTGACTACTGAGGTCTCATATAGTTTTGGCCAATAATGAGGATGTTAAAAAACTACTAAGATGGCATTAAACTATTGCCAATTGGGAGTTCGAATTATGTCATCCCATTTCAAGAAACCATGTCACACTATTTTGACTTTTAATCAAATAGATGAAGAGAAACAATAAACACAAAGACAAAACTTCAATTGAGAAAAGTGGTAATGATGGATGTAGAATACATAAGGAAACTAAAAATTGGGAGAACCATTACAATAAGGTATGAGATTACAAAACAAAGGAATAAATGAAGTATAAGGTGGGTCATGGGGAAAATAAATCTACTAGGAGAAGGGAGCCTTAAGCATGGCCAAGGTTTCAGGTGAGATCTTGAAAGACTTTTGTAGAAAAACATTAGTAATTCCAGAGCTGAAGAGAGTGGAAGGAAGCATAACAGCCCTCAAATTTGCACTACCAAAAGTAGAGATGGCAAGAACAGGTTTTTACATGTCAAGATTGATTTGGTAGTGCATCATCTACTTTGGAAACACAAACATGTCCCCCAAATAGAGAGTCTTGTTGAACTCCTTGTTCGTTGTGTCCACAAATGCCACTGTGAGTGATCCTTCTAAAATGAGGTCCAATTTACTAGCCTAGGGATGATAGTGAGGAGGAACAACACTTTTTGCTCCTAATTCAAAGAAGTTTTAGGAGACACTGAGACCCTTCAACTCTGCAAATTCTTGCTGGCTATCCCTGCTTAATTTGATGCTTTCACTGGTGGTGGAATTAGAGCCAATTCCTCTAAATCCTGTAAATGTGAAGAAGTGCTCGTCAATGGCTACCCCACTTGAAAGATCAAAATCTATAAGCAAATCAAGATCTTCACATTCAACTCTCACTCCCACCATCATCACCACAAATATTATTGTCACTACCTTTTTTAATGAAGATCTTCAACTCTCAACTCTCAAGATTCCATTGATACTATTGCTGTCAAATTTTGAGTTCAATAAGTATTTATTAGTCAATTTTTAATGAAGATGTCTGTAAACTACTGATTGACATACTGATTGGAAAATAGCTATAACTTTCAAATGGTATAACCTTTTTGAAATCCAAAAGTTGCTGTCACATTCTATGCTTCACCTAGTATAAGAAAAAAAATTAATTAATTTTGTAAAGTTTTCAATTAGTTAAGGTGGCTAGACATAGAAGCTTTTTTATTTTGGAAATGTTATAGTAGAAAATTCATATTTAATTATTTATTTGGAATAAAAATACCCAAAAATATGTGTCACATCCAAGCATGAGTCTATTTTTCATTATTTATAATTATATTAAAAAATATTTTCATTTTATTTTGATTAAGGTGGTCAGACATACACTTACTTTTTATTTTCACCCTAAAATTTTTGTAGTACTGCACTAAAATATTTTTTTTTAGATAAATCAAATAATTTTTTCTCTAGGTAAGGCCTAATAGTTTAGAAATCATGTTCAATTTCCTATAGATTCTTTTCTTACAACTTTTTGATATAAATCCCATAACTACTTTAACATTATGTGTCAAGTTAACATAACTTTTATTTGCTAGTTTTTCACTACCACTTAAGTCCATAGTTTGGTTGATCATGATCCTGCACATACTCATTTCACACATGTTGAATTAAGATACAATTTCTTTTGATTGAAAAACATATATGTGACACTGTTAATAGAACTATTTAGAAACCCCAAGATGTAGATCAAATAACAAAGTAGATGGCTAAAGATCATAAGGCCTTTGCATTGATTGAACTTGGTCTATCAGATGCATATTTGCATCATATTGATATGTCAAAGATTTCAAAATAAATATGGGATGGGGTTAACATCTTGTTTGGTTCACATGCTTCTAGTGCAAAAATGTCCATAAAATAGTTGTTTAGGTTGAAGATGAATGAAGGTTATAATATTGTTCAACATATAAGAAATTTTCATTCACTTCTTAATCAACTTGCAGGTGTGAACTCTAAAGTTCATGATGATAATGCTAAAGAAATCCTACTTAATATCATGCCCTCAATATTTGATCATATTAGTTTCACTCTCAAAAAAATGAATCCTAGCTTAGAAACTTTAATTTCCTCTTTAATTGATCAAGGTAGTAAAGTTCATAAGAGTTGTCATATTATTAAGGAATATGTTTTATTATCCAGAAAGAAATCTAGTGTTCCTTCCAAAAGAGAATTAAAATGGTTTTATTATCAAAAAAATAGACATGTGTAGATGAATTGTATTCAACGGGATGAAGATCTCATCAACGGGAAGTTGAAGGAAAATATAGCTTTTGTTGAAATTGAAGGTGAGACACACTTTTTTGATTTTGCGGTACATAAAAATAATGATGATTGCGATAGCTCACCTCGAACTGATACAATATTTGTGCTTTAAAAAATAAAAAAGAGATTATAGGAGGTTGGAGGAATTGGACACACAAGGGCATATATCATCTCAAGCTAGCTTCTCGCTTAGAGATAATTATTGCATGAGAAGCACCTATTTGTGTCTTTGAAGAAAAAATGGGGATTGGATGCATGAGTGTCCTTCCAAGGAAAGAGGAGGAAGGACATATCATGTGCAATCATATTAGCGACTATTTCCCTATACTACACTAAAGAAGACATTAAACATAGTCCGAGGAGATGTAAAAAAATGGAAGAACTATGTCTCATTGTGCAATTGAGGTGGGAACAGTCATATTATGAGGACATCTTTAGGATTTTTAGTCTGAAGTTGTGGACATAAAATCTACTTTGATAAGCGAAGATTGGTGAAAGCATTTCGTCAAAGGCTAGAATGAAGAATATTGGTGAAGGAGTTTCATCAAAGTTTCCAAAAGCGTTGGAATAAAACCTTTACAACTTTCACTCATGTTGGACATATTACATTAATTAGGTTAGTTTCTAAGTTTATATTAAACAAATAAACAAATAAGTTAGCTATTTAGTTGTTGGGAAGTTATTCTGGTAAGTAGTTTTTTAAGGGAAAATAAAGCTATATAAAACTGGTTAGATATCAATGTGAATCATTCAGTTGTATCCAAATGTATCAAATGAAAATTTGAATCAATAAAATCAATCTTTTTATACTTTAGCACTTTCACAAAGAACTAGAGACAATGCAAACTTATTCTCTATATATTAGATGATATACATAATTGGATGATGTGACTAACCATGAGGCTCATGCATTATAACTTTAATATCAGTTGCCCCTATGTCATCCATGCATAATAGAGACCTTGCAATGTTTTGAGGATAGGAAGATCATCATCTGCATTCAAGATAGGACTTACTTTTTCGACTACTGAGGTCTCATATAGTTTTGGCCAATAATGAGGATGTTAAAAAACTACTAAGATGTCATTAAACTACTGCCAATTGGGAGTTCGAATTATGTCATCCCACTACAAGAAACCATGTCACGCTATTTTGACTTTTAATCAAATAGATGAAGAGAAACAATAAACACAAAGACAAAACTTCAATTGAGCAAAGTGGTTATGATGGACGTAGAAAACATAAGGAAACCGAAAATAGGGAGAACCATTACAATAAGGTATGATATTACAAAACAAAGGAATAAACCGAAAATAGGGAGAACCATTACAATAAGGTATGATATTACAAAACAAAGGAATAAATTAAGTATAAGGTGGGTCGTGGGGAAAATAAATCTTCTAGGCGAAGGGGGCCTTAAGCATGGCCAAGGTTTCAGGTGAGATCTTGAAAGACTTTTGTAGAACAACATCAGCAATTCCAGAGCCAAAGAGAGTGGAAGGAAGCAGAACAGTCCCCGGATTTGCACTACCAAAAGCAGAGATGGCAAGAACAGGTTTGTACATGTCAAGATTGATCTGGTAGTGCGTCATCTCCTTTGGAAACACAAACATATCCCCCGAATAGAGAGTCTTGTTGAACACCTTGTTCGTTGTGTCCACAAATGCCACTGTGAGTGATCCATCTAAAATGAGGTGCAATTCACTAGCCCGGGGATGATAGTGAGGAGGAACAACACTGTTCGCCCCCAATTCAAAGAAGGCGTAGGACACACCGAGACCCTTCAGCCCTGCAAATTCTTGCTGGCTCGCCCTGCTTAATTTGATGCTCCCGCTGGTAGTGGAATTAGAGCCAACTCCTCTAAATCCTGTAAATGTGAAGAACTGCTCGTTAATGGCTGCCCCACTTGAAAGATCAAAATCTGTAAGCAGATCAGGATCTTCACATTCAACTCTCACTCCCACCATCATCACCACAAATATTATTCCCGCTACCTTTTTGAAACCACTAAATGCTTCCATTTCTATAAATTTAGACCCTAACTCTTTCCACTTTGCAATGAAATTTCTTCGCTCAGAGAATACCAGCAAACAAAGGAAAGAGATTAGCTCAGTTTACGTGAGGGTGGTCCAAGCTTCTTTGAATTTCATTTTATAGAATTTGCACCGTCCTGTATGGCCGGCATTGAGACTTGTGGACACGAGAAATTCGATAAAATTTATGCTGCCGGCTCCATCATGCTAATTTCTAAGTGGGTGTTTTGTACTGCTGCCGGCTGGATGAAATAAGCGAATGTGTCATATAGTTTATAATTTCTACGCGAGTGTTTTGTAGTGCCGTCGCAGTGTTCGGTTTATTTTCAATCAACTAATCGACATCCAATTAGTCCCTGCGAAGATACAATCTCTCAATCAGTCCAAAAACTCATTCGAAGTGAACAGTATAGCTAATCCATGCGGAAAAGATATGATTTGTGATATTTATTGTTCTATGTTTTTTTCTTATGGAGGGTTCAAATCTGTGAGGCAATCTAATATAGGCAGGAAGCCTAGAAGCTACCACTCAGCGAACGTTTCCACAGAAATGTTTCACTCGTACCTGAAACCTCTTCACTCATTCCACCAAAATTACCTGGGACAGAATCCTGAGATTCTATGTTTTATGAATAGTACTTCATAAGAATCTATATCTTATGAGAATGACTGCATTCACTACTCCTTATATTAATGTGATGTTCTTACAGGCAAAGGCTTGGTTCTTCTCTAAGTGTTATATTCATTCTCATAACAAATGAATTCTTATGAACTATTACTAAATATGAATCAATAAGATCCACTCAAAAACAATATCTATTTGCAATAACAATATTTTTGACTTTCTCGTATTTTATTCATTATCCTATTTTAAAATTATTAAATTAAATTTAAGATATGATTATATTATTATATTTTAATTTTCTTTTAATTTTTTTCATTAGATTATTTACAAAATAAAAATATATATTACCATATTATTATTACTATTTAGCTATCTTAAATAAATCTATCTAAAGAATGTCCATAGATATCCGGTACAAAATGATTTGAAATTTAATTTAGTACACCTAAAACTATTTATATTTCTTTTATCTCCATTTATTTATTAACTTTAATTTAAAAAACTAATAATTTATTTGTTCAAATATTATAATTTTAACAAATATTTTATGTGTTGTTTATTAAATTATTTTAAAAGTATATTCTATTTATAATTAAATTAAAAAAATGGATGTGTATATGGTTGTCAAATTTAACCTAGAAAGATAAAAGTTAATAGTAGAATGCCTATTGACATTAATTATATGTCTACTCTCAATCTTTCATACTAATAATATTATTTATAATATATTATTATACTATTATTTAATAGAATATTAAAAATTGTATATTCATATTTATATGTTTATTAAGAAGATTAATATAATAATCTTCTATAAATAATATTAAAATTAAATATTAAATATATTTCTACTCATTTAATTATTCCAAAAATCTGAAGCTGAATGTTTCTAGTTTTTAGAATTGTTGGATGTATTTGAATTCATACTCACATACAATATCTTTTACATAACAATTTTTTTCCTTATTAAATTTCATATGAGTAATTATTTTTATTCAGTTTCTATAATATAAGAAACATTCTAAACAATTTATTTAATATATGCCATAAGCTCTTTAAATAGTTTGGTTAACTTGTCTTATATACAATATAAAGTTAGTGAATGTTTCATACTTAAGTGAGCATTGATACTTGTAAGTTATATACCACTCTTTAAATATACTATGTAAGTTATGGCACTCCATGATGGGTAATATTGGTAAAAATGGTCTCAAAAGCTTAAGAAATTAAAGTATAGTTTATGGCTTTTTCAATTGCTCTATTGATTTTAATTATCTGTGAATGTTATGTGTGTGGACAACATATAACATCTTTTAAATATGTAGGTACCAAATCTACACATTTTGGATGTAATTCATAGTGATACATTTGGTCTCGTGGATGTTAAGAAAAATATGAACAAAAAACTAAAGATTTGAAGAGAAACAATGGTGGTTAGTATTTATCTAGGGTCATTGATGGCTATTATAAGTATGTGAGAATTTTTAGCCAAGATATTACTTCACATGTATCACAAAAGAATTCTAGCAGATGAGTGGACAAATAGACTTTAATGTAGAGAACTATGGCTATGCTAAGTAGTGCAAAACTTTAACAACTTTTTGGAGTTAAAGTAGATCACATTGTAGCTTTTCTAGCTAAAAGATAACCTTCTTAAGCTCTTGTTGATAAAGCTCCCTTACAGGTAGAATACTACCACTTTCTCATTTTAGAGTTTCAGGCATGGAGACTTGTGTTCATGTTTCTAAAGGAAAATGTTTTAAGCTTGGTATCAATCCTAAAAAGTGCAACTTTATGAATTATTAGAAAAAAAACTTTAAAGATTGCAAGTTTTAGAATCTTATAACTTAAAAAAAAAATAGTTTAAGGATGTAACTCGAAAAGGAGCTAATGGAATGTTGCATGGAAAAGAACCTCATATTTAAAGAATGACAAAATAGTGCAATTTGATTTAAGTTTGAATCACATAAAAGTACAAAATTAGAAAAACCTCAATAATATGTACATGTAGAGAAACTTGTCAAACTAAAACTAAAACACTTTCTTACACTTGATTATCTTTTTTGTATTATATAATGATAAACCAAGATTAAAATTAGTGGAGGAACAAGTCACCTTAGGTCGATGTAATGTTGCTACAAATATGACAAACTATAACATTGTTTCTATATCTAGGTAATGATTAATTGATCCATCCTCTGCAATCTCTACCTATATGTTTAAAGTTATTGTACTTATAACACATAATCTCATTCATTATAACATTGGCTCCTGTAATAGGTCTATTAGTTGTAGGGTTAGTACCTCTAAACATTCTACTATTATCATTATTGAATTTAAGTTTCTTACATTCAATAGCTCTATGACCAAAACTATGACAATTATAATAATAACCATAAAGGGATTTATATGACTTACCTATATAGTCCCTCTTTATGTAACCAAATTCTTTTAAAATCCCCTAGGGGTTAATTTGGGTGGCCTAAGAGGGGGTTTGAATGAAGCCTCTTGGCTCACTTTTTGGCAACCTATTGGCCCTAAGGGCTTTGTTTGAAGCCCTAAGGCTTCATATAAATCCTCTCATGGAGGTTGGCACAAGGGGCTTGGAATGAAACTTAGGTTTTCGAATAAAGCCCCTAGGGCCACAATTTCAAACAAAGCCCTTTGGGCCTTCATTCAAAGCACGAGCTTCATTCAAAGCACGAGCTTCATTCAAAGCATAGGCTTCATTAAAAGCCCTTAAAAGATGATTTTCCCACTTTTCATCTAATTTCTTCATGATTAAAAGTGAGAACCATTATTATGGCTTTACCTTGAACAAAATAATTCCTTAACATAAAATACTTGATTCCTTGTCTTTGTCATGTTATGTTAGCATAATCTGTAGCTAGAAAAACTACAATAACTTTTTTTGAATCATTCCTACAACCTTACACACATACCTATGGTATCTTGACATATCATACTTGTTGTATCTGAGAGAAAACATTCCAATAGTGCCTTTGTGAACTGCACTAATCAAAATAGTGCTTGTGTTGGTAGATAAACTCTATTCATGATACTTAGACAATTTTCTAAGTCCTATCAAAACTTCATTTCCATGATTTTCTCACTTAGTCCTAAAAATATGTTGCCATAAATGGCAACCTTATATCACCTACCCTAGCCAAATTTCCAACATCTTCCAATGTAAAGGTGGATGAATTATCAACTAAGAACAAGGAAGGTAGCAAGAAAGAACCAAAAGACTACAAGTAGTTTGAATACATTTCACTAACTAATATAGTGGAGAGAGTACAAGGAGAGGAGGAACCTTTACAAGAAGATACACTAGCTCAAACAAAAGAAGCTCAACATGAAGAACAAAGAAAATAAGGCCCAAAAGGGAAACAAGTGCTAGAGAAGTATATAAGGAGGCACAACCCAACTAATCAAATCATTGAAGACAAAGATGTTGGAGTGATTACTAGGAGAAAGGTGAGAGAGAAAATATGTTTTCTCTCATACATGAAGCCCAAAGCTACAAGGGAAGCTTTGACATGAAATTTCATATTGCTATTGATCAAGAATTGATGGTGTGACTTCATGGGAGGTGAGTTTGAATTATGGTGTATTAATTTTTTGATTTGAATGAGATATTAATACTAGTTTTTATTTTCTGCATGTTATTGTATTGGAAGTTGAGTAGTTGTACATTGTCTATTTAGAAAGTTAATAATTATCAGACTGCTTTGTCTATTTATCTAGACAAATACCCTCTACAACTATTGAAATTTGAATATAATTTTTTATTCTTGTTTTCTTATGTTGAATAAGAAGTAATTTGAGTTATTAAGAACAACATATTATTTGTTTGATATGAAGTATGCAATGAATAAACTTTGTTTCATATTTTTATCAATTTTAATAAATCAATGATGCATACAAAGTAAATTGAAAATAATTTATTATGTTACTAAATAAACAAAATTAATTAAATCATTATATTTTATCATCCAATCAATAGATAATATTACTTACTATTATTACAAGTTAAAGGAAATGTCAACTTTCAAATCTCCTCCCCTATTTCCTCTATAGTAATTAATAATCCATAATCCCATTCTTTTGTCATCTTCTAAATCAACTAATTGTGTACCTAAACAATCATCTGTCAAGTAAACTAAACCACCATTAACTCCAACCGATATACTTAAAGTGAACCCATTAGACTTTGACATTGCCAAAATAGGATGAGATTATAAGTCCCAAATGCCTTATTTTAATGTTGAAAATGTAATTGATAATTGTCAATACACTAATACATTTAGGCCCTAATTATGATAGAAAGCAATCATAATTGCAATAGCCACCTATCGTTTAAGTGATAGTACCACAAATTAGCTCCCATCAAATGGGCATCAGACTTTTGGTATCGCAAATTGCAATGGAAAGGGTGTCCATCACAATTGTGATGGATGATACTATCATAACTTGGAATAAGGCAAAGGAAAGAGTCCATCTTCATGTCATCCAAATTACAATAGTAAATCATCACAATTGTGATGGCTAAAGCTTTTAGCTCATCATCGCAATTGAGATGACTATGCTATAGACTTGATGGCTATCTGTTGGAGCAAGCCATCACAAGTGTGATGGTTATGTGATAGAAGTTTTGTGGGAGTGATGGCTATCTGTTGGAGTAGGTCATCGTGAGTGTGACTAGTATGTGACAATAATGTGGTGGGAGTAGTGACTATCCATCGAAACAAGTTGTCACAATTATGACGACTTGAAAAATTATTAAAAATAATTACCCACCATTGCAGCATGGAACAAGCCAATACTCAAAATGTCCCTGGGGATAAGTCATCATTGTGAACTTGTTCATCCCAACTTTCAAAAAACATTTAAGAGTAGAAACTTGTAGGGTCCCTAATTCCTAGATCATTAATTACACGTAGTTATGACACTTTGATAGTTGGGAAACTTGGATTCAAAGTAAAATTATCTCCATCTTAGTTCCAAGTGCACTTGTTCTTACATATTCTCCCCTGGACTTCCTTTATTAGATTAGATCTTTCATTAGCATTTAATTTCCAAATCATAACGACAAAGAATATAAACCCTAAAAGAATAGATCTTGTATTGGCACCCTTACTCCTTACTGCTATGGTTGTGCTAATCAGATTCTCTTTGTGGTGGTTTTGTATTCCAATGTCTATCATGAATTGGGCAAGCATTTATAATTTTTACCATTTCATACATGACATTTTTGGTGAACCCAACTTATGATAGCATAGACTATCACAAAAGGAGACATAACAAGAGAGCTAGGGAAAGTTCCTAATTTTGTTCTCAAAGGATTGACACTCATAGAATATATTGGGAAAGTCAAGATACATGAGTCTCTGAGTAAGATATTGCTTGTAAATTTGGAGGCCATATCCTCTTTCATATTAATATAAAAATCTAGGGTTGTATCCTAATCTTCCAGCTTTAACACTGCAATTTTTTTATACAAAAAAAATCTAATCCAAAAATTACCAATTTAGACATATGTCCCTTATGTATTCAACCCTCATAGCATCCTTCACCTATAACATTTGGAATGTTAGACTACAAGTGTTCCTTGTTGTGAGATTGCATGGAGATCTTTTACTAGTCAAGAGTTTTATTCTCCAATGTATAAGATGATAACAAACTTATATTGGATTGAGACTTGGGCTCATCCACATGCTTAACTAAGATAGATGAGACCTTTAGTGTTAGTTAATTGATTAATAAGAGCTTGGTCTAGTTGAGAAGGTAACTAAATAAGGTATAGGCTTCTTAGAAGAAACTTGTGTTGAAAATTTTCAATCAATGTTGTTCCATTATTGCTCCTTTCCTAACAATAGTGAGGAAGAATTTGGAGAGAGCATAGATTTTGGACAAACCATGATGATTGTCCCTTCATCATGTGGATTGGAGCTTAACATATAAAGAAAGTGTTTGACAATTTGATGCAAAAGAACATGTTTATCAAAATAATGACCACCCTCTTTAATGCCAATAGTTTTTTAAAAAAACCATTGTTAAGTCAACCTTAATATAAACCCTTCCGAGTTCAAGAAAAGTAAAATTTATATTTCTTCAATAAACCATACAACCAAGGGATTTAAATAACTAGCCTATGATAGCCTAACAAAGGATATGAATATATGGAAACTTCATCCATACCTAGACATTTAAATAGCTATGTATAGTTAGAAGCTAAAATAACTAAAGTCTAACATGAAAAGTCATAACTTTAAAGTGTATATTCTCAATTTTTGACAAACCACTGCAACACAAAAGAATTTTTTCACATTGGAAATTAGAAAAAGAAGACAAACGAATTTGTTTTTTTTGTTTATGATGCCAATAATTTTCATGCGCTGAAGCTCTTTATTACACTAAAATCCAAACTCTATGAATGCACTTAGATGGGCTATGCCTAGCATAAATTATAAGATCCTACAAAAGTACAATTTTCATGCTACTAGCAGATAGATCAATTGCATCTAAAAGACTAAAACTAAAAGCATTGGTAGGTGGCTTCAAAGAAATTCCATCCTTCCCTCATGATATATTAAACACATATTTTCAGTTTCCTTGGGTGTAATTCTTCTCTCTAGCATCTATATTAAATGTTAGACATTATTGTAGCCAACAAGAATGGCTAGGCCACTCAATGGAAAAGAACAAAATGAATAGTTAATGTGACATTAATAAACTATAATAATGAATCAATTCTCAAGCAAATTCAACCAATATTAGTTCACAAGGTTAGCTTGCAAATTCAATAGATATGCATGATATGTGATGCATTCATTTTAATCTTGAAACCAAGATTTGGTAAATGAAAAATGTAATGTCCTGTTTTAGGGCATTAGATTTTAAATCTTAAATGTGCATATATTTTATATTTTTCTTCTTGATGATCCCCTTTACCAACATTTTTATTCCCTCTTCATATATTTCAATGGTGAGAGTTGTATCTTTTTATAATATAATAGTTATATTAACATATTTTATATTAACATCTAGATTATGCTATATAAGTTCAATTATACATAACATATATTATATCTATAGTGATATCATTATTCTTAATAATATTAGTGATATAAATATTATTTATTTATATCATAATATGGATATATATATAATTAATATCCAAAAATATATTATTTAATATCTAATTAGTATATGGGTATGTGCAGGATCATGGTGTGCCAAAAAGTGGCGATGTGAAAAAAATAGAGTTTGAAAATGTCTAAAAGCGCTTCAAAATCTGCTCTAACTTTTTTTCACCTATCCAGGTACCAAACCTGGAAAGCAAGGCTCGACCCTTATCAGATATTCGATTTGATATTCGATACTCGATATTATATCGGATATTCGATACATTTTCGAATACCCGATTACTTAAAAATATATAGTATGAAATATATACAAAGTAATATGAAATAATAAATTAGTTATTACATTATATAATTATACAATAATAAATATATATTATATTATTTATGAAGATTAATATTTTTATATTTCGAAAATCATACTATAATATAATACATTAGTAATATGTTATTTTTGACCTGTGAGGTGTTTAAAAAAAGACAACCCACGGGTTGACATGTTGATCTTTTTTTTTTTTTTTTTAATAACACTGTCACTTTTTGGGTATCCGACAATGTATTATTATATTATGAGCTCTGAATTTCCAAAATATATGAGTTATGAGTTATGTATTACCTTATAATGCATTATTATATTATGTTATTATTAAATATAATAATATATGTTATTATTATTATAATCTATAAATATTATATATATATGAAATTATTATATTATTATTATGACCTATGTTAACTATTAATATATAATAATATATTATGTTATTATTATTATTGTTATTATAATCTATAAATATAATATGGTTTTTTCGCTCTGCTAGGGTTTCTTGCTTCATGCGAACTTTTAATTTTTTGTATATGGCTTTTTGTTTGATATAATGGCTCTGGCTAGTGGTGAACCAGTTATTTTTGGTGTTTACGCCACTGCTTCAGTCTGCCATGGCACCTTCATAGAACAAATGTCCACTTAAGTTTGTCCCAAAGG
The DNA here is from genome assembly GCA_028749045.1 of Cupressus sempervirens. Taxonomy (NCBI): domain Eukaryota; kingdom Viridiplantae; phylum Streptophyta; class Pinopsida; order Cupressales; family Cupressaceae; genus Cupressus; species Cupressus sempervirens. The sequence continues at coordinate 657,959,102 of CM053787.1, forward strand.
TTTTTCACGAGGTAATCCTGACATTATCCTTCCTTTGCAAGAATTTGATGCTGCATGTGATTGGTTAGAACAGCACACCTTGATAAGTTATTTTGTGGATAGGAATCCCCCTAAAGCTATGCTTCAAGAATGGGTTAACAAGAGCTGGACTCCTCATGGAGTCCGCCTTGATGCTGTGCAAAACCTTACCAAAGGTTTTTTTATTTCACTTCACTAACCCGTCGGAAGAAGACACAATCTTTAACAATAGACCATGGTCTGTGCGTTCTTCTTTGCTTGTTTTTCAAAAATGGTCACGAGACTTTATAGTCTTGGATGATAAAAAGCTTAGGGTTCCTATATGGGTCGAGTTCCTAGGTTTACCCCTGCCATGCTAGCCTTTTATTGAGTCCATTGCCAAAGCCCTTAGCAAATTTCTCACTAAGGAGCCTAAGAAATTTTTTAATGCTCGCCCGCAATGACACATTTGCATAGAGGTGGATCTTTCCAAGGATCTCAAGGATTCTATGGAAATTTAGATTGGGACTAAAACTTTCTCTCAGAAGGTGCTTTACTTGAACCTCCCCAACACCTGTCATAGGTACTAGTCAGCAGAACACAAGATCAAGAACTACCTTCTGGCTATGCCTAGGGTCAAGCCCACGCCTAAAGAGGCGCTTGTCAAACAAGCCGAAGGGAAAAAAGAAGAATGGCTTACTGTTGGGCATAAGGGCAAGGGTCCCTTGAATCCCTTGCCCCCCAGGTAGTCCTATGCTATGGTTTCCATGGTTCCTCCTATCCCTACAGGAGTGTCAATTTCGACCAGCATAAGAATGCAAGCGGTGGAAAAAGGAACTACTCTTGGAGTTTTGCAAGTTTCACACACTGTTAACATATAGGGGATTAAAGTAGCCACCAGGGCTTTTGCCTTGGTTGGGTTGAGTAATCCTCTTGCTACTTCTTCAATAGCACCACCAGTGACATGGTGTTCTCACAATCCTCCTAGATGTGCAGAGATACCAGAGGTGAAACGTCAAGCTGTAAGTCTAGAGGATTTTCCTTTTGACTTCAACCATGTTTCTACCTTCTTGCAGAATAGCTACTCCTCTTTGGAGGATGAAGATGATATGGAAAAGTTCTCATGAAATTCTTATCATGGAATGTTCGAGGTCTCACAGACCTCCCTAGAAAGTACTATGTTTGAGATGTCCGTCATAGACTTGGTAATTTAGATTTTCTCTTTATGTAAGAAGTTAAAATTTATAGTTTCATGCTTTCTTTGGTATGCCGTGTAATTTGGTAGAATGGCATGATGTTTTCTTCCTAGAACGAAGCTGGCTGAGGTGGTGTAGTTACTCTCCTATCACCTCGCCTTCATTCTACTATTATTTTGCACGGTTTTGACCCCATGCATAGAATTATTTGGCTTTTTCTTTCCAATAACAATCATTCTTTTGAAGTCATTAATGTTTATGGTTCCAATGATGCTATGGAAAGATCCCAGATGTCGGCTTGGCTAGCTGACAACCTACCTCCAACTACTTGAGTTATGTGTGGGGACTTTAATATGGTTGAAGTGACCTCTGAGAAAGATGACATTCTACCTTTTCATTGGATAGTTGGGGAAAGACAAGCCTAGTATTACATGCACAATAAATTGGGCCTTTTTGATCCCAATACCAATTACCGCTAGGATAGTTGGGTTTGGCTCACTTGGTCCAACTTTTGAGCTGGCTCTAACTGCATATTAAAATGCCTTGATCGTGCTATGATCACTGCGCAATCTTTTTTCTCTTTTTCTAAGGATTGAGATTTGCCTATCATTCCCCTACTAGATGTGATGTTATCTGACCACTACCCCATTTATTTTGTTATTTCTTGGTAAACAGCTATCCCAAAGGTGGCCAAATCTTAGTTCTTCCTCAATATGTCTACGTTGATGCATGCTTCCACCATTTCGCACATCCTACACGTCTGGAACTTGGAGCCATGTCTGCATTCTCAAAGGGGATGGATTCAATGGTGGGATGATGCCATTACCAGAACTGCTCAGTTCCTATGCATTTATGGGCAACAATTGGCTATGTTCTATAAATGGTCATATGAAGCCAACACGCTTGCCCTCAAAAAAGCCTCTAAGGCCCTCACCCTCAATCCCTTTGATGTGGACTTACAAATTCAGCTTGCCAAGCTTCACCATGACAAACAAATTGATAATAATTATGTTGTGTAGGGAGTCCAAATCAAAGCCTATCTCCACTAGTTGGAGGTTGGTGACAAAGCCTAGAATGAGTTTTTTTAGGCTCTTTGTGCTTGTCATACCAATGTTGGGATTAAAAAAATCAAACAAGGAAATGTTGTTCTATCTAGTCTCCCCGCCATCCTACAAGCATTTGTTCATCACTATGAGAATGTGTTTGTTTCACAAGGAAATTCAGTTTCTTAGGAGGAAGCTCTTAGAAAGTGTATTTCTATTACCCCAAACCATCTAGTAGTTGAGCAACACACTTTCTATATGAGCAACTTCTTTCCCTCCGAGACCTTAAAGAGGTGGTCTACTCCATGGTCGATGACAAGTCCCCTAGGTGTGATGGGTTTCCTTGTGAATTCTACAAACACCTCTAGGAGCATATAGGTCTTGATTTGCACAAAGTTTATCTTGAAGCCTATCACTCTAAAAGCTTAGGACGCATTATAAACAAAGTAAATATCAAATTCATACCTAAAGCTGGTGATCCAAAGGACATATGTAATTAGAGATCCATTACCCTTCTGAATGTTTCATATAAGATCATTGCCAAGGCATTCTATCTCAAAATCAGGCACATGTTGCCCGTAATTGTGCGACTACAGCAAACTGGATTCATCAAGTCCAGGTATATTCTTGACAACATCATTGCTATTTGGAAGGGAATAGAATGGGCTTGTAAGTCCAATCAGAAGGCCATATTTTTAAAGATAGATTTTTGTAAAGCCTATGATCACATTGAATGGTCCTTCATCTTGGCTATGCTCCAGGCTTTGGGTTTTGGGCCCAACTTCCTCTAGTTCATGGAGATGCTCTTTGGGGATGATAATGCTTGCATTACCATCAAAAATTCACAATCTAAGGTTGTTGGACTTTTGCATTCCATCAGAAAAGGTTGTTCGTTAGCTCCTGTGCTTTATGTCCTTGCTGCAAAAGGTTTTGGATATTTACTTACACATTATGTGTCCTTGGGACTAGTTCATGGCATTTCCTTGCATGAATCATCCTCAATAGACACTTTGCTGATGATTCTTTTCTCACTCTTTTAGAGGATGAAGAAAAAATAAATAATGCTTTAACTTGCCTGGAAACATCTAATTCTGCCATTCAATGGCATAAAATGCTCTGCTTTTGCTAGTCACTTTTGCCAGCTCCACCTTGGCTCAGCTAGTTTGAGTTGAAATGGGTTGCTCACAGAGAAATTTTCCACTTTCTTGGCATTCCTTTTGTATTCTAGGCATTGCCTGTGGAACTTTGGAATGTTGTACTAGCCAAGATTAGCAAAAAGCTTGACTATTGGATCACAAAGATGCTCCCCCTCACGAGAAAATTCCAAATTTTCTCTAAGATTCTTGTGGCCACTCATGTGTAATACTCCTCCTACTAGGCTCCATCCAAAGCTTCTTACATGAAGCTGGAAAGATTTCTCAGGGATTTTCTATGGGCCTCTAGTTCTGATCACCATGGCTTTCATAGAGTGGCCTAGGATTTTGGTTGTCTCCCAAAAGAGTCTGGTGGTCTTGGCTTTCTTTCTAGTCAGAGACAAGGTCTTAATCTTTGTGCAAAATGGATTATTAGGGCTATCTCAGGAGATGAAGCTTGGAAGATTCTGGTTTGACACTACATTTCTTCTAGTTTTCCTGTCAACAGGCCTGCTTGGAAGGGGATTGGTTTCCAAACCCTTCTCATTATACCTAAGCTTGTGGTTATTTAGGGCTCCTTCATCATCTAGAGCATCTAGAAAGCTTGGGAGGCTATTAAGCCTTGGCTTTGATGGGCTAGAGATGAATTCTGCAATGGCCTCTCCTTGAATTAGCATAACATTTGGTGGTCCCCCTTGTTTGCCATTCAGGATACTCCCCTCACCAAGACTCAAGGGGCTAGTGCTCTGTGTTTTTTCAAACGTGGAATTAGAACTCCTAAGGACCTCTTTTCATGGGTCACCATGAGTTTCACAACTTGGGAAGATATGCAAGTATAGTACCGCCTTGTCCATTTAGAGCGGAAAACTTTTGACCTTCTTCTTTCTTCCATCCCTATTCACTTAGTTCATAAAGTGGGGATTCAGCTTGTTTGCCCTTGGTGGCTTGATTGGATGTGGTATCTTGCCACTCCTTTTTCTAATTACAAGCCAAGTTTTGGTTACATATGGCTTTCACCTCATCTTCCCATGGTGGATACAGTAAACCATAGATGGCATTTGCAATCTTCTCTTTCTCAATGGAGAAAATGCTTTGACACCATATGGAATGCTATAACTGAAACCAAGATTGCGCATTTTGCTTGGTGCTTGGCCTTCCAAGGTCTTTTTCGAGGGCCTCAGCTCAAACACATTGGATTTCCTGATCCCAGATGCCCCTTTTTGTGGAAAACCAGAGTCTTTCTTGCATATTTCTTGGTTCTGCAAGTGTGCTCAGAATTATTGGCACTAGATTCATGATTTTTTCAAGCCATTCAGACTTGAGTCTTTCTTTTGGGATATGATTTTATTGGGTGACTCTCCCAGATTTCCTTGGAAGTTCACCCAAATTTGGCATACCTTCAGGTTGAAGATCCTATTTTCTCTATGGAAAGATAGGAATGTTGTTTTTTTCACACACAGTTTTTTGGATGTTAACATTGCTATGTATACTAAGGCATGCATCTGTAATAATGTAATTATGTAGACTCAAGTGCAAGCTAATAAAGTTGCACTCAAAGTTTCTCACCAGCAGGAGCTACTCAATCACTAGGACAATGCTCCTTATACTGTCACCAGAGTTCCTCTTGATGCCTCAGCGGAGACCTCGATGCCTTGCGGCCATAGTCCTCAGTGCCACTCCTCTGACTGCCAATCATACACCCTGCACTCCCAGGCTCCTTGCCTCCACTCTCTCAATAGTAGTGATGGTGGATGGAGGCTCTGCTCAGCTTCCCCACCCCATGGTGGTATTGGTTGGTCCTCGACTCCTCCTCCTGGTTCTTATCATGTGCACTTTGGGAAGTGGCCTTGCCTGGATTTGGCAATTTCTCCTCTACGGCCAGAGCTTAAAGATGTAGAGGCTACTTGTGTTACTAGTGTTGTTGATGATGGTTGGATTTTTCCCAACCCACCCCCCAATTCTAAAGATGATTGGGGTTTTCAAGATGAAGATGATCCACCACCCTCAGCTAGCACTACTTTGGCAGCTTGAAGTTGCTTTATATGTTTTTTTCTGATGAATAGTTACTATTTTTGGTTGCGGCCATGTTTTTAGTTTGGCTTTAGCCATGTGATCTCTTTCGTGGTGTGATCTTGTATCTCCTAACCCCTTTTTTGTGAATTTTAAACTAAGTATATTTTATTAATAGAAAAAGTCACTATTCATAAAAAAAAAAAAACAAATTTAATATATATATATGAAATTATTATATTATATTATTATTGTTATTATCATCTATAAATTATAAATTATAATATATTATTATTATGACCTATGTTATTAATATATAATAAAATATTATGTTATTATTATTATTATAATCTACAAATATAATATATATTAATATATATATGATTATTATATTATATTATTATTATTTTTACAATATTATTGTATTTTTACTATATTATTTTTATTTGTTAGTATATCAACATATAATATTTTTGTTATTATTATTAGAATCATTTATATGGGTCAAAAGGGGCCATAGCATTACCTATGACCCCTTTTGACACATTCCATGACGACATATGCCTCTAGGGGTCCTAAGACATCTAGGGACATATTATAATCATTTATATGGGTCGAAAGGGGCCAAAGGATGACCTATGACCCCTTTCAACACATTCTATGATGACATGTCTCTATGGGTCCTAGACCCCTAGGGACATATTAGAATCATTTATATGGGTCAAAAGGGGCCATAGGATGACCTATTACCCCTTTCGACACATTCCATGATGACATATGTCTATAGGGGTCTTAGGACCCCTAGGGACATATTAGAATCATTTATATGGGTCAAAAGAGGCAATAGGATGAACTATGACCCCTTTTGACACATTTTATTACAGCATATGTCCCTAGGGGTCTTAGGACCCCTAGGGACAATCGTTTATATGGGTCAAAAGGGGCCATAGGATGACTTATGACCCCATTCGACACATTTTATTATAACATATGTTGCTAGGGGTCCTACGAGCACTAGCAACATATTACAATCATTTATATGGGTTGAAAGGGGCCATAAGATGACCTATGACCCCTTTTGACACATTCCATGATGACATATGTCTCTAGGAGTACTAGAAACCCTAGGGATATATTAGAATTGTTTATATGGGTCAAAAAGGGCCATAAGATGATGTATGATCCCTTTCAACACATTCCATGATGACATATGTCTTTAGGGATCCTAGGACCCCTAAGGACATATTAGAATTGTTTATATGGGTCGAAAGGGGCCATAGGATGACCTATGACCCCTTTTGACAAATTTCATGATGACATATGTCTCTAGGGGTCTTAGGAACCCTAAGAACATATTAGAATCATTTATATGGGTCGAAAGATGCAATAGGATGACCTATGACCCCTTTTGACACATTTTATTTCAACATATGTCCCTAGGGGTCCTAGGATCTCTAGGGACATATTACAATCATTTATATGGGTCAAAAGGGGCCATATGATGACCTATGACCCCATTCGACACACTTTATTACAAAATATGTTGCTAGGGATCCTAGGACCACTAAGGACATATTACAGTCATTTATATGTGTCGAGAGGGTCCATAGGATGACCTATGACCCCTTTTGACACATTCCATAATGACATATGTCTCTAGGGGTACTATGACCCCTAAGAATATATTAAAATTGTTTATATGGGTCGAAAGGTGCCATAGGATGACCTATGACACCTTTTGAAACATTACATGATGACATATGTCTCTAGGGGTCCTAAGATTCCTAGGGACTTATTAGAATTATTTATACGGGTCAAGAGGGGCCATAGGATGACCTATGACCCCTTTAGACACATTCTATGATAACATATGTCTCTATGGATCCTAGGAACCCTAGGGACATATTAGAATCATTTATATGGGTCGAAAGGGGCCATAGGATGCCCTATGACCCCTTTCGACACATTTTATTATAATATATGTATCTAGGAGTCCTAGGACCCCTAGAGATATATTAGAATTGTTTATATGGTCAAAAGAGGCCATAAGATGACCTATGAAACCTTTTGATACATTTTATGATGACATATGTCTCTAAGAATCTGAAGACCCCTAAGGACATATTATAATCATTTATATGGGTTGAAAGGAGTCATAAGATGACCTATGACCCCTTTCAACATAGTCCACGGTGACATATATCTCTAGGGGTTATAAGACCCCTAAGAATATATTAAAATCATTTATATGGCTTGAAAGGGGCCATAGGATGACCTATGACCCCTGTCGACACATTCCATGATGACATATGTCTCTAGGGGTCCTAAGACCCCTAAAGACATTAGAATCATTTGTATGGGTCAAAAGGGCCCATAGGATGACCTATGATCCTTGTCGACACATTTTATTACAACATGTGTTTCTAGCGGTTCTAGGACCCCTATGGACATATTAGAATCATTTATATAGGTCAAAGGGGGCTATAGGATGACCTATGACTCATTTCCACACATTTGATGATGAAATATGTCGCTAGGGGTCCTAAGACCCCTGGGGACATATTATAATAATTTATATCAGTAAAAAAGGGGCCATAGGATGACCTATGACCCCTTTCGACACATTCCATGATGACATATGTCTCCATGGGCTCTATGACTTGTAAGGACATATTATAATCATTTATATGGGTCCAAAAGAGTCATAGGATGACCTATTACCCCTTTGAACACATTCCATGATGAAATATGTTTGTAGGGGTCCTAGGACCCCTAGGGACATATTATAATCATTTATATAGGTTGAAAGGGGCCATAGGATGACCTATGACCCCTTTCGACCCATTTTATTACAACATATATCATTAGGGGTCTTAGGACCCCTAGGGACATATCAGAATCATTTATATGGGTTGAAAGGGGCCATAGGATGACCTATGACCCCTTTTGACACATTTCATGATGACATATGTCTCTAGGGGACATAAGACCCCTAGGGACATATTAGAATCATTTATATGGGTTGAAAGGGGCCATAGGATGACCTATGACTCCTTTCGACACATTCCATGATGACATATGTCTCCAGTGGTCTTAGGACACCTAGGGACACATTAGAATCATTTATATGGGTCAAAAGGGGCCATAGGATGACCTATGACCCCTTTCGACACATGTTATTACAACATATGTGTCTAGGGCTCCTAGGACCCCTAGGGACATATTAGAATCGTTTATATGGGTCAAAAAGGGCCATAGAATGACCTATGATGCTTTTTGACACATTCCATAAGACATATGTCTCTAAGACCCCTAGGGACATATTATAATTTTTTATATGGGTCAAAAGGGATCATAGGATGACCCTTTACAACACATTTCATGATGATATATCTCGCTAGGGGTCCTAGGACCCTTAGAGAAATATTAGAATCATTTGTATGGGTCGAAAGGGGCCATAGGATGACCTATGACCCCTTTTGATACATTTCATAATGATATTTGTCTTTAGGAATCCTAGCACCTCTAGTGACATATTAGAATCATTTATATGGGTTGAAAGGGGTCATAGGATGACCTATGACCCCTGTCGACACATTCCATGATGAAATATGTCACTAGGGGTCCTAGGACCCCTTGGGACATATAAGAATCATTTATATGTGTCGAAAATGGCCATATGATGACTTATGACCCCTTTAGACACATATATCTCTAGGGATTGTAGGACCTCTAGGGACATATTAGAATCATTTATATGGATCAAAAGGGGACATAGGATGACCTATGATCCCTTGTGACACATTTTATTACAACATATCTCTAGAGGTTGTAGGACCCCTAGGGACATATTAGAATCGTTTATATTGGTCGAAAGGGGCCATAGAATGACCTATGACCCATTTCAACACATTCTGTGATCACATATGTCTCTAGGGGTTGTAGGACCCCTAAGGACATATTATGATCATTTATATTGGTCGAAAGGGGTCATAGGATGACCTATGACACCTTTTGACACATTTCATGATGAGATATGTCGCTAGGGGTCTTAGGACTGCTAGGGACATATTATAATCATTTATATGGGTCGACCCTTTCGAAACATTCCATGATGACATATGTCTGTAGGGTCCTATGACCCCTAGGGACATATTAGAATTGTTTATATGGGTCAAAAGTGGTCATAACATGACCTATGACCCTTTTCGATACATTCCATGATGACATTTGTCTCTAGGGGTCCTAGGACCCCTATGGACATATTAGAATCATTTATATGAGTTGAGAGGGGTCATACGATGACCCATAACCCTTTTTGACTCATTTTATTTCAACATTTGTCACTAGGGCTCTTAGGATACCTAGCGATGTATTATAATCATTTATATGGGTCTAAAGGGGCCATAGGAGGACTTGTGACCCCTTTCAACACATTTTATGACCGTGTATGTCTCTAGGGGTTATAGGATGCCTAGGGAGATATTATAATCATTTATATGGGTCAAAAGGGGCCATAGGATGACCTGTGAGCCTTTTTGACACATTCCATGATGACATATGTTGCTTGGGGTCCTAGGACCCCTAGGGATATATTAGAATCATTTATATGGGTCGAAAAGGGCCATAGGATGACCTATGATGCCTTCTGACATATTTTATTACAACATATGTGGCTACAGGTCCTAGGACCCCTAAAGACATATTACAATCATTTATATGGGTCGAAAGGGGCCATAGGATGACCCCTTTTAATACATTCCATGACAATATATGTTGCTAGGGGTCCTATGACCCCTAGGGACATATTATAATTATTTATATGGGTTGGAAGGGGCAAGAGGATGACCTATGATGCCTTTAGACACATTCCATGATGACATGTCTCTAGGGTCCTAAGACCTGTAGGGACATATTAGAATTATTTATATGGGTCGAAAGGGGCCATAGGATTATGTATGACCCCTTTTGACACATTCCATGATGACATATGTCGCTAGGTGTCCTAGGACCCCTAGGCACATATTAGAATCATTTATATGGTTTGAAAGGGGCCATAGGATGACCTATGACCCCTTTCGACACATTTCATGATGACATATGTCTCTAGGTGTCCTAGGACCCCTAGGGACATATTATAATTGTTTATATGGGTCAAAAGGGGCCATAGGATGACCTATGACCCCTTTCCACACATTCCATGACAACATATGTCTCTGACCCCTAGTGACATATTATAATGATTTATATGGGTTGAAAGGTGCCATAGGATGACCCATGACCCCTTTTAGAACATTTCATGTCAACATATGTCTTTAGGGGTCCTAGGACCCCTAGGGACATATTATAATCATTTATATGGGTTGAAAGGGGCCATAGGATGACCTATAACCCCTTTCAACATATTCCATGATGACATATGTCACTAGGAGTCCTAAGACCCTTAGATTAATATTATAATGATTTATATGGGTCGAAAGGGGTCATAGGATGATCTATGATCTTATGACCCCTTTCGACACATTTTATTACCACATATGTTGGTAGGGGTCCTAGAACCCCTAAGGAAATATTACAATCATTTATATGGGTCGAAAGGGGCCATAAGATGACCTATGACCCCTTTCGACACATTTCATAATAACATGTCTCTCGGGGTCCTAGGACACTTAGGGACATATTATAATATTTTATATGGGTCGAAAGGGGCCATAGGATGACCTGTGACCCCTTTCAACACATTCAATGATGACATATGTGGCTAGGGGTCCTAGGACCCCTAGAGATATTTTAAAATTATTTATGTGGGTCGAAAGGGGCCATAGGATGACCTATGAACCCTTTTGATACATTTTATTTCAACATATATCACTAGGGGTTCTAGGACCCCTAGGGACATATTACATTTGTTTATATGGATCGAAAAGGCCATAGAATGACCTATGACCCCTTTCAACACATTTTATTACAACATATGTCACTAGGGGTCCTAGGACTACTAGGGACATATTACAATCATTCATATGTGTCGAAAGGGGCCATAGGTTGACCTATTACCCCTTTTGACACATTTTATTACATATGTCACTAGGAGTCCTAAGATCCTCAGGGACATATTACAATCGTTTATATGGGTCGAAAGGGGTCATAGGTGCCATAGGATGACCTATGACCCCTTTTGACACATTTTATTACAAGATATGTCCTTAGGGGTCCTAGGACCCCAAGAGACTTATTACAATTGTTTATATGGGTCAAAGGGGCCATAGGATGACCTATGACCCCTTGTGACACATTTTATTACAACATATGTCTGTAGGGGTCTTAGGACCCCTAGAGACATATTAGAATCATTTATATTGGTTGAAAGGAGCCATAGGATGACCTATGACCCCTTTTTACACATTCCATGATGACATATGTCTCTAGGGGTCCTAGGAGTGTAGTGCCTGCCCCTAGTTTACATTTTTTCGAGCTACATTTATGATATGATTGCCAAACTCTTTTAGGCCAATTTATGTTTGATGAGTAGTATTATTATTTTAGATATTATCAGAGGATGTTTACACTCAGTTTATTATATGATGAGATTACTTGGTACTCTATATTTCATGCATGTATGATGATTATTCAATGGTTTCAGTTATCGATGATGATTAGTTAGATGGTTCATTATTCCATGTGTTTCTTATGGATACTTACCCCATACTACATGTGTATGGTGTGCGTGCTGTTTTATTTATGTATGGTGTTTCTGATATGGTTAAGGAAGGGAGTCGTAGTCACCTGCTAGTTGGGATCTACACGATGCACCACTTCCTGCCATTGCCTGTTTAGCTTAGAATATTGTGTTTATACATGCGTGGATTTTATGCAGGTTGCAGGTACCGGGTATCGACTTCCCTGAATTGTCAGGATGAGCGTACCCTATCGCACTATCTCAATGGTAAGAGAGGGGAGATAAACTCTTAAGTCAAAATCCTAAACCCTTTAGCCAATTGTCCTAATTGATAATTAGGACAAGTATCTGAGTTAAGTACCCTCCGAATGCATCAAATGATGTAATTTTGTGATTATAACCCTTTTGTTTGATTTGGTATGTATTTTTCTATGTTGGGTTTTCGTATGTTGCTTTATGAGTCCTTGGTGTATTTTTCTATAAATTAAGTCTAATTAAAAAGACTAATTAATGATTTAATTTAATAAGGAATTATTATGATATCTTTATATTTAATTAATTAATTAATTAATTAAATAAAAGAATTAAAGTTGGAAATTAAAGTTCAAGATACATTTAGAACAGGATAATATTGATTTAATTTAATAATAATATATTTGGAGTTCATTTTAAATAAATGCTAAATACTATTGTTATTTAAATTAATTAAATATGTTATCAATTAAATTCTAAAATAAATTAAAAAGTTGAAAGATATTAATTTATTAAGAATTCTAGATCGCATGATCTAAACATGAGTTAAATATAAGAATTAAATTAAAAGATTAAATTATAAAAATTAATAATGTTATTTTAATTTCTTAAAAGTGCACATAAGATTTAAAGTAATAAATTAATTAAGAATTGAAGTCAAGTGAAATTTTAAATAAAGTTATTTAATCATTCAACTTAATGTGCATGAAAGTTGAATGCAAAAGAATTAGAAAAGATAATAAAAGTTAATTTGGAGTTAACTGAGTTGTGCAAAGAGTCTTCTCGGGTAAATGCACAATTAGTGCCCCGAATTGAGGAGAATTTTCTTATCTCAACTTTGGGGGTTCATTTTTGTGAGATACGAAGTTGGACGAGAATTTTTGGGGGGAGACAATTTTGGAAGCGAATTTCAGAAAGCTGATACCAAGAAAGTTTTCCAGAGGAAGGTTATTGAGAGGAGCAAATTCTTTTACAGTTCCTGGAGATTGCATAATAGCATCAGAATCAGGTAGGGTCTGGTGTTTTCGATTATCGATTTAATACGCAATTATCCCTTCCTGCCTTCTTCGTGTCTGGGGTTTGTAGATCTGAATTCTCTGTGATGAAAGTTTTAAGCTTTCAATATTGTGAATTTATTAATTATTCGTCAATAATTTCTGTATCCATGGAGACTGGATGAATTAATTAGAACCCTTGTTTTCTCGATTTAGAAATTAACATTTAATTTAGTAGGGGTTTTGATTTTTTTTGAAATTAAAAATTTTTAGATAAAAATAAATAATTAAATATATATATATTATATATTTATCCTTTGGGAGAAATTGTTTTATCGAAAATTAAACAAAATTATTTTTTAAAAAATAAAACTTAAATTATTTTATTTATATTAAAATTAAATAAAATAAAACTAAAAAAAATATATATATATATAAAAATTATAATTATATTATAGTGGGGGGGGGAGGGAATCATCCCGTACCCGCCCCCCACTGTCGGAGGTCGACAGTACCTGCGTTGCAGGTACTGCGACGGCAAGTACAGAGTACCTGCCGCCGCAGGCCCTACGACCGCAGGCCTGCGGCCAAAGCCGACGGGCTATAAACGTGGGTGATAGAAAATAAAATATAAAACTTTGTTTTCATTTTTTTATTTTATTTTTTATAAATTTTTTTTAAATTATTAAAAACAATTTTATTTATTTAAAAATTTTAAATAATATAATTATAATATATTCAATTTTTATAATAGATTAAACTTTTTAAATATTTAATAAATAAATATTAATTGCATAGATATAGTTATAAATTTTAATTTATTAATAATTTTGCTTAAATATTAATAAATTAACAATTATTAGTTGGATTAAAATAAGTAATTAGATCAAATGAATATTGATTAATTTAATTAAAATTAGTTTAATTAAGTTAATTAATAATGAATTTTATTTGACTAAATTATAAATTTGGATATTGATTTAATGGAAGTTATTATAGGAAGGGTTAATTGTAAGGGGGGGTAAATATGAAAACTTTGTTACTTGAATTCGACATTAAACTAAAACACAAACCTTACCTTAACTCAAATAATATACTTTCAGATCCAATCTCTAAGACTTTGATGTTGTCTTTGTACTTTGAATGTTTTGGGGTTGGTTTAGCGTTGACCAGTTCAGGTTGTTACCAGAGGCTCGGGGTTGTGAATGTGATGTCATGATGATTTGGTCTCGATCTTCTTAACCTGACCATGGTAATGTGATGAAGTGCTCTATGACATGTTTGTGTTACTGTTTGTTGTTGCTTTCCAGTTTCCTTGTGTGAAGCTGAGGTGTATGTATTTGAGAATATCTAACTTAACCATTTTTGAGTCTCGATCAGTTATATTTGATAACCATTTCTGAGTCTCGATCAGTTATACTTGTATTACTTTCTGGATTGCTCATTAGAGAACCATTGGATTTTGTGACTTATCATTGATGCCTTCAGTTGCTGATAGAGAACTGTCGTGATTACACGATTACTATTTGATGTTATCTATTGCTCATGAAGAACTGATATATTTTGTGGATTATCTTTTTATGATATTTTCAGTTGCTCGTATAGAACTGAGATGGTTTTATTATGATTCTTTGATTTACGAGTTTATGAGCTAGGGTAGGTTATCTATGTGTAGAGTCGGGAAGTGGCTTGCAATGGGGGTCGGAGCCCTAAGAGGCTGCCTTGAGAAACCCATTGTAAGTCATTTTTAATAAGTGAAAACATTTACACTAAATGAGAGAAAATGAACCTAACAAGATAATTGTATGTTCTCTCCCATGCCATGAGTGCTAGTACAGACTAGGATGGGGTAGAGAGGACGCTTGGTTACGACCTTGCATTCCATAGTATGCCTCGTCAGTACGAGAGGATACTAGTGGCTGCAGGATCAGTAGGGACCCGGGATTCCTAAGGGATTGCTCGGGTAACTTCTACATGACTTTTGCGATGACACTTTTCCGCTTGCATATTAGGTTTCCTACGTGTCTTGTGGTACCTCTGGGATTTAGATGTCGATCTTTTTAGGAACCCTTGAGTTAGCATACTTATAGGATTTCCTGGACTTAGAGAGTATTTATGATTATAGGTTTTGTTATCCTATTTGGGACTTGAGACTATCTCCTCAGCGCTGTGGGAGTGGACCATTTAGGTTCCACGCGGTCGGGTGGTAGTGCTTTTACTCTTACCATTGAGATCCATTCCGTGGTCACCGTGGTTGGAGATTTCGTGATTGGCATTTACCTACACTATGTTCTTGGATTAGTATGATGGATGGTTAGATTTTTCATTATGGAGGTATGGATGTATCATGTATGGTGAATAGTTTCATATATTTTTACTGTACTTTGTATCATGGATTTGAGGATGTTGTATCTTGATCTTTACATATGTATATTCTTTTAAGCCTTTCATACCCTGTGACATGTACAGTGGATGAATGAGCATTCCGAATTAATTGGCCAAGGAGCATTCGGAACAAATGTATATTATGGACATTGGAGTTTCTGATTATTCTTTTATATGTATGTGTTAGTTGTTAGACTTAGAATTAATTAAATTTAAACGTGACTCAACGTCTTGGGATCTTTAAGAAATGTAACTTGCAATGTATGTTTGTCGATGATTACATGTTATTGCTTCCGCTACTATTTTTTTGATGTGTATGTCATACTTTCTTACTTTAAAAAAAAAAAAAAAAATGTTTAGCAAACTTAGTGAAACTTTAGGTTAATTCTTTTGGATCCCTTGGCGGGGCGTTACAAGGAGCCCTAAAGACGTATTATAATCGTTTATATGGGTCGAAAGGGGCCATAGGATGACCTATGACCCCTTTCGACATGTTCCATAATGACATATGTCTCTAGGGGTTCTAAGATCCCTAGGGACATATTATAATCATTTATATGGGTCGAAAGGGACCATAGAATGACCTATGACCCCTTTCAACACATTCCATGATGACATATATCGTTAGGGGTCCTAGGACCCCTAGGGACATATTAGAATAGTTTATATGGGTTGAAAGGGGTCATAAGATGACCTATGACTCTTTTTGACACATTTCATGATAACATATGTCGGTAGTGGTCCTAAGACCCCTTGGGACATATTAGAATCATTTATATGGGTTGAAAGGGACCATAGGATGACCTATGACCCCTTTCGACACATTTTATTACAACATATGTCTCTAGGGGTCCTAGGACCCCTAGGGACATATTGTAATTATTTATATGGGTTGAAAGGGGTAATAGGATGACCTATGACTTCTTTTGACACATTCCTTGACAAAATATGTCTCTAGGGGTCCTAGGACCCCTAACAACATATTATAATCTTTTATATGAGTCGAAAGGGGCTATAGGATGACCTATGTCCCTTATCCATGTATTTCATCACAACTTATGTCCCTAGGGGTCCTACGACCCCTAGGGACACATTTGTTTGGTTCTTATGCATCGAGAGGGGTCATAGGTTGAGACTCATTTCATGACAATTTATGTCTGTAGGATGCCTAGGGCCCTTAGGGACCCATTAAGAATGCGTCAAAAGGGGACACTAGGGGCCCTAGGGACATGTCACAAAATTTGTCAGAAGGGGTCATAGGTTAACCGGTGACCCCTTTCGATGCATTTTATGATAATATTATATTTAATAACAATATAATATTGTATATTTTAATATAGTAATAATATAGTGTTAGATTATATAACAATAATAATCATATATGTTACTAGATTATATATTTAATAATAATAATATTTATCATATATATTACTATATTATATTTAGTTATATTAATAATAATTATAATCATATATAATAATAATAATATCAATGTCCACACTTCCCCCAAACAAATTACCCTATAAAATACTCTAAAGTTTCCCTCTCAAATTTTTCTCCCTCCAAAATTACAATTGGAATATCTTTCCTCTCAAATTTCTCTCCAAAATTTCAATTGGAAAATCACGAGGCTAATCGAATACCCGATTTCATAGATTTCATATTTCGGGTATCCAATTAGGCTCAGTATTTACCCAACTTATTTGGTCAACTCAAAAAATGTGTTTGAGAAGGGTTTCACTGACACTCAGACTTTGGGTAGCCATCTGACAATGTTAATTTCATTAAAATTGAATGAAATGAAAAAGGGTTTTTTTTAATAACACTCTCGAGATTCCATCAGTGTAATATCTGTCAAATTTTGAGTTTGATAAGTATTTATTAGTTAACTATCAATTAAGATATTTGTAAAGTGCTAATTGACATACTGATTGAAAATTATCTATAGCTTTCAAATGGTATAACATTTTTTAAATCCAAAAGTTGCGTAACATTCTATGCTTCGTCTAGTATAAGAAAAATAAATAAATAAATAAATTTGGTAAAGTTTTCTATTAGTTAAGGTGGTCAGACAAGGGATTTTTTTTGAAAAAGTTTTAGTAGAAAATTCATATTTAATTATTTATTTGGAATAAAAATACCCAAAAATAGGTGTGACATCCGGGCATGAGTCTACTTTTTATATCTATATTTATATTGAAAAAAATTATCATTTGATTTTGATTAAGGTAGTCAGACATACACCTACTTTTTATTTTCGCCTTAAAATTTTCATAGTACTGCATTAAAATCCAAACTTTTGACCAATCAATTATTTTTTTCTCCAAATAAGGCCTAGTAGTTTAGAAACTACGTTCAATTTCCTACAGATAATTTTCTTATAACTTTTTAATTTAAATTTTAGAACCACTTTAAAATTATGTGTCAAGTTGACATAACCCTAATTTGCTAATTTTTCATTGCCACTTAAGGCCATAGTTTGGTTGACTATGATCTTGCACATACCCATATATAGAATTATATAGTAATGTTTATTTTATTACTATCTGTAATAATTTATATTTTCATATTAGTATTATTATATTATTCATATATATTATTTATTTTTTGTATCTTAATAATTATTAAATATTATTTTAGTGGGGCTATTACAATCCTCCCCTCTTGAATTTGCTTGTCCTTAAGCAATTGATTTGATCCTCATTAATTTATAGCCTATATTCATTCTCTTTCCTGCATATGTGTTGGACACTTCCAAAGTAAACATGTTAGTATATAATAGCATGTACAAGAACATATGAATGAAGACACAAAGTAGACACATTAATGCATGAAGACATGATGCAAGCACAAGGTAGACACGAATGCATGAAGACACAAAGAAGAAACGAAGCAAACACCTTGATGCATGAAGACATGATGTAGACACATAGTTTACATGTTAGAATCTAGCTTACAAATTGAAATAAGAAAAGGGTAAGGAAACTTTTTTACCACTTTGATCGTGAACGTCGTGCTCCTTTCCCTTGTCTTGAAATAAAAAGTTCTTGAAGATGCATATTTTTAACAACTTTTCTATAGCTGGTACTATAATAAGGTGTATACTTCCATAGTGGATGGTAGATTTACTAATGCTCGAGTTTGGACACGCTCAGCTTGGAGCTTCCTCAGATTTTTAATCCATATTAGGATTCTCTTACCCCAACATGACCAATTTATTCCTCCCCCTGTGCATACTCCCTACCCACTAGGAACATGTTTAATTTCATTATGGATGGAAGGTTTACTGCTACTCAAGTTTGGACACACTCAGCTTGGGGCTCCCTCAGATCTTAAAATCCATATTGGGATTATTTTTCCCCAACGCGACCGATTTCCTCCTCCCCCTGTGCACACTCCCTATCCATTAATATAAGGGGTCTTATCAAGTTATTCATAAATTATTAATTACATTAAACACCTCTCTTAAATACCGGATAATGATAATATTTAAATTAACCAATAAGATAATCCCTATCCTCTATACACTTATACCAAAATCCTTATCATTGACATAAATATGTTTCATATCAAATAATCTTGTTGAACAAATAAGAATATTACAAAGTTATATCAAATGTGAGAGTTAATTTGACTCTCAATATTAATCTTATTTACATATTTGAGTATAGATATTGAAAATTTTATTTCTCATATTATAAATTGTTATAATATTTAAGATTAATTATTTTCTTTAAGAAACAACATTTATTTCTATAAAAAATGTACCTAATCTCATTTAGATATCATACATCCACTCTATAAGTTATTATTACATATATTTCAAATTTATAATATCTATTTCTAGATGAAATAAAGAGGAAGTTGAGACTAATACATACCTTATATGTTGTCCTTTAGCATACCTTTTTCAAACTCTCTTCAATCATAAAATATTTTTATATGCCATTCATATGGCTACCTATTGTGGTATATGTGATTGGTTTATACAAAATCTTTCAAGTGCACTATAATATGGCATTAGCTTCTTATCACATAGTGGTATATTTTTCCTTTGTTAACTTGTGATCAATGACTGAGGGTTCCATCCCTTGAATTAAACCAATCCACATGTTCTTTTCTGAAAAAATGGTAATACCACTTCATTATACTTGGTCCATGTTTTTCCACATTTACAAATCTTCTAACATGGACTAGAGAATGCTTACTAGTTCATGAACTAAGTAATTTTATTTTGGAGATACTTATATGAACTACTTGAATTTCCTTAATTAGTTTTTCTCTTTATCATTGAATAGAACATTGATCTTTATTCCAATTGGCGTCTCTTATTTTACAATGTCTATGCTTTATATATCATTTATGTGATCAATGCACATTCTTGTTTTAATGAATAACATTATATACAATTAATGCATTGGTTGTAATGATCAATACTTCCTCATATTCGGTGTTTGAAGTTCATTGATATTTCCATATCTTAATGGTCACATCTCCTTGACTGGACATATTTCCTCATCCTAATAATCAAACTTCTTCCAAATGAATCTCTGATTAATGAATCACTTGTATGAAAATCACCTTTAAATTAATCTTTGTTTGAAATCACTAACTAGTAGTAATATGATTATTGGAGTACTTTTCATCATTGAATTTAATAATATCTTCAAATATAAACTGATGCACATATTCTTTCCTTTCACATATGAAGATTTCTCTTACGTGGCACCTTCAATCAACCTTTGCTTGAAGTCTGTCTAAATATTGTTATTATTCTCTCCATCGGGATTATTCTTGGGCATTATGATTGTCTAGGAATTCTCTTGCTTCTATGCTCAACATTTTGTGGGAGCATTCTTTCCAAATTGAGTTTGGTGGGTGGAGCCTATAGGATGGCTTCGTCCTATTAGTTTAAATTGCGACATAGTTTGTACTGCAACACCTTTGTTGCACATGAAAACATCCATGTAGTCATCCATAGTTCAAAAATAACACTTGGAAATGGACAATGTCCTTATTTTTCTAGAGTCAAGCATCTCTCAAGGTTCCAGTGCTCTTGTATCACAAACAACAGATATGAGAACATCTAAATTAGAAGCAAATTACCAATGTAGAAAAGCATTATTTTTAAGTGTTCATGAGCTTGATGCTCCATGTCTATAATAATAGAATAGGCTTTATCCTACCTCTCAAGACTCCATTGCTCAATTTCGTGAAGAATATCAATATTTGAGGTGCTTTCAAATTTAAAGTAATGGTGATTGCCACCCAAACCTTTGTATTTCATGAGAGAAAAGTTGATAACTAGACCAGTTAGGATCCCATCCATGTCAAACACTACTTCTATTAGTCATGGCTTTCTGTTTGGTTGTGCAGTAGTAGAATTCAAAGATGTGGGCATTACTAGTGTGTACAATAATCTTGTTGCAGAAACATTGATCCTACCTTGTTGAACAACCTTAGGAGGTGTTGTAGCTATAGTAACCTTGGGGTATGAAGAACCTATAATAGGCTTCTTCCTATATTTGTATTATGCCCACATATCAAAAGGAAGGCTCTCGCCGACTCGTCTAATTGCTACCTATCACCGTTGTAGAAATGTCTTCCTCCCATGACTTCCTAGCATGCTAAACATCACCATCTCCATTCTTAACGTGACTTGATCAAATGTTAGTATTTAACATGGTTACTATCTTCAAAGTATGGTGTCAGACCGCATTCACTTAGGATCACCATCATAGTATTCTACTACTCACCATATAGATGTCAAAAGATTCCTAAGATCAAACATGCTCTAATACCAATTGTAATGTCTCATTTCAGGGCATTAGATTTTAAATCTTAACTATGCATATATTTTATATTTTTCTTCTTGATGATCCCCTTTACCAATGTTTTTGTTCCCTCTATATATTTCAATGGTAATAGTTGTGTCTTTTTATAATATAATAGTTATATTAATAATATAATTATATTAACATATAGATTATACTATATAAGTTCAATTATACATAACATATATTATATCTATGTGATATCATTATTCTTAATAATATTAGTGATATAAATATTATATATATATATATATATATATAAAAGTAATATTCAATAGTATATTATTTAATATCTAATTACTATTTATATAATTATATAGTAATATTTATATTATTATGATCTATAATAATTTATATTTTCATATTAGTATTAATTTATTATTCATATATTTTTATTTTTTGTATCTTAATAATTATTAAATATTATTTTACTGGGGCTATCACAAAAAAACTTATGTTTGTCTCACACAAAGAGTACGAACATTATATGACATGCTAATATATAAATCTATTGGAACTTCCTTGTACATGCCTAAAAAATCATGTTATCAATATGTGCCTGTGAGAAGAAGGTCATCATAGCATCCTTACTTTTTCCTCATGTCAGCCTCTATGCATCTAAGTTTTTGGGTGTCAACTGTTAAAACAAGTGCTTTACATAGCCTACATGCTTTTCTCACCATACTATTTTCCCAACCAACTATTCCATATCCTGTAGATTATAGTTACCTGCAAGTTTGTCAAATTAAAAATATTTTAATATAGTGATTCTTTTCTACTACTTTGATGTTGGTTATATATTTATTCTTATAAACACGATTTCTACATTTCATAATATTATTGTGTTCCGCTTCTAATTATAGTTGTAAAAATTTATTTTCTTCTACAAAACTACATGATTTATCATGAAGTTTTTGTTCAAAACATCATCAAGATAAACTCAAACAATAATTATGAGAAACTAAGAAGAATGTATATAAATTATTTTTTTCTTACAACACATGATATATGTACATGCATAACTATTACAACCCATATGGAGAAACTCAGTACCCACAAATGTATCTAGGGAAATTAATGACATCCACTCATGTTATCTATCCATTATATACATACAATCAAGCTAATGTAGGAGGATACCCACATGCACAACCAATTTTGCATTATCCAAAAACATGAAATACAATTTCAAGTTTGCCACAACAATATAGTGGGATCATTTCCACTCCTCCTATAGCCAAAAGTGAATGAATTCATCCAATCTATACCCATTATATAGCTTCATACTAATTTCCCATTGGTTTCAGATAGTGATCCAATGGCTTAAATATCACTCTTTAAGCTAAAAGGGTTAAATTGTCAAAGTTGATTAACTAATAGTAAATGTAAGATATTTGAGAGTGGGGGATAGTAATTAACCATCATTTGTATTGTAATTTTTAATAGATGACAATAATAAAAGGACTAAACTAAGTGTGGAGTGCCTCTCCCATTTCACTTCTATAAGTCATCCTGATGGATGCAACCTTGTTGATCTTTTGTTGTGATGGGATCATGATTGTGACCTTGAGTGGTCTACACTGTCGAGGTGTTTGGATTTATGTTTCTGTATCAGTTGCTTTGTTTATGCTTTTGTCTAATCTATGAGATTATGTTGTGATTTTTGGTTCACTAAGGTTTGTGCTAGTGGTTACCAAGATCGATGTGGTATCATGAGGTTGTTCCATGATTACCCTGAGATGTGTGCAGAGATTGCACTATGTTCTATTACCATTCTACACTAGACTAGGTTCCTGTAGCAGTGGTTAGTCATGTTTATGACTATGTTTTCTTATGTGTTTTAAGTGTCTTTTTGTTGATTCTGTAATCAATCATTATTAAATGCTTAAGTAATGAGAAATGGATTGTTCATGTGGGATTATTTGGTTATGTGCTGCGGACATTTACCTTGTTATATTTTGATCTAAGAGATATTTGTTCTTATGTGATGCTTTCTATTTGAGAGGACCTAAGGGTCAAATGTTACACCTTGATTCCAGTATTATAGATTTTTGACTACTATGCTATTCAGTTAATCATATTGCATGACAATGCCATTTTGAGATGACAGTGTGCTTTATGATGATATCTAGTTAATCTGGTTTTTGGAGATACCTCTAATTATGTTATGTGATGGATTTAATGCTATGGTTATTTACTTCATTCTTGCATTGTTATGCTTTATGCGAATGTGAGTGATGTAAATAGATTATTTTAATATAATTAATTAAATGGTTAAATTAGGTGATTTAATGCATTTATTGCTTTGACTATGTTATTATATGCAATTGCACTTGATCATGTTGTTTAGTGTGCAAGATTTATATCCCTGGTAGTGGCACATAGAGTTAGTGATTCAACCATTCATATTTTACCAATGTCATCCTTATATGGTCAACGTATCCTTTATTAAGATGTTTAAATTAAACCTTTCGATGATTATTAAATTTGAACTCATTTGCATTATGTGATTAGACCAGTAAGCATGTCTGTGCATTTAGAGGTTCGCATTGTCGCAAAAGTTATTAAGGAGATTTATGTGTTTTTGGGTTTTCAGGATTTTTAATTGATTTATTTTAATTTCTGGTAGCTTCGCCATAGATGAATTCCTATTTATAGGAATAGCCTATTTTTGTTTGGGTTGATTTAGGGTTTAACTAGATTGGCTAGTTAAATGCCCTAATCGATAATTCACCTAAAAAGTGAATAAGTATCCAAAAATGAATTTAATTCCTCACTTCTCACTTTTGAATTGGAAAGTTGGAGAGTAAAACTCAAAATCGTCTTCATGAGGATTTATTTTTTTGTTTTTTGTGGGAGCTACAGGCATGAGATTGTCGTGAGGTTGAGCTCGTTGGATCCAGCTCGAGGAAACCTTGGATTGCTGCAATTTCTAGCTACTTCTACAAGATATTTATTTTAAGGTTCAGATTCCCATTCTGTCCTTTTGGCTATGAGGTAGGGCTTTCTCATTTTATTGTTTCGACTCCGTTTCTACTTCTATTTTTGGTTGTTGTTTGTTTGGAGGTTGAGAACTAGTGTTCCCCTCCATTTTTTGTATGCTAGTTCTATCCGGTTGGGCAGGTATGAATATTTCCCTATTTTTCGAGATGAAGGTTTGGGTTTTTGGGCCGTTATGCTGGCCATTTTTGCATACGGTGTCCGATTCCTTTTATTTTTGGATTTTTGGGGTTTTTGAACCCAAAGGCCAAATGGGTTTTAATTTTGGAATTTTTCTAAAATTTGGGGTTTTTACCTCGTTTTGCATGCCACCCTATTTTCTTAGGTTTTCTTGGTACAATGTGGGTCGTGGACTTGGATGATCCATTTGGATATCAGTCAGACCACTTCTGCACTTTTATGTTGCATTGGGATATGTGTTGCATCCGTACTCCCGACATTGTGTTTGGTTGAGTGATTTTATACTACTTGTTATGGTTTCTTTTGGACCTTTGCTTTGTTTCATGGAATCTAGGATTTGTGTAGAATCCATACTCTTGGATTGAGGCTAGTTGAGTAAGTTCATGACTTTTGGTCTTGTTACATCATTGGAATTTGTGTAGAATCCATACTCTCGGATTGAGGCCAGTTGAGTGATTTTATGATGTATGATTTTATTGGCTTTGGGATTCATGTAGAATCCATCCTCTTGAGTTGCTTTCGGTTGGGTGTTTTTTTTTGCATTGTGTTCTCATTCCTGTCCTTGTGTTATGATCTTCATGATGGTGGTGCACCACACACAAGTATGTGCACTTACATTTGTTGGTGACTTACGAGGCTTGATCTTTCGTGGATTTGCCAGAAGTTATGATCATTGGGGTTGGGATGGGAGTATGCATGCCCATGGGCAGTTGTTGTAGGATGAGCATGGGTAGGGTAGGGTAGCATATGGAGGGGGCTTCTATCTCACAACCCAATGATCATGACACCATGGGTATGGCTGAGAGGAGCTTGATTAAGTGATAACTAAAGAAAATGTGTGAATGGTAATAAAACTTAAGATAATAAAACTTCGTGTGATGGTTCCAAGGGAGTACCTCGAGAGGGAAGTACCTTGCGAGAGTTTCCACATGTGATCTAAGCTTGGGCTTCTCAATGCCAAGTGACTCTCCATGATGTCAGCCCCTACTTAGTAGCCTTTTGAGTGTCTGACCAGGGCCTATACTCCTTGCATTGTCTTAGGTCCTTGGTTGCAGCCATCATACTGTTTGGCGTGAGTGTAAGCCTTGGATGTTGTGCTTTATGTGTGTTTGTGGTTGGATCATTATCTCCATCAACACAGTGGGTGTGGACCTATGGATGCCACGTGGTTGGGAGGCATAGCTAACTTTACCACTACTAGGGCTCCGTGTACAGAGATGATCTTTTGTCCTACTGTGACCATTGCTGGATGTCTTCACTTGATACTTCGAGTTTCAAAGTATGCTTTCTTATGATTTGTGCTTTCATTGGGATGCTTGTATATCATGTTTAGATGATGTTAGTTTATTTGATGCATTCCCTTATCATGATGTTTAGTATATGATTAGATGATGTTATTTTATTGAGTAGTATATCTGTTGCTTACTATTGTTTAACATGTGATAGGTGATGTTATCTACTGTAGGATTATCTTATGTGTTATCACTAGCATGTTAGATTTCCTTATGCTAATATTGTACACATTTTTAGTAGTGACATCCCTATTATGATAGTATCGACGATCTGGTTGGTAGCTTGGGATGTTATGCGTGGGAGATGGCTAGGACCTATGATGGTCTTATGATGCTATTGACGGATGGGAGGATCCGTGCACTTAATTTGGTTGTTTTGTTCGTGAGATATAATTCTGTACATTGTGGTGTTGCTTTTGTTCTCTTCGATATTTATTTTAGTAAGTTCTTTGCTGTTGTAGTTTAGATGGATAGATGTTCATCATTTTGTGTTGTTCTTGCACTCGAGTGTTCATTCCTCGAGCCTTTGTGGATCTGGTACTCTTTGCTATTGAGGTGCTTTTCTCTACTTTGGTTAGTTGTTGGTCTTTTGTGTTTCTTGAAGTGTTTTCATGTTCTTTGGGCAACATTTGTTCAGCATGGTGCGACATTAAAAATGTATCGCACGCCTTCTTGAAAAATGTCATATGACACTAGAAGAGTGTCACACGCCTTCTTGAGAAATGTTGTACGACACTAGAAGAGTATCGCACGCCTTAAGGAGAAGTGTCGTCCTCCCTTAGTAAGAAGTGTCACACAATTTTTTGTAAAAACTTGCATGGGCGAACATCGGGCACTTTTCATCGTGTTCCAAACTAAGTTGATGTTTATTTAATTTCTTATACTTAAGATATATTTTAATATATGTGAAAAATCTTTTGAGATAGGTTTCAAACCTCTCAGAGATAAGTTAAGGATTCTAAGAAATTTTAGGGCTTCAAAAATTCAGACTTAGCCAATTTTCAGGGCTTTAGGATTTCAGGCTTAGCCAAATTTTAGGATTCTCCATTTTACCCCAGCTTCGCGTTTTTTTGATGAGTGGTCATTTCTTGAGCCCTCATCTTATTATGGTGGTTGTTGGCTTTTGTTCACGTGTGTCAGTTGGTAGTGGCATTCAGAGATCTGTTGGTTGCCAGGATTGTGGTGAAGTCTTCCATTGCGATCATTTTGATCACTGTATGATGTTGTCATGTGCATTCATACTTGTAAAAAATAAAAATTCTTGGCTTGTATTTCATCCTTGTTTCCAAGTATCTCTGGGCGGGGCATTACAAAGTGTGTGTGGCAATAAAATAGGAGCGACCCTTTCATTGCCACCTAATGCTATTCAACATTATGCGATCTAGTTAGCTACTTCACAATCATACCATGTATCTAGAGCTAATTTATCAACCCAAGCTTGAGCTCATCATGTAACAAGCATTGGACTAAACAAGACAAGGTAGACTTCATATAGGCATCTTAGTTGCTAATATGTTCAATAGTATGTGGAGTTTGCCATTGCATAGTTAATGGACTTTAGTAACGCATTCATTATTATTTAATTTAACTCACATACCCTTCACTTGGAAGAAGAAATTTTGGATTTTTTTTAGTGCATCACTAGATGTTAGAGAAAAACACATGTCTTATATTATGTATGGCATGTGGGCTATCTAATTGTGCAGCCTAAAAAATATATTACCATGTGGGCTATCAAACTTCTAGAAGCTTAAAAGAAGAAATGTATGTACCAACATGCAATGTAACAATGTGATGGAAAATCCATTCACACAAGATTATTATAAAACATAGAGATATATATTAG
This sequence comes from Cupressus sempervirens, assembly GCA_028749045.1. NCBI lineage: Eukaryota > Viridiplantae > Streptophyta > Pinopsida > Cupressales > Cupressaceae > Cupressus > Cupressus sempervirens. The sequence continues at coordinate 657,986,944 of CM053787.1, forward strand.
TTTACATTTAGATTTGATAGTTCATAGTTCATAGGCTTGAGAGAACAATTTATCAATATGATCTCATATGGACACTCCACCATTGTTTCTAGTTGGTGCACATAACAAAATTATTATCATTATCATTATCATTATCATTATCTTTATCATTATCATTATTATTATTATTATTAAGATTTGCACTAATAATGTGGTACTTTCAATAATTGTGAAACTAGGATTTTTAAATGTTTATATTGCAATGTGTGTTTCCTAGGTGTCAACTTTTTTCATGCTATCAAATTTGTGTCCATTCTTGGGCTCTATGTGTTTTCAATACCCAATGTCATTCTTATTCAAAAGCACTCTCAAACTCTTTATAATTGACTAAAGTGATCAAAAACACCTTATAATTGACCAAACATGTGGATATTAACATCAAATTAAAAAACATATAAGTAATGGACTGACAATACTTTAGTGTTTCGAAAGAAAATATTTTATTATTTGAATCCAATATAAAATACATAGAAATAAAGTGGGATTGCAATGCTTGAAATTTACTCATAATAGTGGACCATGAGACTTTGAGTGCTTAAAAAATGACTTCAAGATGATGGGACATTTTAGAAGTATATAAAAATTTAGAGGTTAGTTAATAATTAATTTCATACCTTAATCTATACACAATGTCCTTTTAGTTTCTTTCTACTCACATGCCAATTTAATTTTATATGATCATCTAAAAGTTATGTCATTTCATTTCATACCTTGATTATGTTTTTTTTTGTTGGTTTGTGGTGTTTTGATTTACAAAGGTAGGTGGCATTTGATAAGAAATACCTAGTATTTTTCCAAGGTGGGTCACAATATAAACTATTGTGAATGACTAGGGATTGAATAATATAGTTTTGTGTATAGTCAGGTTAGAGAAAACTTAGAGATTGTGGTCACTAGATGTCGTAGCAAAAAAAAAATCCATTGTGGAGTCATTTCTCAGTAACATACATGTATTTCATAATAGTTGAATTAGAATTTTTATTTATTTTTATATTCTCATGAATCATTTTAACTTAAAATACCTAATTAAATACCTCTAACAAACATGCAAACTTGTTGGGTTTTTTCAGCTCCTCCTGATGTTGTATGTATATAAATTGAGATTACATATTGAACTATGATGTCCTTTTGCAATGCCTGAAACCAAAAGATTCACAAGGCTAGTTGTCATGCAATTGTAGGTTAATGTTGAGCTTCACTTGGTTTTGAGAGTAGTTTAATATTCTCTACTAATAAGGCCAACCACGTCAAGGTGGAAGGTCATTTCCCTCGAACATCTAAAATTCATTCATTCTATTAATAAAATGTAATATTCATGAATTATCACATGATAAAATTCATTAACACATAAGATTCATTAGAACATTCAATAGAACATAAATAAAAACATCTAGACATAAACATTAGTTGTTATCAAATAAATTACATAAGATCACACGAATAATTTCTTCTTCTTTTTCTATTTTTGTCCTTCCCTATATTGTTGTAGAGGCATATCCATGTCATCATCAATTTTTCTTTTCTTTTCTCATCGATGTGCATTCATTTTCCTTTGCAAAGATGTGTCCTTTGCAATAACAAATAAAATGATTAAATTTAAAAAACTTGATACTTTAAAGACTATAAAGAACATTATAGAACTCTTTATCTTGTCTAACCACATCATCTTTCCTATTGGCTTGGACCTCAATATGCTCATCAGTAACAACCTTTGTATCCCCTACGACAACAATACAAGATGCTTTCTTAATCCCAATAGACATTGTATTTATATTTTTATTACTAAACTAAATTCAATTTAAAATGTTTACTTGTATTAATAATTCATAAATAAAAAATTGAATGCAAAATATATACCTTGAGTACTAGGATCCACATTCGAATAGATGCCTCCATGGTGTGTGGTTGATGTATTTGGATTAGCAAGCTATAACCAATCTAAATAATTAGTGCATTTATCAACAATATATACATATAAATATAAGACAAATAATGAGAAATGTTAATCATTCATTTTAATACATATAAATATATTCACTTTAAAGTTTTAAACAAATATATAATCATTGTCTCCTTACTTAAGCAAATATAATGACTTATATTTTTGGAACTTAATATCAAATATATAGTAATTGCTAAAGTATTCAATTTGAAATAAGAATAAATTAAATTATTTACCTCATCGATAGATCCAATAGAAGAACCTTGCAAACTCATTGCTTGGAGTCATTTAGCCATGGTTGTATAGCCTTCTCTAAGAGCTAATTTCTTGTCCTCTTTAGAAGTTTTTTTGGAGCTCCAGGGCCTACATTTTTTCTTGGTATCATGAATTTTTTGTTTGTTATCAATTTCATCAAGACCAGATATTATTCAATTTATAAATATTTGCATATAATTTTTCATTTACTTATACTTACAATTTATGCAACAAGTTTTCAATATCCACCCGACCTGAGCTTGTGTTGCCTATGCTTCTGTTTTCTTTCTTCAGTTTCCTTTGATGTGTTAGGAAACCTCTGTAAAGTTTGAAATATGCTAGATCACATAAGTATTAAGAGTAATTATTACATAATTTCATTCTTAATATTGTGACATACCTTCTTTCTTAGGTGGTACAATTTCTCCATCATCTATTATTTTTTCTTAGTGGCATTCTTTTTAAGATTCTCCCACTCAATAATAGGAATATGGGGGGGGGGGGGGGGGCGGGGGGAGGTGCTCATAACAAGGGTTCTTTTTCATTTAAGTCCTCTAGTTGCACCTAATATACTTTAAATATTGGCCCGCTTTCTCAAGGAGCCGAAGTCTTTGTAAGAGGGTAGGTCAAAAAAGTGTTGTCATGGCATCAATTAGTTTATCCTTTAACTCTTTCATTTGTAAATTCCACCTTTTAAGAAAATGAAAAATCTGTTAGATTCATAGATTAAATGAAGCTACCTTTTAATTTACTTAAATAAATTGATCAAATGAAGCATGATCAAGCAATGAAATCAAAATATGGTACCCTATGTGTATGGTCACCCCAAATATATGAAAATATTCATCATTAAAATTTTCATGAAAAAGATTATTCCCTATAAAATAATAATGGAATTAGTAGTTATTTCAAGGGATTGAACATGAGGTTAGTGCATTTCATTATGAGTATAAGATTGTACAGTAAAAGAAAGGATCAATTTTTAAAGTACCTAAAAATTGGGCTACTCTAAGGGGAACAAAATCTTCATTGCTAATGAGAAAATGATCACAATTTTTATTATTTTGATACATCTAACACTGGTACATCCAAGAATGTCATCATCGCTTCATGCATAAAATGAATCCAATATTACAAAATCCCCACTAAGAAATAATATTTTAAGTGAAATAAACACATGAAAAATGAGAGAGAAAAAGAGGAATCTTCTTACCAATAGGAGCTGCAACCACATCTATCATCATGCTATGTGTTGTTGAATTTGTAGTTAGCATTGCCTCTTCAATTTTGTTCCTTGTAATAGGTGGCATATTGTACATAGGATCAATGGTAGGAGTTGAAAAATGAGATTGTTAGAGCACAATAAAATAATATTGTTAGAGCCATTAAGAAAATTATTGCTCGAGCAAAACATAAGTGTAGAATAAAACATGTAATGTACTTGAGCCACGTAAAGTATCAACCTCTAGGGCATCACCTTTGCATGTCTTCGACATAGTCTGTAAAAATAACAAATGCATTTTATTTAATGATATAAATAAAAGAGTATACTATAAATTTTTTTTATTGAAATTTTGTTATAATTAAAAACTACATTAATACTTACTGTATATGTATGAACTAGGTGCATCAAGTCATCCTCTATCTATTGTATTTTAGGAGTCTTAGGTCGAGTTGATGCCAGTTTCTTTAACTGTATTACTAAAGCATGAACAACCTTTTGCACTGCAACCACATGATGAGTGGTTACTACAAAATCAATAATGAATTCATCATGCTCATCATGCAGCTCCTTATGGACTACTTTTTCCATTCCCTTTTCCTAATCAACAGTTGTTTACGAGAGAAATATTGTTAGTGCTATATTTTAAAATAAATCCAAAATAGTAGTGAATAATAAAACATAATAAAAATACACATTAACATATTTCTTATATCTAATTTGTAAATAAAAAATGAGTTTTACCTATTGGGAAGAAGAAGTCTTGTGAGAACCATCACCGTTGTTTGTATCCTATGGCTATCAATCAATATTGTAGCCCTATATTTCAAAAAAATCATTGAGACATATTAAAAAGAATGTGTTATTACTCTAAGTTAGCAAAAAAACTATAAAAATTTAATGGTATATTAGATTCTATAATGCCCCGCCAAGGAATCCAAAGAATTAACCTAGAATTTCACTAAATTTGGTAACATTTAAAAAAAAAAAAAAAAAAAAAAAACATGAAAGTAAATACCACATATAACTCGTACTTAATAACGGAAGCAATAGCAAAGTCCATCTGAAAGTAAACATAACATACATAACTGATTACATTCTTTAAAGATCCCTTAACGTTGAATTACATACATAAAGCCATCTAATACAACATCCACATGAAATAATAATGATAAGTCCAATGTTTAAATATTACATTTCAAATGCTCATTCATCCTCTATACATGTCATAGGGTATGACAAGCTCAAAGAATATACATATGTAGAATAAGGTACATCATCCTATTCTAATCCATGATACATCAAAGTAAGATAATCACATGATACATCATCATAGAAGACATATACATCCATCATAAAGATCAAACAAAATAAACTAAGTGCACGGTTCCTCCCAACTGTTAATAGCATCATTAGACCATCGTGGGCCCTAGCCATCCCTCCGTGCGTAACATTCCAAAATCATCGAAGATATCATCGGTATGAACATAGTAGGAATGTCACTCCTAACATATACTATATCATATGTAGAAAGTAATCTACATGCAAATAAAAGCATAAGATAACATCATCTAACAAATGCAAATCATCAATGAAAGGATACATATCCACCATCACGAAGGACGCATCAGCCACGACATCTCGATGAATCTAAAATTTAAAGAGTGGAAAATACACTACCACCTGACCATGTGGTACCTAAGTGGTCCACTCCCACTGTGCTGAGGAGATAATCTCAAGTCCCAAACAGGCTATCCATAACACATAGCACAAATCTCTATAGTCCAGGAATCCTAAAAGTATACTAACTCAAAGGTTCCAAACACGTAACTGACATCTACTTCCCAGAGGCACACAATGACATGTAGGAACCTACTATGCAAGCGGGAAAGTGTCATCGCATTTATCTTGTACAAGTTACCCTGGTAGTTAGCTAAACTCCACGGGTCCATACAGATCTCATGCGGCCACTAGTATCCTCTCATATTGACAAGGCATACTATGGAATGCAAGGTCGCAACCATGCGTTCTCACTACTCCCATCCTAGCGTATACAAGCACTCAAGGCATGGGCGAGAACCAAAACTCTTATCTTTTTAGGTTCATTCAGTTAGTATTAGGTGTGAATGTTATCACTTATTAATCCAACTTACAATGAGTTACCCCGGCAGCCTCTTAGGGCCCCGGCCCCCATTGCAAGCCACTTCCCATCACTACATGCAGATATCCTACCCTAATGCTCATGGAATCATAAATCTCAAAAATAAAAAAGATAATCCATAATAAAATCATCAAATATGCATAAAAGCATCAAATCACCATGAGCAAATATGCATAGAAAATCATGATCACAACAACTCTCTATTGGCAACTGAAGCATCACTGATAATCAAAAGTATCCAATGGTTCTTAATAACCAAAATATATCTCAATCATACTAATCGAAGACTCCAAAAATGGTTAAGTCAAATATTTCACAACATGACATCATCAAGGATAAATCCACATTTCAGTCCCATCATGTCGACTAGAAAATAACCAAGGATAACTGATCGATGACCAAAAATAATGGTTAAGTCAAGTGTCTCATCTATAACAATCAGTATTACAACCAATACATAGAGCATTCCATCATATAACCATGGTTGGGTTATAAAGATCAAGATTAAAACATCATCATGACATCACAATCACATAACCCCCAAGCCTCTGGTAGACGTCCTATAACTGGTCAACAGTAGTCAACCCAAAACCCAAAAATAATAGCATAAAGAATACACAATGTAAACACATGTTTTGGTTTTGCTAAATTTTCAATTTTGAATTCAAATGCAAAAGTCTCGATTTACGTTTCCCAAACTATATCAAGTGGAGAGTTTTACCTAACCCATGTATTTGTTTGATAGATAAAAAATTTCTCCATTAGACTCAATTCCCTAATTGCTCTAATAATATTTTGTTTACATAAACGTTGTTTGAAAAAGACATTTCCAATGAATTCAATATTATCAACAAAATTTACATATTTCCAAAAAATTTGACTTATAACACATTCTAATAATTATCCTTAATTAAACTAAATTTAATTAAGTTAATTATTACTATTTCTTAATAATAGTTGATAAATTATTAATCATATTTTTAAATCATCTATCTTTACAAATCATTTTAAATAATGTAATTATTGATAATATATATACATATATGCTCATATATATATATATATATATATATATATACATAAATACATATATATATATATATATATATATATATATATATATATATATATATATATATATATATAATAATTTATAACATTATCTAATAATGAACAATACTTAATAACATTATATGTAAAATCGAATAAGGAAATCGTTATACATATGCGATATGCTATCGTCCGTACCCCATGCTTGGTTATACTCGGCGCGGGTGTCGGGTCTGTACCACCCACGTTCACAGTGAATGCCTGCGACTACTGTCGCTGAACAGTATACGGGTCACGACGTCAGTCGTGTCCGCCGCGACAGTCCCGCCATAATAATAAACAGTGGAAGGGAGGGGGTTACGGGGTATAACCCACCCCTCCATATGAAATTTTATATATATTTCAATTGTGGTTTCGTTTTACCACCAACATTCGATTTTAATAAAGAAATTTATAAACGTTTTATAAGAAACGAAATTCGCAGAGCGATATGACATTTGAACTTTCAATATATTTATATACATACATATATGTATATATGTGTGTATATATATATATATGTGTGTGTGTGTGTGTGTGTGTGTGTGTGTGTGTGTGTGTGTGTGTGTGTGTGTGTGTGTGTGTGTGTGTGTGTGTGTGTGTGTGTGTGTGTGTGTGTGTGTATGCAAAATTTATATTTATATATATATATATATATATATATATATGCATTAAAAATGCAGATCTAAGATAATATATGATTCTAAAATATTTACCCTTTAAATTTTCTCAATAACTTTCTAATGGATTTGGCTATAATTTAAACCCTTGCCCCATCTTGCTTTCAGATCTATAAAATTCTCAAATAAATTTAATTGCCCATATTGAAAATGCATACAATAAAAATATGAAATTCCTCAGAAGACATATGGAAGACACGAAGAAGACAGGAATGCATGATGCGAAAATAGCATAAGAAAAATCACAAGAATCTACTCGGATTTTGATGCTAATTCGCTTTTCCTCAGAAAACCCGCAGAGCAAGCTCCCTTCTTTAGAACTCTCGAATCCTTCAATGCTCCCAATTGCTCTCCAAAAAAAAACTCTCGAATCCTTCAATGCTCCAATTGCTATCCAAAACTCTCTCAAGCTTCTAAGAATGCTTGAATATAAAGAGTTCTCAAGAAACCTTTGGAATGTTTCTTGAAACTGCTGAAAGGTGTCACCAACTAAGCATGGGTCTTTTCCCACCCTTTTTGGTGAGTCATAGAGTTGTAGACACCTTGTGCTTAATTGATGCACTAACCCCCGTGTTGACACATGCTAATTCCCATGCAAGCTTATAACTCCAATTTACTTTTTAAATAATTTCTATTTAAATATTTATAACTCCCATTTTAATTTTTATAATTTACATTTTAATTTTTATAACTTTTATTATTATTATTTATTTAGTACTTTATTATTATTATTAATTTTAATTTCTAATTTTCTTTTATTTAATTCTTTTCCTCAATAATTCACATTTAATTAATCACAATCAAAATATCAAAGATCATGATATTTTATTAATTTTCTCAAATAAATAATTTATTAATTCAATCTATTTGTTAAGACTTAATTAATGGAAAATTCACCATAGACCTCCAAGATAAAATATGAAAACCCATCATAGAACAAATCATACAAAATAAATCTAAAGGGTTAAAAATCATGAAATATGTCGTCCGACACATTCAGTGGGTACTCAACTCTGATAATTGTCCTAACTCACTAGGACAAATGGTTTTTAGGTTTTGGGATTTGGACTTGAGAATTTATCTCCCTTCTCGTATCATTGAGATAGTATAATAGGGTACGCTCATCCTGACAATTCAGGGAAGTCGATACCCGGTACCTACAACCTGTAGAAAACCATGCATGTACATACCATATATAATGCTAAGCTAAATAGACAATGGTAGGAAGTGGTGCATCGTGTAGATCCCAACTAAGCAGGTGACTATGACTCCCTTCCTTAACCACATCGAAAACGCCATACAATAAGAAAACATGCACACCATACACATGCAAGTATGGGGTAAGTAACCATAATAAAACACATGAGATAATAAACCATCTAACTAATCATCATTAATAGATGAAAATAATGTAATGATCATCATACATACATGAAAGGTAAAGTCTAAATGATCTCATCACATAACAACTGAATTCATATCACAATATCCAATAGTGTCAAAACAATACCACTAAGCCATCAACATAAAACTAGTCTACATAGTCTGATAATAATAGCAACAATAAGTCTAGAAAAGATGTGAACGAGGGTAGGCACTACAGATTCATTGATTGAAGCTGATTTTAAATGTGCATAGTACGTACCACCTCGCCCATGATAGTTGACTTGTTTTGATCTATGAGATTCAAATTGTAATCAATACAAAGCTATTCATCTCTCACACATACAAATACATGATTTCTCTTACACACATCAAATATGCAACTGGGTTGCTTCTTAGTTAACGCAAGTTGTGCCTTGTTTATAAAACATACAATATTCCCTGATGCTTTTAGCCTTTCGTCAATGTATATAGCTACCATTTTTCTTTGTTCACTGAATTTTTGTTGTATATAATTTTTCGTGAGTGCATACTACAGATACTTTTTTATATCTAAAAAATTGCATCCAACTACTATAATCATAGAAAGGTTTGACATACTCCATCAATTCAACAACCATTTTGTAAGAGACCTTTATGCCATCCATGGAAAATAGGCCCAAACCATGTAATGAGGATGGTGCTATGCAATATATCATCTCTCCAACACAAAAATCAATGTTTATTTGAGGAGTTCATTAGGGACCCATTGTTTTTGTAGATTTTTGTACCTAAGGGCACATTAGAGTCACCTTCATTCTCATCATCATAAGAACATAACCCCCCTTGAGAAAGGAAAAATTTCATGAACTTATTGAATTTCTTTCTAATATTTTGACCTTGAGTCAATCATCTTGATTTAGACATACTAAATGTCTCACTTTATTCTTCCATTCCTACATTTTTCTCGCTTAGGGAAGAAAAATCTGACAAATACCTATTCATTGGTACCTGCACTCCATAAAATAAGAGAGATAGTTGGCAATGAGAGAGATATTTTACAAATGGTAAAAGACATTAATCTCTATGGGGTGTACAGACTTATACCTAATGATCCATGAGACTATGTGGTATTCTTGTGAAAGGGCTTTGGGTTTCTACAACATTAAATCAATTTCTTATGTGAGCTAAAAAATTCATGATACATATTCTCAAAATTATATCAAATATTAGCATCACATATGAATTATATATAGTAAAAGGTAAATGACAAGTTAATCAAATTAATGATAGATCTATCAAGAAATGGATATTGAATAGCATAGGCATTAATCACATAACTGTACATTTCATTCTTCTAATTGATAATCAAACCCTCTCCAATGTTATCTAACCAAACCACCCTCCCCCCTGTCATTGATATTATTCTTCATCCATCTCATCATCAAGATAAAATTGTTGTCATCAACATCATCACCACCACTATAATGGGCATCCTCATCATAATCCTCATCATCATCATTGTCATCATCGTCATCATCATTTTCATCATCATCATCATCATCATCATCATCATCATCATCATCATCATCATCATTGTCATCATCATCATTGTCATCTTCGTCTTTGTCATCGTCATCATCATCTTTATCGTTGTCTTCGTTATAGTCATCGTTATCGTCATCCTTGTTGTGATTAGTAGCAACATCATTTTCATTAGGAGCATCATCGACTAACTCTCAATCACGATCCACTTCTTCCTCTTCCTCAGTATCTTCTTTTTCCATCCCATTATACTTTATTGGCCTTCCTCTTGGATCATGTCTAACGAAAAATTACCAACCCAATTTATGTGGAACCTCTGAGAAAAATACCTACTCACACTGGCTTGGAAGAACATAGGGCTCATCTCCAATTGACTCAAACAATCTTGTATTAATCATTGGACATCCATTTTTATACTTAATAATAGTTCTGTCAGGATCATTTTGATTGATTCGTAGTCTATACCATTTGATGATGAAGAGAACTATTTTGAAAGAATTAAAGTATAGTCAAGTATATCAATCAAAATGCCATTGTACCAAATTTGAGATTGCTTAGGATCTAAGTCATTTCTAGATGAAATATTGGTCACCTAGAAGACTACACTTATCCCAAAATCAAAATTTTTATTCATGTCATCAAAATCTTTGATACAAAATTTATAACCATTGCATAACATAGCCTTGTGGTGTTTCACCTATAATAATGCCAAACATGTATAATTATTGCACCACAAGTTCAAAAACATATGGTTCACTAACAAACTTATAAGTACCTAGAGATCTCTTAAACCATATGCTAAATCTATTTCCTTTTGTGTAACATTGGGATTTCCTTTAAAATGAGCTTGTTTAACCAATGAAGACACAGATTCCCATTTTAATCTATGACTAGAATGTTGACATCGTTCAATCCATACCATTATCCAATCTTGATTGTTTACAATAAACAAATGTATTGCATCCCACTCTTTAGAAGTTGTACAAAAGTAAATAAATGACTTACAACAAATTTATTTTGAAGATTAAGAATTAATTAACTATAATAACATCTCATAATTTATTACCTTTCACTTTTCTAAATCTACCATTCACCACCAAGTACTTCCCATTGAATTTTTTAATGGAGTCGAGATACCAAATGCAATCTATATGGGTCTTTGTTGCAAGATTAGGAAGATATTGACCATCATTTAGTATACCATTTATCCCTCATTCATAGAACCCTTAGGACATGCTCTTTGTTGAACCAAACCCTTCAAAAATTTAAGTGTCTCTCAACCATCCACATTGACCTAGGGTGTACTGGTTCACACAATTGAATCTCTTCAACTTAGTGTATAAGGTAGTGTTCTTGTGCATCGAAAAAAGGTTGAAGGTAAACACTTTTGCATTTCACACATTAGTAGGCAAATTAATTTCTTTCAATATTTTATATCTTCTTTATGGATTTATTTAGATGAAAACTACCTACAAGGGATTCAAGACACACAAACATAAATAAATAAATAAATAAATACACACACACACACACACACACACACACACACACACACACACACACACACATGAGACTTTACAATATATTAATTATTTGATATATTGAACAAATATCACTTCTTACCTGATGTATTTTACAAGATCATATATCATTTGTTTGATATTATTATTGAAGTTTTTTGGGAGTGATAGGGGTAGTACATACTACAACAATTTTCAACTGATCAATTTATTATTTTCTAAAATTAAAATAATAAAAATTGAATGTAATTTTCAAAATATATTGTAAATACAAAAGATTGTGACTTATCTTGATGAAGATATGCCAATGATGCATTTTTAGCCTTGGCCCAAATTCACTTTTCTTTGATATGAGATTGCTCATACTCACAAAAAATCTTGTAGGAAATCAATTTTTTTGTATGAATTCTTTTATGGCTTTACATTTCTGCTCCATTGATAACCAAGGAAGGAGACTTGCATTAATCTCATTTGCATTGCTATTTGATTCAATGACATTGTTCATTTCATGATTGGAATCATGAATGTCACTATAAATTTTGATAATTTTTTCTTTGTGACATCTTCCATCCTATAATTTTCATAGTGTCTCTATCACATTATTTTCAATATGCATAGTATCAAACAAATGCACAATTTGTAGTTTCTCATAGTAGGGAAGTCTAGTAAATTCTCTAGGATAACATTTTAGTCCCTTTGGAAGGTGGTCAATGATGCCTTGATGACCTTCATGATCATCAAATTACATAATTAGCTAAAAAAACACAATAAAAAATATAATTTCCAAATATATATTATTAGGTGGAGCCATACTACCTTGAATTCTATCATATTCCAACTATCATAGGTGAGTGTCATTCTTTGTGGATTTGATGTAGTCTCTTCTTTTCCATTGAAAAGAGTTTTTTCGGCACTTCGATACTTATGATTTATGTGGAGAAAGTGCCTATTCTCATCAAACACCCACTTTCTTAAAATTTTGGAAAGACAAGATTTCATCTTTGGACCACACATTGCATATTCAAATTTTCCATTTGCTTGAAGACCTACAAGATAACAATACAATTGGATTAAATATGTTCATTTTTGGAATTAGTATTATCACGTACAACTATATTTCAGCATAACATACTATAGAAATGTGTCAACCTTGGGGCATCATGAATTGTCCACACAAGCATTTTATGAAAATGAAATTATTTTTGTCCAATTTTTCTAGAGATATCATACACAATGAAACCATTCCATAATACCAACAATTCATTAGTAAGAGATGCAATATATACATTCATATCTTTCACTTGGAATTTACCTAGTTGAATGAACAACATCAGATAATTATTGTGGTCATTTCACTCCAAGGCTTATAATTATAGGTAACAATAAAATATCTATAAAAATCTTTCGCAATATAATGTGCTCCCTCTTTATTGACATCTACGAAGGAATGTTATTGTTGGTAACAAAAACAAGCCACATCAAGTAAACACATCTCATCTCTCCAAATGGATTAACGCCATTAGTTGCCAAAAAAAGATTGAGATTTTGAGGTTGTTCTTTGATGTGTGGCCAATTTTCCTCTATGTTCATAAATTTTGAACCATCCATAGGGATTTGGATAATATCATCTTGACGTCTTTTGTGTGCATGGTAATGCATAAATTGTGTCAACCTAATGCACCTGACTAATTGTTTGAAACATGGAATAATGAGGATGTAACAAAGAACCTTGTGAGATCCCTTTTTTGTCAGTTGATCATTTTGATGTCTTCTCGTATGGCATTCAGGACATTCTAGTTCATTTTTGTGTTCGTTATGATAAATTACATGGTCTTTAGGATAAGCATCTATTTCTTGATACTACATTCCAATATGTTTCATAATGGCTCATAATTCTTGGTACAAGTGAGGGAGAACATTTGATGGTTGTAACAAATAGTCACCTATCAATCTACAACAAAAATAATAAGTTGTTAGTATAAAAATCCTTAATGGTACATATTTTACATTTTATAGACTATAATGACGTATATCACAAACCTTAGCATACATAACATAGTTATGTTGGATAAATCATTCATAACCTTCAAATTTACCAACAATAATACAACAAAGAGAAGAGTTTGTTGGGATCCTTTGTAAAGGGTCATGTTTTCCTTCTCAAGTAGAGTTACATCATGGATGGCTTCAATGTCATCCTCATCATAATCATCATCATCAACACCAATAGTAGCACTAGTACTAAATGTGTCATGGATCAATGCATTTGTACAATCATCTTCAAATGTGTTTTGTGGTATATGATCATCATCTTCCATGGGATCATGATCTTCTCCTTGAATACTCACACCTACATGTTCCTCCATATTCACACCTCCATGTTCCTCTGAGATGTGTTGATTCATATCATGTACTACCCTAGGGAGATCAACCTATACAAAGATAATGATAATCAAACCCCCATTATATAGTTCATAAGTATATTAATTGTGAAAACAATATAACAAAATACTTACCAATGAATCATAATCAAACCCTCCTTCAGTGTGATCATTCTCCCTATAATGTCTCTTAGTTGTTTTGATTTTGATTCTTCTTGTCTTTAAGTTGTTACAACTCTTGCAAGGATAATAACAATTGTCATCACCTTCTCTTTCAAAGCTAGACAACAATCTAGCTATTGTCTCCCTATTTTGATCAAATTCCCTTGCATTATTTGACATGATTTTTCTTCATGGAAATAAATCATTCTTGTACCCTTATTGAGTTTGTTGTACTTAATGTAACTCATATCTACACATATGGTTTTGAAATAAAAAATTGGTGTAATTAATGTGTACATATCTGAAAAAATATTGGACATGTTGTACTTAATGTTTATATCTACACATATGGTTTTGAAAGAAAAATTTAGTGTAATTAATGCGTATATCTGTAAAAATATTAGACATGTTGTATTTAATGTTTATATCTACACATATGGTCTTGAAATTAATTTTTAGTGTAATTAATGTGTATATTTGCTTAAATATTAGACATATTGTACTTACTGTTTATATCTACACATATGGTTTTGAAAAACAAATTTGGTGTATTTATGTCTCTTCATTTTGATTTTGTTTAAGGGAAGCCTATCAATGGTAATAAAAGACAAGAATGCATTTTTTAAGAGTTTAGAATTGTTCAACAAAATCAATGTTTTACGAAAGAATGCACCTGAAGAACTATTAGCTTAGAAGCAAGAACATGGTGTTGAAACAATACAAAAAGTTCTTGACATGAGAGGTCCACAAGTGAGGGTGTTGACCAATCTTGAAAAATTGAATGTTGAAATGAAAGTTATCAAGGATCAAAGACATATGCTAGAGTTACAATACAATATGAAGTTGATTTTAGATATGGTAGAGGTAGATATTCATAAGTTTGATGAAAATTTAAGGCACAAGAGAGAGTCTGTGGCAATATACTAGAACAAGGAGTGGCTTCAAAAAGAGATTGTACGATAGAAACAACAACTAGACAACATAAAGGATATTATGAGAGCATTGGATAGAATCTAGGAAAGTGTTGTGGTAGGTACTACGACATTGGAATCACTTGCAAGTGTCTTTGAGAATTTATAGTCCAAATGTTGGAAGGACTAGAAGTTATGCAATTTTCCATGTTAGGGAGGTGATCTCACCTAGCTCATCCTCATGACTTTAAATTCCTTAATCATGATCTTGGGTGCTCAAACTAATATCCAAGACATATTTCTACCTTAGGGAACTATTTGATCATCATCTGAAAGGGCCTCAATGTCAACCATAAAATGTCTCTCAATATGTTGTTCTTTGCTTTCATTACAAGGGGAATCTGTCTCTTGCTTACTTGGACATAAGGGTGAGTACCCTAAACTTGATCTTCTTATTTTCTCTAATTTAGTCATAGCTTCTAAAGCTAGCTTGTCTTTTGACCTTTGTTTCTTTTGAGGTGGCCCCTTGTCCTCTATCTCCTTCCTCTTCATTCCTCTTATTTGTAACTCCTTGGCATTCCCTCCATTCTTCTTCTTGTTTTGGCCTTTTTGTTTTCTTTAACATTCATGGAATTGTTCACATGATTCCTCATTTGATTCTTCTAAATCTTTCATTAGTTCATATTTCAATGGAATTATTTTTTCCTTCAACTTAGCCATCTATTGGTTTTTCCATGTGTCATTGAATGGTGTTAAACATGAATCATTATTGTGTCAAAACTTTAGCTTCCATCCTCCTCAAATAGGTTTGGAATAAGTTATAACATATTACTAATAAATCCATTGATCTTCACAAATCTTTACCTTCTAGTAAAAATTCATGTTAATCCAATGATCTTCAATGTGACCTATATATGCCCTCTGAATTTCATGATGTGGATTGAAGTTGGGTAGAGTGTTGTATAGGCCTAGTGTAAAATTATTTTCCATCTGCCCCTATGCTAGGACTAATGGGTAGATCTCGCTTGAATTTCAAATATGAGAAGGGAAAGACACCCCAAACATGTGGTTGTGCTTTATTGGATCTTTTCATATGCTAGTAACTATCTTGCTACTTCTAGTATGGCTGGCTTGTTAGGTTGTGCAATTTGTCATGTATTGGATCTGCATTTTCTTTGCCATTGCTTATAAGAGTGTTTCAAGGTTTCAAACCACTTCAAAATCCTTTGCGTGGTTTAGAGGTAATGTTATTGTGGTAGAGGCTTCTGCAAACAAATGAGCATTGTGATTATGGAATTTACATAGAAACAAAACTTGCTTCTACAACTTCTTACACTCAACTCTTCATTGAAGTTATTCTTCCAGCAGTGAGAATAGCTAAAACAAATTCCTGGGAGTCAAGGGACCTTGAACCTATGCTACATTTTATTGAGACATGGGAGAAGTTACTACTAGATTCAGTACTTCATAAAATTTTGGATCATATAGTGATGTCCAAATTAATAACAATAATAGATACTTGAGATCCTCGCAGGGAGACTATGCCAATACATGCCTAGTTACATTCTTGGCCTGCAATTCATTCTTGGCCTGCAATACATACATGGAGAATTTACATCCAATAATTCATTATAAGTTAGGGAATGCACTTTATGCCTGGCATGCAAGTGATGCATTTGCATATGCAATTATATAACCTTGAAAAATTGTATTTCATCCTACTAGCTAGGAATAGCTGATTGTTCATTTTATTGTACCTAATTTGATGATAGTTCTATGTGAATTTGTAATCAACCCAACTAATCATAAAATAGACCAATTTAAATAGGTTATGACTTGTTTCTTTCTAAAAATATATACTATCATGTGTTTTTGTAAAATTTCTTGCAAACTCTGCCCATTTTTCATGGTTTGCACTATTTTTGTGCAGGATCTTGAGCTAGGTCACTTAGCCAGGGTTGAGTGAGTTTTATTATTTGGATTCTAGAGTATGTATGGAGCTGGATCATTTTTTTAACGCTAATATGTAATAAGCACCTTAAAAAAGAT
The DNA here is from genome assembly GCA_028749045.1 of Cupressus sempervirens. Taxonomy (NCBI): domain Eukaryota; kingdom Viridiplantae; phylum Streptophyta; class Pinopsida; order Cupressales; family Cupressaceae; genus Cupressus; species Cupressus sempervirens. The sequence continues at coordinate 658,004,262 of CM053787.1, forward strand.
CTCTCTGTATATATAAAGACTACAAGTTGTGGCAAATTGTCATGTATTGCATCTATGCAAATTTTTTTGTCATTGCTTATAAGAGTGTTTCAAGGTTGGGAACCACTTCAACATCCTTTGCATTGTTTAGAGGTAACATCATTGTGGAAGAGGTTTCTGGAAGGGAATGAGCCTAGTGATTATGGCATTTACAGAAAAGAAAAACTTTCTTCTTCAACTGCTTACACTCAGCTCTTCCCTGAAGTTATTCTTCTAGTAGTGAGAATAGCTTCTACGAATTCTTGGACCCAAGGGACTCTGAACATATAATACATTTTTTGGAGATATGTGAGAAGTTACTATAGGCTTCAGTAATTCATAACATTTTGGATCATATAGCAATGCCCAAATTAATAGCAGAAATAGATACTTGGGATCCTCACAATAAGACTTTGCCAATACATGCATCGTTACATCCTTGGCTTCCATTGTTGGGCTAGTGTATAGAGCTTTTATATCCAACCATTAGTTATAAGTTGGGGAATGCACTTCATGCCTGGCATGCAAGCGATGCATCTGCATATGCAATTTTATCACCTTGAAAAATTGTATTTGATCTTGCTAGTTGGGAACAATTGATTGTTCATTTTATTGTACCTAATTTGATGACAATTCTATAGGAATTTGTAATCAACCCCACTAATTAGCAACTAGGCCAATTTAACTGGATTATGGCTTGTTTCTTTCAAAAATTATCTTCTATGATATGTTTTTGTAAAATTTCTTGCAAACTCTGCCCATTTTTCATGGTCTACATTATTTTTGTGCAAGATCTCAAGAGGTAAGTCACTTGGTATGGGTTAAGAGATTTTTATTATTTTATTATTTGGATTCTGGAATATGTATGCAGCTGGATTAATTTTTCTATTGTGAGCTAATATGTAATAAGCACCTTAAAAAAGATCTTTGTATATATAAAGAGGAAAATGTTTATAAGGAAAAGAAAAAGACATTTACATAGGCACCTCTTCTCCTCTTGAAGAAAGGGCACAAAAATAACAAGGGCACGACATGACAACAAAGTTGTAGAGCAAGGGCATGAAGATCACAAGGGCATGACACATCAACGAAATGTAGAGATCACAAGGGCACATCAACGAAATGCACTAATCACAAGGGCACAACAACGTTCAAAGCTCTCCACCCTCGTTCAAAGCTTTCCACCTCTTTCACGTGCAACTCTCCACAATCAAAACAAATGAAGAATGATTTATGTTGTGTTTTCTTTTCTTTGTTTCTTTATACTCATGCGGGCATCACAATTAGTACGCCAACTTCTGTATTGCAATGACATTAGCGACAACTGTAAAAAATAAATATGAAAATCACCACAAATTACACTGCCATCACAATTTGATCCCAAATGTTGTAGTGATATTTATTAAATGATATTGAGTCATCATGGAAGACTAGAGATAAACTCTCCACATAAAAGGTACAACAATAAGCATACATCTGATAAGAAGTAGGGACATGAGCATTAAAAACCCAAGAGATCGTGCACAAAAAGTTGTGGCATTTCCTTTTTTGCCAAATCGAATTCAATTTTTTATTAAAAGAAAAATAAATCTTGCCAACCCATTATAATAAATGAAGTCACATTAATTTTATCAAATACATGAGGAGGAACAATAAACATAATGACACAACTTAGTTCAACATAGAGGTACAATAATGGATATAGGAGAAGAAAGGAAAGCAAAAACAGGGAGAACCATTACAGTAGAGATTGTGACTGGTAAAGAAAGAGATTGTGAAATAAATCTTCTAGTTGAAGGGAGCCTTGAGCGTGGACAATGTTTCCGCTGTGATCTTGAAAGACTTTTGCAGAACAACATCAGAAATGACTCAGATACAAGCTTTTCTCGACTTCAATTTATAGAGCTCGCGCTGTTCTGTATGGCCGGCATTGCGACTTGTTGACAAGAGAAAATTGATAAAATTTATGCTGCCGACTGCATCATATTGATTTCTACGTGGGTACTTTGTACTGCTGCCGCATGGATAGAAGAAGCCAATGTGTCATACATTTTCTAACTTCTACGTGACTGTTTCGAATTGCCGTCCGAGTGTTTGGTTTATTTTTTAATCAACTAATCGACATCCAGTTAGTCCCTGCGCCGAAGATACCATCTCGCTTTAAGTACAAAAATTCATTCAAATGAACAATATATCGATCATGATAGAAAAGATATTTGTTTGTGATATTGTATTCGTTGTTTTTTTGTTGGTTTAAATTCATCGTTCAATGTTTTATGCGTAGTACTTTAAGAACTCATTTTTTTACTAGAATGGATGCATGGACACTCATTGCATTTAGATGACTCTCATAGAAATAAAGGATAAAATATAAAGGATTAGATCGCTGAACAAGTATTCTATTTATTTTTGTGATAAATAAGTTCTTGTGAACTTCTTACTTCTAAACATAAATCAATGAACTTGACTCAAAACTAGATACATTTCTAATATCAATATAGAATTTTTGGATAAATTTCATCTTCAATCTCCCAAGTTCTAAAAGGATTAGAAAGATCAGTTATCAAGATTGTTAATGCTATAGTACTTAAGTACAAGAGTAATCATGTTTTTTCTTTCTCTAACAACTATGTTATTCAACATTGGAAAGGTTTGTTCTTTCCTCATCTACCAACTCCATTATGCCCATCCAAAGTACATTTGGTCCAAGGAAAAACTAAGTGGATTGCCCTAAGTAAGGGTTATTATAAACTCAATTGTGATGGGGCTTTGGGGCAGAATCCAGATGAATTTGGCTATGGTATAGTCATGAAAGATTTTAAAGGTCAAGTGATCACAACTAAATCTTCTCCTCTCCCTCTAGGTACCTATAACATAGCTGAAGCCTTAGCTTTGCATTTTGTTTTGGAACATGCAAAATTACCATCTATATTGAGATTGCACGTGGAAGGGGACTCAACCATTATTATTAATGCGTGTATTAAACATCATGTGTATAACTGGTCCATTTAGTATATAATGCATCAAGTCTAGTGCCTTCTTCATTCAGTCTCTAAATGTTACATTATGCATACTTATAGAGAAGACAATCTTCTAGTTGATTGTCTAGCTAATTTGAATACTGATGGGGTTATTATTAATTCTTTACTTTCTCTGCTTAATCCTCTTGTCTAATATTATCACAAAAGAACATAATTAGAACCTTCTAGCTTGGGTCTTCATTTTGGCTCCTCATTATGCTTATTTTGGTGACTACTAGCATCAAAGGATTTCACAACAATTTTTTTTGGATTTCTCTCTGGTTACATATGTTAATTTTTTTATGGATCTCACCTTGTCTTTTGAGATTTCATATATAGTTTAGGGATGAGGTGGGCTTGTATTTGCATGGGATAGCCTTCTTTCTATCATTGTGATCTCATTGTTGTATAGCAAATGAAGAGGAATATGGTGATTTTTGGGCTCTTCGTTGTGGCATTTACTCTTGCACCAATTAATGACTAGTTTTACTTTTACCTTCACATGAGCTCTATGCTTTTGAAAAATCATAATGTAATCAACATGTGCTTTTTTCTAATGTTGTCATTTCTCTATGGGTCATGTTTTAGGCATGGTTTTGACATCTTTTATTATCAACTCTCCCCTCTTGAAGTATTGATGTAAGGGTTTTTGAAATTTAGTTTTGGGGCTCATAGTGTTTAATACTATCTCAGAATGTAGTATTTTTTCTTCTACATTCTTTTTTGTATCAAGCAATGACTAAAGTTTTTCTTCATTGGTTCTTTTCCCTAGGAAAAAAACTATTACAATTTATCTTTGTTATATTTGTTAACTATTCTGCTTAAAAATTATGATGTTCTAATTTATATTATATTATATTTAGAATATGATTATAGTATTATTTTTTAAGTTTCTTTTATTATATTTTTTATCTTTTCATATAATCTACAAAAATCCAAAAAACTATTATCATATTATTAATTAATACACTTTCAATCTTTCATAATAATAATAATATTTCTAATCTATTATTATATTATTATATAATATATGTATATGTTATATAGTTAAAACTATCATAAATGTATTTATATTTTTTTTTATTTTTTAGATATTAATACAATAATCTTGTAATAATAATACAAAATTTAATATAATAATGAAAATTTATGTTTATCATTTAAATATTACAAAATTTTTAAATTAAATAGTTTTAGTTTTTACATTTGTAAGGTTTTTGCATTCGTATGTACATATAATACTATTCTACATTTTTATTTTTATTTTTTGTCTTCACATGATTATTATTTTATTTGGTTTCTATAATATAAGAACCATTTTAAATATATTTGATATATGTAGTAAAATCTTTAAATGTTTTGATTAATTTATCTTATATATAATAAAGTGTAGTATGTATTCATACTTAGATGAACATTCTAGTGACTTTGATTTTTGTGAACACTAGGTGCATGTGTTGAACTAAATGAAGTAAGTAACAACTTGTGCTACTCAGACATCAACCTCTATAGAAAATATCTTTGCATAGTCTCCTTCAATGAACCAAAATATAGAAAGCATGAAACCATTGTTCACTAATATGTACTCTAGGCTCTTGAAGGGAGCTTCTTCTATGCCAACTAAGGGTACACTATATATCGCTAGGCTTGGCATCTCGCATGCTTCCTTTCTTTACCAAGCTTGGATAATTAGTTGGCCTACCTACTAGAAGGTAGGCCACATAGGAAGTCATGTAGAAATGAGAGTCACAATTCACTAAAATAAGTTGCTCATCCAGGTTTTTGCTAATGATGGTAGCCTAGTCAATTGGTAACCCCATCCTCTTGATGGTTTCAATGAACTAAACCATCAAATTTTTAGGCCGACTAGCCATGGGGAGTCCCATAACTCTTGCCAAGAGTACTATACTATAGCCAATATCATCTATCTTACACCCTTGGGTCATGTTGACCTTTTTGGCTCTTTTGTTAGTAATGGGTTGGGAAATAAGGCACTTCTCTTGCATTATGGCTCTCACCAATTGTTCATTTTCATCTTCTAGAATTGGTTTGTAAGCAGTAGGTGAAAAAAATTCTGAGGTGTATGTCCATAACAATCTTCATTTTAATGCTCCTTACAGCCTTCTCCTCTGGCAAGTAATGATTGGCTAGTGCCATGATCAACTCAAAAGATTGGAAAGACACAGGATAGGAAGTTGTGTTCACTAATGGGCTTAGGATCAATGATAAGATAATTTCAAACCTCTCCCTCAATTTATGCACAAAATTAGGAAAGTATTCCAATCAATATGTTTCATTTCTGTATCCTAAAATTCTAATTGATTGTCCACAAATTGTGATTTCTTTGGTGTGCCTTGGAACTTGAAGGTAACCAATTTGGGTGTTATCTTTGTTGCAATAGATGATGAGAATGATGCCATTTTAATCTACACAAAAGACACACTTCAGTATACCCATGCTAGAAGATTAAAAAATGACATGAATTAACAACATCTTACTAGCTAAAAACTAGTAAAAGTTAGCAAAAGAAATAGCAAAAATGTCAAACTTGACCAAAGGGGCCAAAAGGTGCATATGCACACATTGCACACTAGGTGCACTTTTGTATGTGCATAAGGTATGGATGGTGTGTGATATGGCCTTATGATGCTCTTAATAGGAGCACATTGCACATATTAATAGATGTACATGTGCGCTGCCTTTGATGGGGTGTTTAACTCATTTATGTGCATCCTGCACACATAGCCTACAATGTGCGCCCTTATGGGGTGCACATGTGTGCATCATGATTTACCTTAGGTAGTTGGTGGAAGCTTAGGATGAGCTGCAATGATGCAGATGTCCAAAGGTGCAAAGGTGCAATGTTGAAGTCTCCAAGATGTGAAATGTGCATAATACAGGGGGAAACCCTATAGTTATAGGAGCCTAAGACCAAGGGTGCGTATATCTGTATATGAGAATATACACTTGTTAGGAATTATTTTCTTGGGTTCTCATTGGGAACCCCTCATTGGTATGCATGTGCACAACACTTATTTTCCTTGTCAAATTTTGGTTTTCTAGTTCCCTAGCTTTGTTCGGTGCTGACCATCTAGACATCCTAAACTAGCCTAAAAGTAGAGGGAGACCCATCCACCAAGATTCCCAACTAGGTTCCCTATTCTAGAGAATGGGATCCCTTGCCCTAAAATAAAAAAGGGGTCCCCATTTTAAGTCCAAAATGGGCATGTGTTGTGAAGCCACAACATGTGGGAAAAGAACTCTCCAATAGACCATCTAAATAGAAATGTTTGTGTTGGAGAAGTCAAGTTAAAAAATTTAGAGACTTTGTGGTAAAAAATTTGGGCCTTAATATGAGAATAGGAAAATGAAGCTCACATCATGCCTTTAAAAGTAGTATCCCAAAACAAGTAGAAAAGAGAGACAAAATGACTGAGACTTGAGAAAAATAAGGGTGGCAAAACAAAGAAATAAATGCATCTAGCAAGCAAGAAATCTTTAACTGATCACTGGAAAAAAAAATGTCTCATATGACTTAAGGAAATTACAACTAGAATAATGAAAAGTGAGGATAAACTAGGAAATTATTAGGATCAAGTGACTATGACATTATAAAAACATGACAAGGTAACTAAATAAACTTGCACTTGTTAGGATTAAACCACAGATAGAAAAAATAACAATTACATGCAAATATAACCTATAATAGAAAATAATAGATCATATAGAAAAGAATACAAGGCACCAAGATTTAAGGTTGTTCACCCAATCCCAGGGCTACATCCACCAAACAACAAGTCCAATATTATTACAATCTAGTGATTACAACCTGATTACAATCTATAATCCCTTACAGCTCAATACCATTGCAAGAACCAATTTCACATCACAACATGTCGGCCATATGTTGGCCATGGCCATAAAATTTATGAAGTATGTATAGTACTTTCTTGATCAATCACCACAAACTAACAACACTATGTTGTGGAGTAGGGAAAGTTAAAAGTGGTGCACACACTCAACATGGTGAACATATTGGTGTTTACCAATATGATGATGAAGTAGGCATGATTTTTTAGTTACGTGGACTTTTCACAATTGCTACTTGAAACACCACTCAAATAGTAGAAAACCAACTCATGCTTTTTACTTCTAAGGGGTATTCCCTGAAAAGATTTAAACAAAAAAATTAAATAGTGACGAGGGTCTCATGAAAGTGCACCCATATCACAAATGTATTGCCAGGATTTGATTGACATGTGCCTTTTGGAACTCCACTCAAATAGTAGGAAGTGAGGCCCCAATTTTTTGGGGTTTTGGCCTCCTATAGTTTACATTTTCATGAGAGTATGCCCAACTAATGAATGTGTTCAAAATTTCTACAAAATAGTGATGAAGATGACAACAAATAACAATGAGATGTGGAAATTTCTCCTTTTGTTAAGAGAGAAGCTATAATAAATATGGAATTTAAAAATTCACTCACCTATGTGTACAGGAAGTTCTCCTTACATGGATTTTCCTTTGTACTTTACAGCCAAGGTAAGGCAAGTTCTTTCCTTTTTCCAAGAAAGGAAAGGATTTTTCAATATTATTTATGAGGTTTTTAAAACCAATTAAAGCATTTATAAAAGAAATCAGATGGCTAAACTAAAACATATGTTTATGATCCAAATCCAAAAGTGTTAGTTTAATAATTCATTGCCTATGTCTGGTGATCAATAATTGGTTACTATGACAATTGTAATTCTAGAAGACTTGTTCTTTTGGAATTCTATGTACAAAAGCCCACATAACCACAAAAATAATTACTCTAAAAAATGACCATTTACTATTAAGATAAATATACTAACTATTTAAAATGATGAGCCTTGATCATAAAAGTAGGTTTGAACAAAAGATCATGTACATGATTGTACTTTTCCACATCCTTGTATACATAGTTGGATTTTTAATTTTTAATTTTTTTTAAATTTTCTTTTCTTCAAATTCCTTGATAGGCTATTCTCCAAAAATATCATTGATGAAAATGTTCACGCCACAATGCACTCTATTATATTTAGGAATTGCCTCCTTAGAAAGATTTGGAGTATTGTGTCCACAATCAAAAGGAAAGTCTCTAATGACTAAGGGTATCACTTCAAGATTTTGAGATAGATTTTTTTTTGGGAGGCTCTAGAGATTGGGATGAGCGGAGTAGTTTCTTCATTTTGTTTATGTTTAGGCTTTTGATAACTTGTTCAAGAGATGTGGTATCCAACATAGGTTCCATTTTGATTTTTGACATTGTAGGAGCAATATGTTCACATTCTCTTACTTCAATATGGTTGTCATGTCATAGCTTTATTAGTTTTCTATATCTTCTTTTCTTTTTTCTTATGGTTTGCTATATCAATTCGATATATAAAAGATATCAACATTAGTGAGTTACATTAGGTGAGACCTAATATTGTAAAAAAATTGGAATTAGTGATTTAAGCAATAGAAGATAACATTATATTGGCCCTAACATTGGAATATTACCTTGTACATATTTTAAAGTATTTTTGTAGTGATTGTATGGTCTCTTTATACGAGGAAAGTAGACTGATGAAAATAAAGCCATATTAAAAGTGCATAGATATAAACATATAGTGAGATTCCTAAGAAGTCCTACTTTGATAGTTTTTGACCTATTCAAGTAACATGTGTAGAGCAACTTTTTAACTAACTACTTTCTAGTTATAAAGGAACGACTATAGCACATTGTAAAAATTTTCATTTATTATCAAAAAAAGCATAAAAATAAAATAAGTTAAATAACTTGAAAACCATAGGGGACTCATAATAACTATCCAAATTAGAAGCTAATCATTGTTCCCTATATAGAGAAACAACAAATTGCATATTTTCTAGAATTCAGTAAAATGTGAAATTTACTAATTTCATGAGCTTGTTTTCATAATTTGTAGCTATATGAAATAGAAAAATATGCAAAATAAATTTACCTCTGTAGCAAATTATAGAAACCCTAATTTCAAAAATTGAAGAAACAAAAGAGAAAGAAAAATATATAGATTCAAAATTAAAAAAAAGTTATATTCAAGAAATTTACCTTCAGAATACATCACAAGAAGTCATGATTTGAAATAATATAAAAGGAGAATAGAGAGAAAACTAGAAAGATTCAAAATTAAAGACATTTTGACAAGCTACTAAGTAGTTCCTACTTCTAAAAAAGAAGAATTGACATGGTTGAGTCTACCAGAAAACTAGATATGGACCTCAATACTACAAAATATTTTTCTAGTAGTATTGTGTGTTATTTTAAGTATTAGACCACAAGCCATATAGAAGTAGTTTTAGATTTTGATCACCTTGACCATTCAGCTTGCCCATCCCTCTCATGTACCTAGGCCTAATTTCCTAGCATGATTAGCTTCCTAACAAAACCTAATGATGACTACAATGACTGAAAAATAAATAACAACTTAAATCTCTAAGAGTGATTTTTCAAACAATATGGAGCTTGGATAAACCCTTTAAATTTTGAAAAATAGCATATGCTAGGAAGGTTCTTGTAGTCTTAAAGGCTTTAGTAGCTCCCACAGAATTGTCTCTAGGACTTGCAAGGGGATTTTCCCCTAGTTCCCACTAGGAGTGGAAATTGGTAAAAAAAAATTGAGTTGTGCTAGATGAAAAATCTATAGGTTTTCATTGATTATTTATGATTGTACCTGAAAATTGAAAGGAAAATAGAAGAATTCATGATTCACATGAGTACTAAATAACTAATAAGAGAACCAAAACATAAATTTACACCCCCAACATAAAATTGTAAAGGGAAGTTATAGAGAAAAGAAAAGAAACTTGAACAACCATGAAAATTGAACTGTCAAGAACCATGTGAGGGTTCACATTCCTTGCCCATACTGTGTATTAAAAACAAAAATAGATAGATGATCATTATTGGTACTCAAAAGTAATAATCATGAAGAAAATGAATGCCAACAATAATATCCAAGGAGCTATATAATCAACAAAATCACCAGTCTCTTTGATCTTCAATAGAAAGTAGTAGACCAACCTAGCTTGGGATATTGAGATTATATGAGAGATAGCTTTTGATTTTAAGATAAGATACCAAAAACTACTCTATGCTAACCTAACTCATTCCAACTTTAATTTTGTTCCTTGGAATATTTTGATTATATTCTTTTAGGGTAAAATTACAAAGCTAGGTCACCTTTCAGGTTGAATTATTAGAACGACTGAATTTGAGTATTCCTATCCAAAAATCATTTTTTATCAAACATATAATCTAGATAAATTCATTCTAGCTAAGTTATAAATGGTCTCATACTTTTCCAATTGGAAATACCTATTAAATGAATGTTTTATACTAGTTTGTATCTAATTACTAAAGAAATCAAATTATTTCAAAAAATTGGCATTTCAATAACTCTTATTATTTTATATGATATTTCTTAGTAAAATTTAAACACCATTTTATAGAGCTCAAAGTCAAGAATATTTTCATATAGAGTTTATAGTGTTTTAGTTAGATATAGTATATTATAATTAAAAAAATCTAAAAACACATATTTTAACACTCGAAAAGATGTCAATTTTGAGAAACAAAAAAATGTTAAAACATATAAAAAAATTAATTATATGTCATTCTAGAGGAGAGAGTCCTCTTTCAAAATGTATAATTTTTCTTCTAGTTAAAATAGATTTGTTTTGAAAAATGTGGTGGGAGATAAAAACTATCAATTTTAGGTGAGTTGAAATTTGAATCACTATAAAAGAGAAAATATACGTCTAAAGTCAAATTTTATTTTTGATTGTTCTAGTTATATGTGTTATCTATAACATAGTCTGAGTTGAAATAGAAATAAGTTTATTTCTATATAGTTTTGTGGTGGGAACTAAACCCCTATTTTTTAGCATTTTTCAGCAACTAAAAAATTAGGAAAATATACCATTTCTTAATCCAAATAATTTTTTAAAATTATAATCTTAAACTTAAACTATTTCTACACATTTGATTAGTTTACTTCATTTTCAAATTCCATATAGTAATAATAGTTTTATGTCATTGAAGATGAAAATTTATACTTTTGTTAGCCTTTTCCTTTACAAAAGGGTGACACAGGTTTGTGCTTTTACCCTCTAATCTTTTGATAGTGAACTTGGAATGACCAAGGTTCCTTGGTAAAGGCCATTCAAAAATGGCAATTAGAGTAATGAGAGTGACCCTAAGTAGAAGTAGGAACAATGGGTGTGGCTGGAATGGAATTAGACATGGCGATCAGGAATGGAAAGATCAGTGTACCTATGATAGTGGGCATCAGTAGTAGGTGTTGAGCAAGATTTCAAACTTTTTTGTGGGCCTCCTATAGTGCAAGCAGCAAGGTACTCGAATCAATGATTCAAAAACAAGGTTTTTGAGGCTTTTCCCTTTGCTTAGAAAAATACTTATAAATTTGATCCATAGCCTTAGCAAGGTGCATATGACTTCATGAAGATCTTTGGAGGTAAAGTGACTATTCAACTAGTGAAGCCCTTTTTCATTAACCCTAGATTTCATGTCAAACAACATAAACACAAAAGGAAAGGTATCTAGTAGGATCAATTGCTATTTGGAGTAGTTTTTCATTAGAAATATCACCCACATGTGTTTTCTTTCCATCTCACGGTTAACCCTCTTTGACCTAGTGGAATCTATACCTTTGAGGTTGGAGAATCAACTAGGTAGGTGGCTATAAGGCATTTGATCTCCTTCAAACAAGATCTCCCTTCTATAGTTAAAGGTTCTTTCAAAAATTTAAATGGGTGCGAAAAAACAAATTTTTTGCAATCCTATTTTAAAAGATCAGTTCATCAAACTAGGTAGTAGGGGTTGGGTGGTACACGATTCCACTAGAAACAACCTATATTTGACATTTGTGATGACACCCCTCCTGGCTCTCTAGTGAGTAATGAACCCTCATTGTGTTAGAAATTCTTTAGAATAATTTGGGGGGGTGGGGTGGGGGGGGGGGGGGGAGGGGTTGCGAATCAATTACTCAAGGTCCAAATATCATAATAAAACATTTTCACTTAATATAATGAGCCCATTTAAATTGACCATGCATCCAAGCTAAGCATTCTTCTCAGCAAGTTACTAATAAATCGACATGCATGAATAAGACATGAAAGATCAACACATAACACAGTGATTTATGTGGAAACCCAATTTCGGAAAAAACACCAATAACATACTACTCCTTTCTCACTCTTCTAAAGTGATGCCCTATGAAAGGTCTGCCCTGTTAAAGGCTACAAAACACACTATTAAATGTGACCTGGTTAAGGGATTTTAACCACCCTATTAGAAGTGGGCTTGGTTAAAGGACTTTAGAACATTTACTTGTAATGTCACCCTATGAAAGGATTTAAAAAATAGTTGTTAAAACCAACCTAAGTCCATAGGATTTTTCTCTAACTGTTACAATTGCTAGAGAGTAACAATAAGGGCTTTTGATCTAATATAACTCACAACAACTTGTAGATTTTAGATCTCTATTTCAATTCAAAAATTTGCTTGGCTTCCAATCTCTACAGCTTTGATAGCTTGTCCTCCTTTCAAGCTTTTTCTCCTTGAGTCTCTATGCCCGTTGTGCCAATGCAATCACCTCTATGGTCACTTATTGAAGCAAAGTTTATGTACTCTATTCATCACTCTTGATGTCTTCTCCTTGACACCACAAACTTTCTCCAATCTCAATTGCTTCTTGACTTGTAACTCCTTAAATAGAAGTTTGGAATATTTTTCCCATTCTAATCTTCCTGCTCTTATTTTGGTTTGAATGGATTAGGTAAGATACGATGTATCTTCCCCTTATCTTGTTTCTTCTAGAAACATCATGTAGAATCCACCTATATTTGCCTAAAAATAGTTAACCTAGAATTCTATGCCATTAGCTCAACATCCTTATCTTGCATCTGGTTCACAAAATTCAAGGTAACAAACTTGTCAGCTCAAATCTGGCGAATCTTTGACTTTTAAATGTAACAACTTGACACTATTGAATTTTTGATGCTTGGCACATACTAGGTTACTCGGCACCTACTGTGTTACTCGACACCTATTGTGGATTCACTTGACATCAACTAAGTTTTACCGATGCTTGGCACCTATTACATTTTATCTAGCTCAGCTCTTAAACTTGCTCGACATCTTTTGTTTCACTTGGCTCACACTAGATTTTGCATTTACTTGACACTTATTGATAATCTACTCAACATGAACTAACTTTCTCGACACCCACTAATGAATTTAGTCAAGCTTTGCAGACAATTTTGTTACAACTTATTCTTCTAGAGTTTCTAAGTGTAGCCAACCTTTGTACCTTCAAGTGTATTATCAATACATAATTTTACCATTGTCTTAACTAATCCTTATACTTCATTAAAAAATCATAACTCAACCTTTCCCTTAGGTTCTTTTGTTATGTCTTATTGATTGAATCCTCTTCATCAATCAACTAAGTGATAGTACTTGGATCTTATAAGCAATTGTCATTCTACCAAATAGAAGGTTTGACATTAGTGACAAAACAATGATTGAAAACATTCTTTATCAACAATCTCCCTATGATCTTTTCAATTAGATTTCAACAATCTCCCTCTTTGGCATTGATGACAAACCAAACTAATCAACTAAGATATCAAAATGCTAACTAGGTTAAAAAAATAAGTCAAATGCCAAAAAGAAAACTTTGTATCCAAAATTATTCATTCTATCAGCAACTTTGAATTTCTAATGACTCCCTCTCAATTCTGTAAGTGACTCCTTTCAAGTTATTAGGGATATCTCTTTTGTTGATACGTTGTCTTCTCATTTTTGTTCTACTCCCTCTCTAATCTTGTCATCTTGATTGATTTTTTTTTGTGCTATTTTCTCTCTTTTAGCTTCTATTTCTCCATTTACACATTTGATCCTATAGATCTGATTAGTTTTTGCTATTTCTCCCTCTTTGACAACAATGCCCAAGACATATTATTTCAACATCTTATCATGCAAGTGTAGCATTTGTAGGAACTCCAATTTCTCCCTTTGTCACCTTGCCTGTGACTTATTTGGAATTTCAATACTTTAATTACTTTAGGAAAAACCTAAAGTAAGGATCCTCTGCATCAATTTACAACATTTTAGCAATCAACTCATTTGATGTAGCACAATCTTGTTGTTACTTAAACAACCTTGGATATGGGTATCACCCCTAACTTACCTCTAAGATACTCAAATGCATGTTTTGTGAAGATGTCATCAATTTATTCATTTGAGTTGACATATTCCATCTTTAGTTATTTGTCTTTCACCAATTCTCTGACATAGTAATACTTAATTGCAATGTGCTTTGTTTTGGCATGCATCACAAGATTCTTTGATATGTTGATGGCACTTGTGTGATCACAATAGAGTATCACAAGTTTAGTTACCTCTTCCTTCATATCTTTCAATAGGTGCTTGATCCATATAATATTGGTGCAGTTGATAGTAACAGCAACATACTTAGCTTTAGCTATGGATTGTGAGGTACAACTTTGCTTTTTGCTAGTCCAATTGACTAATATTTTACCTAAGAAGAGTGCTCCTCCACTGGTACTTTTTCTATCATCTATATTACCTCCCCAATTTGCATTAGTGTAGGCATTCAACTCAAACTTTTCAGTCCTCTTGTAGTATAAGCCAAAGTCATCTATTCCTTTTAGGTACCTCTTTATTCTTTTTACTGCCATAAGATGATTTTCTCTTGGGTTTGCAAAAAATCTTGCCACTATTCCGATAGATAATGCAATGTCTAGTCTTCTATGTACAATATAATGTAACTTTCCAATCATTGATCTATACATTACCTAGTTTACTTCAGCTAACTCATCATTCTTGGATAACTTTTGTCTTATCACCATTGGTGTACTAACTAATTTTGAATCCTCTAAGCCAAATGTTTTGAGTATCTCCTTGATATATTTTGAATGAGTCACAAATATGCCATGTTTTAGTTGATGTACTTGCAATCCAACAACGAATTTTACTTCCCCAAACATTGACATTTCAAACTCATGTTTCATCTGATCAACAAAATCTTTGCATAGTGCATCTTTTCTTCCAAATATTATATCATCAACAAAGATTTTAGATATAAGAATGTCTTTACCTTTTTCTATCTTGATATATAGGTTGCTATTGTCATCTATTCTCTCAAATCCTATCTTCACAAGATATATGTGAAGTCTCTCATACCAAGCTCTAGGCACTTGTTTCAAGCCATGGAGTGCTTTATGCAGTTTACAAACCATATCCTTGTTGTTGTCATCAACAAATCCCTTTGGTTTTTCTATGTAGACTTCCTCTTCCAGTATACCATTCTAAAAAGTAGAATTTACATCCATTTGGTAGACTTTAAAACCTTTGTAAGCAGCATATGCAAGAAAATTTTTTACTCCTTCCATCCTTGCAACAGGGGAAAATGTTTTTGCATACTCCAGTCCTTCTTCTTGTACATAGCCTTTGCAGACTAGTTTGGCCTTATTTCTTGTGATCTCACCATTTTCATCTAGCTTGTTTGTAAATACCCACTTGGTACCAATCACATTCTTATTAATTGGTCTTTGAACTAAAGTCCAAGTTTTTTTGTTCTCTATCTACTCAATCTCCTCTTCTATATCTTTACACCAATCATCATCTTGCAATGCATCTTTCACTATTTTGGGTTCAATCTTACTTAGCAGACATGATTCATTTCTTAGTCTATTCCTTATCATTGGTCTAGCTTCCTTGTCACCAATGATTTTTTCAACAAGGTGATGTCTTCTCACATACTTAGATAGCCTTGGTTCTATCCTTGTTTCCATGTTTGGTCTTTTAGTTTTAGAGTCACTGTGCACATCTCTTTTAGGTAGCTCAATATCTCTTTCATGTGTAATGATTTTAGAATCAGAATGTCCATTATCTTCATTTTGCAACTTGACTTCTGAATGCAACTCAGAATTCATTGGTTGTGACTTGATAGATACTGAAACTTGTTGTTGATTCCCAACTTGATTAGAAGCTTATTCTTTAGCAGGCATTCCTTCATAGAAATATACAAAAGATTTATACTCTTCCAGTTTCTTGATGGATTCATCATCGTGAACTTCTATATGCTCATCAAAGTTTACATTTGCACTCTCCAAAATTTTGTTAGTGTTAGTATTTAAACACTTATATACTTTACTTCTAGTGGAGTATCCAAGGAATATACCTTCATTACTCTTTGTATCAAACTTTCCATATCTAGAGTCTTTAAGAATATAACACTTCCAACCAAACACTTTGAAATGTTTTACATTGGGTGAGTGACCATACCATAATTCAAAAAGTGTTGCATTCGTACCTTTCTTGATTTAAACTCCATTCAAGGTGTAGACTGCTATCCTTATAGCTTCCCTCTAGTACTTTAGAGCAACATTCTTCTCCATCATTAATGTTCTAGCATATTCCATTGCTCATCTATTCCTCCTCTCTACAATTCCATTCTATGAGGGAGTTCTAGGTGTTGATGTTTGTCTCTTAATTCCTTTATCATTGCAAAATGTCTCAAATTATTTTGATTTGAACTCTCCTCCTCTATTAGATCTTAGGCACTTCAGACTCTTTCCTATTTCCTTCTCAACCCTAGCAAAATACCACTTAAACATTTGAAGTACATAAGATTTTTTTTTTAAGAACATGACAGTCATCATCCTAGAGTAGTCATCAACAAACAACATTATATATCTATCTCCTTTGTAACTTTGCACTTCTATTGGGCCACATAAATTAGTATGGACTAACTCTAGTAATTCTTTGGAAGTATAGGTTTTGCTTTTGAAATTTGAGTTGGTCATCTTTCCTAGCTGACACTATTTGCACATTGTATTGTTAGCCTTCTTCAGCTTGGGAAATCCTCTAACTTTCTTCATTTTGTTGATGCTAATTAGATTATCAAAGTTGACATGACAAAGCCTTTTATGCCATAGCCACACATCATAAAATCTTACAATAAGACAGGAAACATCCGCCATATCTAACTAAAATAGATTACTTCTAGTTTGGTCTCCTTTTCCTATCAAATTTCCATTAGTGTCATAAATTTTGATAGTTTTGTTTCCAAATTCTACTTTGCATCCTACATTGCTTAACTGTGACACACTCAGCAAATTGTAGTTCAATCCTTCAACATAATATGCATTATCACATGAAATTTTCTCTATAAGCTTAATGGAACCTTTTCCTTTGATTAGACATGGAGCATCATTTCCAAATCTAACACTATTTCCATCATACTAAGTCACGGTAACAAACTTACTTTTGTCTCCTATAATGTGATGTGAGCACCCATTGTCTATCATCGACTTGTCATTCTTATTTACACAAGTTACTAGTTTTGTTGCCTCATCTTCATTTGACTTATCCTTCATGGCTACATAGACTACCTCATCATCATTCTCATCAAAATTCTCTTCTTCAACAATGTAACACTTTTTTCCTTTTTCTTTGAAATCTCTGCTATCATCTTCTCTTCTATTCTTATACTTGTTGCCTTCTCTGTAGTTCTTTTTCTATGTACACTTTGCACCAATATGTCCTACTTCATTGCAATTAAAACAAATGATAGGCAGCTTACCTTTGAATTTACCTTTGCCTCTGTGAAATCTTCTAGCCAATAATGCTTCCAATTGTTCCACATCTTCTTCATCTATGTTGCTACCACTAGATGCATATTTTATCTTTCTTTTCTTCTTCTTTGGTTTCACCACTTTAGTCTCTTTCAATAACAGCTTGGCCTTGAAAGTGGATTCAAAATTCTCAGGTTTCTAGTTATCAAAGTTGGATAACTCAAATGCAATAAGTCTTCCCACTATACCTTTAGTAGTTAGTTTGTTTCCTAGTATGCATCTCAACTCTTGGATGGTTGATATTCTAATGGCATATATGGGAATCAAGGTTCTTAAGAATTTTCTAATAATAGTTTTATCATCTAAATGACCACCCAAACTTCTTATTGCACTTACTTCTTCCTTTATTCTAGAGGAAAATTGGGTAATGTTCTCAACTTCCTCTATTCTAATGTCATCAAACTTTCCTCTAAGGCTTTCTCTTTTTTCTCATTGGACATTCTAATTTCCTCCACAAATATTTGACCAGGCTTACCACATCTTGAATGTAGAGGTAGATCCCTTGGTGTCATCAAATTCAGCATAGCTGAGAGTAGAGGCAATCTCCAACATTACCTGATTGTGCTCCTTTTTCTTAATATCTTCTACAGTAGGGACATCAGTTGGATCAACATGTTCCACTTCAATTGAGGTTTATGCATGATCACCTATTGATCCAAGGTGTAGCTTCATTAAACTTTTCCATGCATGAAAGTTATCTCTATTGAGCTTGGGAACTTCTCTCTTGGACATCTCGATCTTTTTGCTTCTAGTACCTTTAAACCAAATCAGCAGATGGCTTTGATACCAATTGCTAGAAATGCTTTAGAATAATTAAGAGGGGGGGTGAATCAGTTATTCAAGGTTCAAATGTCCTAATAAAACTTTTTCACTTAGTATAGTGAGCCCATTTAAAATAACCATGCATCTAAGCTAAACATTCTTCTTAGCAAGTTATTGATAAACCAACATGCAGGAATAATATGAAAGATCAACATATAACATAGTGATTTATGTGGAAATCCAATTTGGGAAAAACCACCAGTAACATGCTATTCCTTTCTCACTCTTTTGAAGTAATGCCTTGTGAAAGGCCTGCCCTATTAAAGGCTACAAAATACACTTTTAAATGTGACCCGATTAAGGATTTCAACCACCTTGTTAGAAGTGAGCTTGGTTAAAGGACTTTAGAACATTCACTTGGAGTGTCACTCTATCAAAGGATTTAAAAAATAGTTGTTAAACCAACCTAATTCCATAGGATTTTTCCCTAACTGATACAATTTCTAGAGAGTAACAATAATGGATTTTGATCTAATATAACTCACAACAAATTGCAGATTTTAAATCTCTATTTCAGTTCACAATTTTTCTTGGTTTTTAGTCTCTATAGATTTGATAGCTTGTCCTCCTTTCAAGATTCATCTCCGTGAGTCTCCATGCTCATTGTGCCAATGCAATCATCTCTTTTGTCACTTATTAAAGTAGAGTTTCTATACTCGGTTCATCCCTCTTGATACCTTCTCCTTGACACCACACACTTTCTCCAATCTCTCTTGCTTCTTGACCTATAACTCCTTAAATAGAAGTTTGGAATACTTTTCCCACTCTAATCTTTTTGTTCTTATTTTGGTTCAAATGGATCAAGTAAGATACGATGTATCTTCCCTTATCTTGTTTTCTCTAGAAACATCATGTAGAATCCACCTATATTCACCTAAAAATAGTTAACCTAGAATTCTATACCACTAGCTCAACATCCTTATCTTCCATCTAGTTCACAAAATTCACGGTAAGAAACTTGTCAGCTCAAATCTGGTGACTCTCTAACTTTTCAAATAATGTAGCACCTCGGCACTATTGACTTTCTAATGCTTGGCACATACTATGTTACTCGACACCTACTGTGGATTCACTCAGCGTCAAAATAGTTTTAGTAATTCCCAACACCTATTACATTTTATCTAGCTTGACATCTGAACTTTCTTGGCACCTTCTGTTTCACTTGGCACACACTATATTTTGTATTTTTTTAGCACTTACTGATAATCTTCTTGGCATGAACTAACTTGCTCAACACCCACTAATGAATTTAGTCAAGCTTTGTAGATAGTTTTGTTACAACTTATTCTTCTAGAGTTTCCAAGTGTATCCAACCTCTGTACCTTCAAGTGTATTATTAATACATCATTTTACTATTGTCTTAATTGATCCGTGTACTTCATTACAAAACCATAACTCAACCTTTCCCTTAGGTGCTTTTGTTAGATCTTATTGATTGAATCATCTTCATCAATCAACTAAGTGATAGTACTTGGATCTTATAAGAAATTTTCATTCCAGCAAATAGAACGTTCAACATCAATGACAAAACAATGATTGAAAACATCCTTTATCAACAATATCCCTTCTTCAATAATGATCTTTTCAATTAGATTTCAACACACTGGGTGTTCTTCTAGATTCCCAGGATTTTGGCAAAGGCTATCATTTTCATGATGAAGCATTATTTGAGGAAATTCTCCATAGCAAAAAAATTAGAGTACCTCTAATTCTACACTGGTCAAAGAATATTTGGCATGTAAAGAAAAAATTGCCATCCTTGCTACATAACAACCAGACAATTAATCAATCACAAAACTATTGCTCTTCCCTGAATTTAGTTACCATTACTCTACCAAAGCATATGTTGGAAGATTAGATTGATCTCCTTTGATGAACAACCCTCATTGGTAAGCTTTCAAAGAATTCCTTGTTGTTCTCTGATAGTACAACTTGGGTAGGGCTGAAGGATATTTTCTATTTAGCTTCAAACTTGAGTTTCTTTGTTGCTCTTTTTGAGTCTACCTCATGTAGGGATTTCATTAAAAAAATCAAGGGCTGGTTCTCTCAAGGTTTAGGATTATAAACCATGGCTTGGACCCCTAATTTAAATTTGAATACTAGGCTTGTCTTTTCTTTCCTCACTAGATTGCCTTATCTTTGTTAACTTTGGAGTACAGGGATATTGACATTATGGAAATTATTAATAAGAAAATAAGTATATTCATTAAACATGACCTTATTCCTTTTGAGCTTCCTCAAAATGATCCCAGAGTTTGCATCCTTATAGATGCCTCAGAAGAATTTCCTTAACAAATCAAAATTAGCTCAAAATGGGGAGTTTGGTCTTAGTGTATTGTTGTTTAAAGTGAGGATGCAATTTGTAAATTTAGTACAAACTAGGCCATTTTACTTCTCTAAACTAGGCCATTTTACTTCTCAATGCAAACCACCATCTCATTTTGGGATGACTGCATGTGCAAACCATTGTACCAATCCTGTAGATTGTTCGAATTGGGGTTCCAAACAAGTTACATAAGAGAAACCTAGTAAAGAACTTTCACTTTCAATCAATCGCTCACCATTCTCTCATTTTGAGATCACTCTTCATTTTTTCAAGTTGTTTACCTTCTTTTGATTCACAATAAGATTTTTGATTATGATCAATTAATACTCTCCTTCTCAACTCTAGATTTGTCTTCCAATTGTCAGTGCCCTTCATTATGTTCATTCAAATCAATTCATCTTAGATCTTAACACAATTTTTCATCACCTAATGTTCTAGGACTACCCATCTAATATTTTAGATATCAGTTTAGTAGTCCATAATAGTATTATTATGGAACTTAAGGCTTTGGACTTAAATGATAGTATGATTACAGAGCTCACCATGACAATAATTCATGAAATTGTATCAGAGGAAAGTTATTGGCTCTCTATTAACCCAAATTCATCAACTCAATGTTTTTGCTCTTGAATATTGTTCCTTCTTAGTCATCAATTGATATAGTGATCATAGAGGAAGATAAGCTTGAGCACTAGTTGCGAAAGTTCAATGACTATGACTATCTAAATGAATCTTTTATACTTAGGTATTCCTTCAGCAAGGATCAAGAGAAAATAGTCCCACATGATTTTGAGGCTTTTCTAGATGAGCTCTTCGAGGATCATTTGAATATAGATCAGAATAACCTTCCCCATAATACCATCCAGAGTACTATGATGATAGAATCTATTAGTGATAGTGAAATCATTGGTCAACTAGAAATAGACCTAACTATGGCTATTCAAACCATCCCTTTGGGAGGATTTGATCATAGTTTGATACTATCTATCAAACAATCTCCTAATCAAAAGGCTCAATGCAATTTGATTCCCAAAGAGAGAGGGAGAAAACCTAAGGGAGACAAAATCAAAGTAGAAATAGCAGTAGGAATTCAACCCACATTTGATGACAAATTTACACCTACCAAAAGATTGACAAGGAAAACTAAGGGTTCTCCTTGTCAGCAATGAGAATCTCTTCTTGGAATGTCAATTGCTTAAGTGCCTCTAACAAAAGAAATAGAATCAAGTCTTATCTTGGTTCTATGAGAGAAGACATCATTTTGTTACAGTAAACAAAAATATCTCAAGAGAATTATGATAGAACAATTAGCAAATGGCCCCAACGAAACTCAGTTCATATGCAAGGCAATGGTGCTTAAGGTGGCATTGTTGTATTATGGGATCCAAAAGTAATTCAAAGTTAGCTTATAGATCAACAAGACAATAGGAAACTATTGAATATTATGAGGTTTGATCTTTCTTTCATTTTATCGAATGATTATGGTCTCATTGAAACTCTAGACAAACTCAAATTGTGGAAACATTTGCCACATGTCATTCAATCACAAAATAATCAACTTATTATTCTAGGTGGAGACTTTACTACTACTTTAAAACCATTAGAAAAACTTGGTGGAATATGTCCTCCTATGAAAACTGTTCAAGATTTTACCCAATTTCTAGAGGATAATAACTTATTGGACATCGAGCCTAACAATGATTCCTTCACATGGACCAAAAAGAGGGCTAAGTTTTCACAAATTGCAATCAAACTAGGTAGATTCCTTGTAACTTAGTATTGGAATCTATAAAAAATAACATTTTAATCTGAAATTATGGCCCACCCAGGCTCAAATCATTTTCCCATTGCCATACAATTATTCTTACCACTGGAAAACCTCAGATTCCAACATCAACCTTCTTTTAAATTTGAAAGGAAATAGCTCCATCACTCATAGTTCCTACCATTACTTCAACATTGGTTGGTTAATGCTCCACTCTATGCTAGTTCAAAATTGTATTAGTTTGCTACAAAAATGGAGTGCATTAGAAAACACATAAAAAAGTGGAATGAGATGGTCTTAAAAATATCTTTAAAGAAAAAGAGATAGTTAAGGAGCAGCTGAAGGAAATTATTAAAATCACTATCAAACAGGGTATGAATTAGGATAATTTGGTCAAACAAAACAAGCTCTAGTTAGAGTGGGTAGAACTTTGTACCAAAGAAGAGATATATTGATGACAAAAGTTCTGAGAGTTGTGGTTAAAAGAGGGTGATAAGAACACTAAATACTTCCATGCTTTTACTAAACAAATGAGAGATGTTAGTCACATCTTCAATATCAAAAATGTAGAAAATGGGCTTCCAATCTCAGACTCTCAGAGGATTCAAGAGGAAGAGTTTAGATTTTTTAAAAACGTATTAGCTCCTATTTTTCCTATTTTCCATGAAGCACAAGAATAGGATCTTCTCAATGCTATACCCTCTCTAGTTTTGAAATATGACAATGTGCTATTAATGGCTCACTTCACATTTTATGAACTTAGGAAGGTAGGTTTTTCGTTGCCTCTAGATAAAGCTCTTAGGCTAGATGGATTTTCAGCATTATTTTTTTAAGCATGTTGGAACTTCTTAGGTTGGGATTTACTTGGGGTTATTGAAGAATCTAGAAAAAGTAAAGCTATGTTAAAATACTTTAATATGACTAATATAGCTATTATCCCCAAGGTTAAGTCTTCCAAAATCTTCACAAATTTTAGACCAATTTCATTATGCAATACTATCTACAAAATTGTTACTAAGGCCATATATTCGAGAATGCAACATCTAATACCTAAACTAGTCTCACTTGAGCAAGGTGGTTTTGTCCATAGATGAGAAACCATGGATGGTGCATTAGTTGCCCATGAGGCTCTACACTCAATTAATTCCTCTAACTCTTCAAATTTCATCATTAAACTTGATATGATGAAGGCCTATGATTGATATTGTTTGGAATTCCTTTTCAAAGTTCTCCATAGATTCAAATTTTCAAAAATTGGTGTAAATGGACTAGAGCTTGTATTTTGGGAGCATGGTTCTCAATTATTATAAATGGAGTCCTTGTGGGTTTCTTCTCTTCAACACAAGGGCTTAGCTAAGGAGATCCTCTATCCCCAATATTATTTATTCTAATGGAAAAATCACTTAGTAGATTTATTCAACAACAACATACTCTCGAAAATTGGCAAGGTAAAAAACTTGAGAATTCAAACATTTCAGTTACATATTCATCATTTTCTGATGACCCATTGATTTTTGGGTCATCCAATGTGAAGGAAGCCAAGTAGATCAAACATGTTTTGGACTCATATAGAACTGAATCACGTCAAAAATTAATGAGAATAAATCAAAGATATATATTTTTAATACAAATCAAATTATTTCTACAAGGATTGTTAATATTTTGGGGTTCCCACAAGATCATCCCTAGTTTGTGTACCCAGGTATTCCTTTCTTCATGGGGCTAACAAAGTGAGCTACTAGTTTCCTATAATTGATAGAATTAAATCTAGAGTTGTATCTTGGAAAGCTAGATGGCTCTCAATGGTTGGAAAAATTCTTCTCGTCAAAACAATGTTGTCTGCTATCCCAAACTACTATCTTTCAGTACTAAAAACTCCCTATTTAGTGATTTAGACTATCCAAAAGCTAATTTGAGAGTTTCTATGGTTTGGAAACATTAATGGCAGAAAGAAAAAATGTCTCATCTCTTTGCAAGATATGGCTCAAGTGAAACCTCTAGGTGGGGCTAGAATTCACGACTTGGTATAAAGAAATAAAGCTTTTGGTGCTAAATTAGTTTGGAAAATGTATTCTAAACCCTAGAATAAATGGTGCCAAATATTGGAATACAAGTACTTAGATAACAATTTCCCCTTAAGATTATTCTCATTGCAAGACCCCCTGAAAGGCTTAGACTATGGGACTTTATGATGGCTTCTAGAGACATTGTGATTAACTATCTCTCATGGGAGGTAAATAGTGGCTACCAAGTCAAATTTTGGAGAGATTCTTGGAGTGGATCCTCTCCTCTTCTAAATCCAAGCCCAAGGGATATCTTGATCATCTCTTTGAAAAAATCATGGAGAAAATATCTAATTGATTTTGTCTCTATAGTTTGTTTATTCTCCAAAAAAGTGATTTGGAAGGACTTAGGGGAGTTAACTATTTCACCCTTTGATAAAGACAAATTTCATCAATTATTCTCAAGTTTAGTGGTTTATCTTTCTCGATAGGAAGACTGACTAATTTGGGACCCAGGGAAAAATTGCTCATATTTAATCAAAGAGGGTTACATGATTCTCTAATAGTAGAAAGCTAATAAAACCCCTTCCTGTGCATTCTCATTTTGTTGGAATCAATTTACTCTCCTGAAGGCTAGGTGCTTTGCCTAGATTACTTTGAGGAAAAGAGCCCTTTCAAGTGATAGGATTTCTAAATTCCATATCTCATGGGCCTTTAACTATCATCTTTGTGATGAAGAACTTGAGGATGTTGGAAATATAGATGGAGTAACTGGGGGGGGGGGGGTGAATCAGTTACCACAAAAACAAATCCATAGATCCCTTAGATGTCTTAAGAACTAGTTACTACTATCACTCGGTAGCCACATAGAAAAATGTTGTAACTTGGTAGATGAATTAATTACTGATCTTTAAGCATTCATAGAGACTTAACATGCATGCATAAAAGAAATAACATGAACACAAGAGACACCAAATTTAACATGGAAACCCAATATGGGAAAAACCACCAAGTAACTAGCTACCAATTTTCACTCTTCTAATGTGAGCCCCGTTAGGAGCCATCCCTATTAAAGGTTACAAAACACACTGTGAGGTATAACCTTGTTAAAGGATTTAATCACCCTACTAGGAGTTGCTTTGCTAGAGAACTTTAGAAAAATTCAATAGAACTGTCCACCTTGTTAGAGGATTTATAAATGGCTTTAAAACCAACTCTGTTAAAAGATTTAGAAATCACTACTACAATTGTGAGAAAGTAACAATGAGTTGATCTGAATGAGATGCAACTGAATTTGCTGATACAGATCTCTATTCTACTTCACTAGATTCTCTCTGATTGAATACAACTTTGTTGCTCCTCAAGGATATATGATCCTTCTTCAAAATTTGCTCATACCATCCTCTTCACAGTCAACACACTTTCATGCTTACTCATTCATCCATACTATTGAATTCACAACTTGATCTTTTATTTATACCTTACAAATTATCTAGTTGGCTCATTCACAAGTTAAAATTACCAATAATCATTACATCAGTTGGCTACATTCATTACATCAAACAATTAAACTTTATTTCCCAAAACAATGAACTCCTTCATTGGCCAACCTTGCTCGATAAAAGATACTCTAGAAATGATTTCCAGTGGTATACAACTGAAGCTCGATAAACACTGTGAACTCTGTAAAATCCTCTGGAGACCAATTGAACTTGGGAAACACTAACTTTCTTTCATCAACCTTGTGAGCTCGATAGAAACTAACTTCTGCCACATAAACCTTTGACACCCGAGTGAGCTCAGTAGAAATTGTTTCCACATAGTATTTTTTAGGGACGGTCGGTAGACTCTATAATTTAATTTGTTGATCAACTGAGCTTAGTAGACTTTGACTGATGACTGATATGACATTTGTGTAACATCAAAGACAACACATAATTGAAAAATTGTATCCAGTAATCTCCCTCTTTGGCATTGATGGCAGCACAACATGTCATAGTAGATGAAATTTGAGAACAAGTCTTTTTTTGACAAAACATTTCTCCCTCTTAGATTATATGCCACAAAATTTTCAAATATAGTAATCTCCCTCTGTGAATGAATTACATAGCTTCTTTTCTAAACAATAAACTCTCCACAATCAAATTCAAATTTCAAAAAGATATGATAGTATACTTTCCCTCTTTGACAACACATGCCAAAGACAACACAAGCCAAATGAGTAGCGATGTACCTTAAGTACTAATTCATATGCAATGTTCCCATGACTATGCTACATCAACTGATAGATCTTCAATTTGGTTCCTATTGATGCATCACTAAAACCTTCATTTTAGTGAGCCTCAAATAGGGGAATGACCCCTAGCTTACCTCTTGGATACAAGAATGCATCCTTAGGTAATGGCTTGGTGAATATGTTAGCAATTTGTTCTTTTGTATGGACATATTCCAATCTGATCTCCTTATCTTACACCAATTCTCTGACAAAGTGATACTATATTGCAATGTGCTTGGTTTTTGAATGCATCACTGGATTTTTAGTTCCTGTTGATGCATCACTGAAAAATTCATTTTAGTGAGCCTCAAATAGGGGAATGACCCCTAGCTTACCTCTTGGATACAAGAATGCATCCTTAGGTAATGGCTTGGTGAATATGTCAGTGATTTGTTCTTTTGTATGGACATATTCCAATCTGATCTCCTTATCCTACACCAATTCTCTGACAAAGTGATACTGTATTGCAATGTGCTTGGTTTTTGAATGCATCACTTGATTTTTAGATATGTTGAGAGCACTTGTATTGTCACAAAACATAACAACTAGCTCCTTGATTTCCACCTTCATACCTTCTAACAACTATTTAAACCAAACAATATTAGAATAGTTTACTACTACTGCAACATACTTTGCTTCTGTTGTCGATTGGGATGTACAATTTTGGTTTTTACTTGTCCAAGAAACCAACCTCTTTCCAAGAAACAATACTCCTCCACTTGTGATTTTTTTTTCATCAATGTTTCCTACCCAATCAACATCAATAAACACTTTCAAGTCTAAATTACCTCCAAATTTGTACCATAATCCATAATCTTCAGTGCCTTTCAAGTATCTCATGATCCTTTTGATTGCCATCATGTGATTTTCTCTTGGTTTTGCTGAAAATATTGCTACAATACAAAGTGCAAGAGAAATATTAGGCCTTGTACGAACTACATACTGCAATTTTCCAATCATTGATCTATATAAGGTTTGATCTACCTCTTTTGATTCATCATCCTTGGTAAGCTTTAGTCTAGTATACATGGGAGTCCCAATTGGTTTACAATCTTCCATACAAATTTTTTTGAGTATCTCCTTGATGTATTTGGACTAAGTGATGTAGATGCCATTCTTGCTCTACTAAATTTGAAGACCAACAAAGAATTTAATCTCACCAATAATTGACATCTCAAATTCCTTGTTCATTTGCTCTGAAAATTCTTTGCATAGATCATCATTGCCTGTAAAAAAAGTATCATCTACAAATATTTCTACCAAAACAATCTTGTTATCTGGTCCTTCCTTCATATACAAGCTACTGTTATTATTAGTTCTCTGAAAACCAATTTGAATAAGATAGTTATGCAATCTTTCATACCATGCTCTAGGGGCTTGTTTCAAACCATACAATGCTTTGTGTAATTTTTAGACCATGTCCTTCTTTTCTAGATCAACAAAACCTTCAGGTTGTTCAATGTAGACTTCTTCATCTAGAATACCATTAAGAAATGCAGATTTGACATCCATCTAATATACTTTAAATCCTTTGTGTGTAGCATATGCAAGTAAGGTCCTGACACCTTCCAGTCTTGAAACAGGAGAAAAATTCTCTCTGTACTCTATTCCTTCTTCTTGAGAGTAGCCTTGACATACTAGTATAGCTTTGTTTCTTGATACCTTACCATCTTCATTCAACTTATTTCTCAATACCCACTTAGTTCCAATCACATTTTTGTCTTTAGGCCCAGGTACAAGAGTCCAAGTTTTGTTTTGCTCTATTTGCTCTATCTCTTCATTCATAGCCTCAATCCAACTTTCATTTTCTAATGCATCTTTAAATTTTCTAGATTCAAAATCAACAAGTAAAAAAGTACCTTTAACTTACTTCTTGTCATAGTACCTTTAGATTTGACTTCAATAATCTAATCTGGTGTATGATGCCTGCTGACATACTTGGCCAATATAGGTTTCTTACCTTTTGACTAAGTTATACTGTCTTGATTTTGAATTTTAATTTTAGGTTTTGGCTGTTCTGACTATTGCTCAGGTCCTTTAGACTCAGTAGGCATTGGCTTGGTAGAATTTGAATGTGACTCAGGTTCCTTCAACTCAGTTTGAACTTCTTGCAAATCAGTGACTGAAGATTCGAGAGTAGAAGTTTCCTGATTGATAGATGTGTCTGGCACTGTATCAGGTTCAATGAAAAAAAATCTCCTGTAATTTATTGGTTCCTTTTTTCTTTCTTCTTTAGTCATTTTTGCAAACTCATCAACTTTCACATGTGCACTTTCTATGACTTTGTGAGGAGACAAATTCAAACATCTACATGCCTTACTCTTGCAAGAATATCCCAAAAATATGCCTTCATCACCCTTCACATCAAACTTGCCTTTTCTAGATTGTTTCAAAATGTAACATTTACTTCCAAATACTTTTAGGTAACTTACATTGGGTTTATAGCCATACCATAACTCATAGGGGGTTTTGAATGAGTCCTTCTTCAACTATACTCAATTCAAGGTATGAACTGCACTATTGATAGCTTCCTTCTAGTATTTGATAGCAATGCTCTTTTCAATCATTAGAGTTCTTGCACAGTCCATGATGGATCTATTCCTCCTTTCAGCTATTCCATTCTGTTCAGGAGTTTCAGGAGTTGATACATGTCTTTTGATTCCTCTTTCAATGCAAAAATTATTGAATTCATGGGAGATGAATTCACCACCTTTGTCTGACCTCAAGCATTTCAGTCTTTTCCCTGTTTCCTTTTCTACTCTGGCCAAATACCATTTGAACTTCTCAAATGCTTTTGATTTTTCTCTTAGATACATGATCATCATCATTCTAGAGTAATCATAAAAAAAAAAGAATGAAGAAGTTTTCTCCAGTATAGCTCTCAATTCCAATAGGTCCACACAAATCAGTATGCACAATTTCCAAAATTTCTTTAGACTAATAATTTTTACTTTTAAAGCTAGTCTTTCCCATCTTACCAATCTGATAATTCTTGCATAGACCAACATCAAATTTCTTTATACTAAGAATGCCTCTTACTTTCCTAAATTTTCTTATTTTCACTAGGTTATCAAAATTCACATGACATAACCTTCTGTGCCATAACCAACTTTTTTCAACTTGAGCAATAAAACATGAACATTCACCAAGTTCAAGATAGAAGAAATTACCTTTTGTTTATATGCCTAATCCAATCAACTTTCCTTTGTCATCCAACAGTCTTGCTTTTCCATGTATGAATTCCACTTTGAATCCAATATTGGTTAGTTGTGCCACACTCAATAGATTGTGTTTTAGACCTTCAACTTAATAGGCATTATCACATACAAGCTCTTTGGTTAGTGAGATTCTTCCTCTTCCTTTTATGCAACAAGGTTCATTATTACCAAATCTCACAGTGCCACCATCATAGTCTTCAAATTATTCAAACTTAGTTTTGTCACCAATCATATGATGAGAGAAACCACTATCTATGATCCATGTATCATTTTTTCTTACATGAGAGAAAGTGTCATCTTATCTTCCTCATCATTATCATATTCATCTTTCACATCAATGTAAACAATCTCATCTTTACTATTGTTAGAATCCGTAGCCATGAAACATGTTTTCTTACCTTTGTCCTTGAATGATTTGATGTCTTTCTTGCCATTGCACTTGTGACCTTTCTTCTCATCCTTGTTTTGCTTGTTTGTGCACCTAGCAACAATATGACCAATTTTCTCACATGAAAAATAGATCAAAGGAACCTTATCTTTATATTTTCTTTTGGCTCTAGAATATTTCCTTGCTATTAGAGCTTCAACCACCTCAAAATAACTGTTAGAACTTTGTTCTGATTCTTCTTCACTTTCTAATTGAGAATCCTTAATCTTCTTGCCCTTTTCTTTGAGTGAAAGCTTGGCTTCAAATGCTAATTCAATGTTATTGGAAGCTAGAACATAGTTGTCATAGTTATCTAGCTCAAATGCAGTCAATATTCCTACTATGGCCTCTAAATTTATCTTATGATTTGCTTCACATCTTTTTTCTTGAATTGTAGAAACTCTAATTGCATAAATGGGAAGCAATTTTCTAAGAACTTTACTTACAATTGTTTCTTCTTTGATATCTCCTCTAGAAGCTCTGATTGCACTGATGCTTACTTTGACTCTTTCAACATATTTAGCAATATTCTCATCCTCTCTCATTCTCATCTGATCAAATTTTCCTCTTAGACTTTCTACTTTGGCTCTTCTCACATTATCATCACCTCCATATATTTCCTTCAACTTGTTCCACATAGAAAATACAGTTTTGTAGTCCTTGATATTATCAAATTCTTCATAGCTTAGGGCTAACGCAATGTCTATCATCATAGTGTTATGAGTCTTCTTCTTAGCAATGTCATTGGAAGATAGTGTACCAGAAGGAGTCACATATTCTTCATCAAGTTATTTCAATCCTATATCTCTAATAGAATCTAGATGGAGTCTCATGAGACCTTGCCATGCTGAAAAGTTATCCCTCCTTGGAATTTTCTTCTTATAAGACATCCTGATCTTTAGCTTAGATCCTTGAAATCCTTCTTGCAAGAACCAAATGATCTGATACCAGTTGTTGGAAATATAGATGGAGTAACTACGAGGGAGGGTGAATCTGTTACTAGAAAAAAAAATCCATAGATCCCTTAGATGTCTTAAGAACTAGTTACTGCTATCACTCGATAGTCACACAAAAAAATGCTATAACTTGGTAGATGAATTAATTGCTGATCTTTAAGCATTTATAAATATTTAACATGCATGCATAAAAGAAATAACAAGAACACAAGAGACACTAGATTTAATGAGGAAACCCAATATGGGAAAAACCACCAAGTAACTAGCTACCAATTTTCAATCTTTTGAATTGAGCCCTATTAGGAGCCAACCTTGTTAAAGGTTACAAAACACATTGTGAGGTGTGACCTTGTTAAAGCATTTAATCACCCTGCTAGGAGTGCCTTTTCTAGAGGACTTTAGAAAAATTCAATAAAACTATCCACATTGTTAGAGGATTTACAAAATGGCAGTAAAACCAACTCTGTTAAGAGATTTAGAAATCACTACTACAATTGTGAGAAAGTAACAATGATTTGACTTGAATGAGATGCAACTAAATTTTCTGATATAGATCTCTATTCTACTTCACTAGATCCTCTCTAATCAAATACAACTTTGCTGCTCCTCAAGGATATCTAATCCTTCTTCAAAATTCACTCATACTTTCCTCTTCATAGTCAACACACTTTCATCCATACTATTGAACTCACAACTTCACCTTTTATTTATACCTTACAAATTATCCAGGTGAGTCATTTAAAAGTTATAATTACCAATAATCATTACATGAAATAATTAAATTTTATTTCCCAAAACAATGAAATCCTTTACTGGCTGACCCTGCTCGATAAACACTGCTCCAAAAATGACTTCTAGTGTTAACCAACTAAAGCTTGGTAAACACTATGAACTCTGCAAAATCCTTTGGAGACCGAGTGAACTCGGTAAATACTAACTTTCCTTTTCTGACCTTGTGAGCTCAATAGAAACTAACTTCTACCATAGAAACCTTTGAAGCCCAAGTGAGCTTGGTAGAAACTGTTTTCACAAAGTATTTTTTAGAAATGCTTGGTAGAAGTTGTAATTCACTTTGCTAACCAACTGAGCTCGGTAGACTTTGACTAATAACTAATATGACATTTGTGTAACATCAAAGACAACACACAATTGAACAATTGTATCCAATAGAGTATGGTTACCACCTCTTTTTGAATTGCCCTTTTTCTCAATAATGTTGGCCTTTTATCCTAGATAAAATACACTACTCCACCTGACTCCCGAATAAACAGTGGGATCTCTTCCAATCTTGGCCAAAGTTGTATTCCAATTCATTCTCCTCCAAACTCTAGACCTACATCTCAACTCTAATTGTTGGGGCTCTTTAGTGGGAGCACAATAAGATTATTTTCTATCAGCATCCCTCCACTATTGATAGTGGTTTCAGATACCATGTTGATTCTTTCAATAGGATTTTGAAAAAATTTGAAAAGAAATATTGTGACAAGACTATTAGCATGGAGACCTCACTTTTTAGGGAGGCGTTATTATGAGTAGCTATAACATGTGGGTGCTTTTCAAGGCGTCACATCTACACTCCCAAGGTACAAGGTGGTTGGATGGAGAAACCCAAAAGCTTTTTACCTTTCTTGCTGGTGCTTGGTGATAGTTGTCTGAATTATGTCAGTTAATTCAACACTATTGGCTGCTACCTCAAACAAAGTGAGGCTAAAGTAAGGGCTTCCTTGTGGGGCCACCACCCACTTTTAGTCATTTCAAAAAAAATTATTCACTTTCTCCACTTAGGTTATGTCACATTATCACTGTTTAGATATTATATATTATATATTATATTTTATATTGTTATTAAATTTTATTTTATTTTATTTTATTCTTGTTTAATTTAAGTGTCAAATTGCAGAGTCTAATCCGACCTAGGGACCTATAGGTTATGGGACATCATGCTAGGTTAGTATTAGTACCAAGCTAATATTTTATAGGTTTATCATGGCCATGTCCTTTTTGCTTGAAAATTAGGTTTTATGCTTGGGGTCACGAGATTAATATTTGTTTCTGACAAGAATTTGAAGGAGCAATATATTATATTATTTGGTCTTTATCTAGTACACCTAAATTATTTATTAATTATTGTATATATATATATATATATATATATATATTTGAAACACATGACTCTAGGACTTTTCTTAAATAAAATAATCCTCTGTAATCTAGGAGGGGATTTTACTTCCTCCCCATACATTTTCCAGAGAAGAAAGTGTGAGTCTATAGCAAGTCCATTTTGGAATTGATCTAAGTATTCTTTTTCTCAACTGACCTTTCCTTATTTTGGGTTGGTTTATTCTATCATAAAAATCTTAAGTGGATATCTTTGTAATAGGATGGTATTGTCTTCTTGGCAAATTCATTGGATCTTCAAAAAAAGATCACATGAATAAATGATTAAACTTATACAATAAACTATCAAGCAAGATGATTTTCTTTCAAGTTATAAAATGCTCAACCTATAACTTTACCATGCAATACATGCACATTTTGAATATTATCAACTATATTCATAGCATTATTTGTAAAATATATCTTCTGCACATTTCAGATACAAATTTTCTACCACCTTTCTTCATTACACGAGATTTAACATGGAAAAAAAATTTCATTACAACAAAATATAAGCACACCACCTTCCAATCTTTCTTCCACAAAATTTTCAAATGGTAACAATGATACTGTTACAGTCTACATCTCATACTAATGTTTCATAACTATAAATCTTCAAATGAACATTCTTTACAAGGAGACATATGTGTGCAACATTATCAAATTCTTCTCTCTACCTCCTCACATGGTAACAATAACACAATCCCTTTGCATCACATTCAAACATAGTTCTTAATATAAATAGGATGTGAATTCCTCTCATAATACAAGAAACCACAATGGAGATTTTTTTTACATCGTAACTTGTTACAAACTAACATGAAGGAAGGATTGACCCTTACATATCGGCATATCTTACATTAAAACAATGCATGATGACAAGCTTTAACCTTAAGGAAATTTCAAGATGATCTTTCCAAGCTTTTCTACTGCTCCTTTGAACACCAAGCCTGCATCTACATCCCAACAAAACAACAAGGACCATGGGTGCTTTCCACCCTTCACACATACATCACAAAATTTTGCATGAAGACACAACATAAAACACAATCAACACCCTCCCATGGCTTGCACAATGATTCACCATTGGAATCATGAAACGTTGGGTGAAGGTGGGCTCTTCAAGGAGGAGAAATTCATAAATATCATATTGCCAATACATTTTGCCTCTCAAGGCCACCACAACATAAACAACATATTACCACTGCATTGCCTCTCAACACCTTCAAAACAACCATCTTCTCCTCATCCACCAAACCTCCTTGTACCTCCCACACAACAAGATTCATGGCCATGAAGGAGCCCATGCTCCATAATAACAACCTCATCATGAGGTAAAAACAAAATTTTCTTTCTCACCTGAAATGTCAAGCCCAAGTTATGCCCTTCACCCAAGGCTTATCTGCCCTCCCAAGGTTGAGTGAAGCCTTCACACCCATAATCACAATCAACACTCACATTCAAACAAGAACAACAGCAAAACAAATGAAGAACAACAAAACCAAACCAAGAAAGGATCTCCAAAAGCACAAAACACATTCACTTTCCATTCCAACAAAAACAAAACCAAGAAGGTGAACCAAGAAATTTACAAGAACATCACACATTCTCACATTCTCACAATACATAATCAATGCTCATAATGCAACAAGAACACCACACTTTCACACAATACCCAAAAATCCATATCACAAGATTTACAATGCAAATGCATACTCTATTAATGAACTCTCACACTTGCATATCTGTTTAACCGTGCTAAAAGCAAGAAATGAGAAAGAAACAAGTTTTGAGACACCAACCTTGGTCCAAGCTATGGTAAGGATAGTTGTAGTAGAGCTCCCTTAATATCCCTCCAAAACCTAACAGTCTCTAAAATTAGAGAGTGGGTAGACACCCCACTAGTTTGGCCAAGACCCTCTAATAAAGCCTTCTCACTAACTTATTTTAGCAAAAACACTAAGCCACTACTTCTTACAAACTTGTCTCCTCTAACTTTTCTATTTTTGACTAAGTGGGAACATGGATATGACAACTCCAAATTCGAATTGATGGAAGAATGCATGGGTAAAGGGGCCCTCTAGGCTATCTAGGCTCTCACATGGTCAAAAATAGGTTCCTAACTTGATATACTATCACATGGCTATCTTATTTTCACATAAAAGACACTTTGGGACCACCTAATGACCCCTAAAATCCCTAGCCAAGTCCAAATTCGAATTTCCTTTGATTGAGACTCCTCATGGCATTTTTCTATGTGAGGTTAACTTGGGTACTACATTAGGGTTAGGTTTAGGTTAGGTTACTTCTTGCCAAACCCTGAATGACATGGCATCTCCACATGGACAACACAAGTGTCAAATGACACACACAAAACAACACATTACATTAAAAGTGACTTGACTCCAATAATACATGAACTAAGCTATTATACACATATACAATTCACATACATGAAATAAAACACATTATAATGAGGTTTGAATATTTTCCACTGATTCAACCTTGGCTACGTCATGTTTGTAGTGGTCTGAGCCTTAATTCCCCTTTAAACCCATGGTCAAATTCCTGCACACTAAACTCGAGTGTCAGTAGTCCCAGATAAATCATATAAAAAAATAAGTACATAAGTGAAATAATCATTATCTCATTCAACATTAGACTTGCATATATTTCATCATCTCAAATTAACTTTTCCTTTCTTAAACATTTCAAATATAACCTTCAAAATATTAAAATATCAAAACTTACATATGACGTGCGACATTTGAGTTTCCATACTTCATTCTTTTTAATTAAATTACTTTTTCTAATAATTTACATGTAAAATGCTCAAAATACTATAACATCAAACTTTACTCATCATAACATGGTCAATTTAATATTCTGAATAGCTTCATAGTCTATTTTTATCATTGTGACAAGATGTTGAATCCACAACTATTGAATTCCTAGGTATGCAGGTTAGGTCTCAATGCATAACAAATTTTTTTTATTTTTTTAACTCTAATTTCCACTTAAACATTACATTCTTACATTACAAGCATTTCTACCATTCAATTTCTATTAAAGAAATGTCAATAGCTTAAAACATGAATAGAATCATTAAATGCATCAATTAGGTCATAATATGTAGAAGTAATTGTGGATCATCAAAATGTAGATAACATAACCCTACAGTCTTAGAAGTGTATCAATACATAGGATTAAAAATCACCATAATACAATTATCTCATTGGTACTATGACGGATTGGGTGAGGCCTCACAAAGAGAGCCACACAACTGGAAGCTGGCCTACATCCTCCAAAAAATTTGGCATCTCCTAGACACCTTTGAAGATGTTCTTATTTCACATGCACCCTTCATGAAGGGAATGCCTTTGTTATCTTACAAATTTAGGTTGACAGTTGTTCATATTATAAAATTTATCCAGCACATGCTACTAATAATAATGGAATTTGTAAAAACTAATTATTGATGATAAGAAATCTTGCAACCATCAAGAGTGATTCAAATTGTAAAGCTCCTAATTTATGTTAGGGAGGCTGATCACTAAATTAGGCACACATATTTACATATTAGGATATGCTTCTACATCTTGGTTTTGGCAGTCCATCCTTTCACCTCCCATGAATCAACTATATACTTTGAATGATATCCAATGTGAACTCTTTATTGGGACATTGATCTACCCAACTATGCATGTGAAAAGTTATAAGCTTTTTATATCAACATTATTATTGTTATTGTGATGCACTACATTTTGGGATAAAAAATGATTTCTCATTCACAAAGTGCCTATGATGCATCTCATGCAATTTGATTTAGGTGGACCTGTTGCCATGATTTTAGACTTAGCGAAACAATTAGTTGCTAATGGAATTTGGTGTTAAGGTGGAACAATAGCCTAAAATGGAGCTACTTACCTTGGGTTTTGGGAAACATTTTATGTTTTGTTGGTTTCTAACTTGGAATGTACATGATTTATTTTTTTGGCTGGGCAATTGTAAATTGAGGTTCTCCTCTAGTAATTTTAATGATGAGGATTACGGGTTTTCTTACTTGATTCTTTCTTGGATGAGTCTTTGAATTAGATTAATTATATATATATATATATATATATCAATTGTAAATTGAGGTTCTCCTCTAGTAATTTTAATGATGAGGATTATGGGTTTTCTTACTTGATTCTTTCTTGGATGAGTCTTTGAATTAGATTATATATATATATATATATGGTGGTCACCCCACTTTTGATTTGAAAAAAAAAACTTTAATTTTGTTCAATAAGTTAAGCTTACTTTCCTCTAGATTAGTATGTTCTAAGTTCAATTCTACTAGAAAATAAACATAAAACCTATTAAAAGTCACTACAAAGAATTGTAATTATTAGAAATCCTATATTAATTTCAATGATTGTTAAAATATCTAAATCTAAAACAATTCCAGAGAAGCAGTGATCTGGAAATCTGAAAAACTATACAATTTTAATGAGATAAATATCAAAGTATTTTTCCAATATAAATTTTGACACTTCATTTTGAAATATCTTTATTTAAGGATTTTTTGGGATAGTCACCGTACTGTATTATGAATTTATAAATTGGCATGCACTTCAAATACAACACTCTCAACTATACTATGTGAAAAATGTGTCCCTTTGACTTTTGTGTTTTGTGTAGGTCTGGGAGCATAATTTTTTTAGGGATTCTAGCAATTCATGGGCATAGTTTGTGTCTACATATTGAAGGCATGTGTTCTATGTTCTTGCGACATGCACTGCTTACCACTAAAGAATGCATGCATTGTATTCATACACTCACCGTTTTTGCAGCATACATCACTCACTCCTCAAGAATGCATGCATTGCATCCATGCACTCAATGCACATCACTCATGCATTCAAAATGTGAAGCATGTGCATCAATCTTAGTTTATATTGTTTTATTCATGCTTAATAAAAATGCATGTTGTAGTTAGTTTCATAGACATCATTTTTTTTATATTAGTTTGGATAGTATGCATAAATATTGTATCATAAAATTTCTTTGCATGCTATTATTTATGAATTTTTATTGTGTTTAACTTTGATTTCATTCATCAAAGTACAAGGTTGATACTTTTAGTTTTTCTTTATAATGTACTATTTAATTTCATAGCATACATTCAATAAAAATAAAGTTTTTATTTTGATTTTAGTTTTTCACTATTTATGCTTTTTCTTTGATTTCTTTGATTAACAGTATATCATAAGAGACTTTATTTTATATCTTTAATTGGTATTAAAGAAGATTGTAGAATTTTTTCTTTTGTAGGCAGGGTAGAGGTTCTCTCCAAGATCTTTTAGAATGGAAAATGGAGGAAACTTTCCATTCTAGCTTATGTTATTTCCTAGAGACAACTATAGATATTGGAGTATTAAGATGAAGACCCTACAATTATCTCAATATCCTTGGGAAATAGTAGAAGGAAGAAACACTGAGCATATAGACTAGAATGCATTAAATGCATTAACACAAGTTCAACAAAAACATTTGAAAGAAGACAAGAAGAAGCATAATTAAGCTCTTTTCATCATTCAAACTACAGTGGATATGCATATATTCTACCTTATAGCTAGTATGACAAAGTCAAAGGATACATAGGAGGCCCTTCAAATTGCATGCCAAGGATCCGATGAGATAAGATTGGTGGTACATCAAACCCTTCAAAGATATTTCAAAAATGTAGGGAGAAACTATCACAGAGAAAAACCACTCAAGAGTTTATTCCGTAAAAGTACAAAACTATGTCACCTTTTAAGCTGACTTATTAGAACAAGTGAATTTGAGTATTTCTACCAAAATAACAATTTTGTTCAAAGATATAGTCTAGATAAATTCATTTTAGCTATGTTATATATGGTCTCACAATTTTCCAATTGAAATGTCTATTAAATTCATGTTTAATACTAGTTTGTATCCAATTATTAAGGAACTAAAATTATTTCAAAATACTAATGTTTCAATAAATCTTACTATTTTTTACATATGTTATTTTTTAGTAACATATAAAGACCAATTTATAGAGCTCAAAGTAAAGAATACTCTCATATAGAGTTTATAGTGTTTAAATTAGATATAGTATATTATAGTTCAAAAATTCTACAAACACATATTTTAACACTAAAAAGGATGTAGATTTTGAGAAAGAAAAAATATTAAATTATATCATTTTTTTTTTAAATATATGATTTTCTAGAGGAGAGAGTCCTCTTTGAGAATGTATAATTTTTCTTCTAGTTAGAATAGATTTATTTTGAAAAATGTGGCAGGAGATGAAAACTATCATTTTGAGGTGAGTTGAATTTTGAATCATAATAAAAGAGAAAATAGAGATCTAAAGTCAATTTTTATTTTTGATTGTTCTAGTTATATAAGTTATCTAATACATAGTCTGAGTTCAAGTGAAAATAAGTTTATTTCCATATAGTTTTGTGGTGGGAACTAAGCCCCTAATTTTCAGCATTTTTCAGCAACTAAAAAATTGTCTATAAAAATTAGGAAAATATATCAATTCTTATTCCAAATAATTATTGAAAATTATAATCCTAAACTTCATCCATTTCTACACATTTTATTAGTTTACTTCATTTTCAAATTCTATATAATAATACTAGTTTTATGTCATTGAAGGTGAACATTTATACTTTTGTTAGCCTTTTCCTTTACAAAATGAATGACACAGGTTTTTTGCTTTTATCCTATTATGAGGGCTCAAACTAGATTATCAATCATCTTAAAAGTCAAGTAGAAACTATCACAAAGTAAAATGTTGTAGAGAATATTTTGATAAATCTTCCTCCAAAGTTTGGTCTAGTGGTCATATCCATTTAATAGAGTAAGGATACATCTACCTTCAAAATTGAAGAGTTGGCAGGTTATTTGCAATCACATAAAGAGCACATTCATCATTCAATAGAGAATCTCATGCAAGCCATCCAATCTATAGTCAAAATTGAAGCAAAACCTACAACCCCTTTTCAATCAAACAAAACTCAAGGGGAGCCTTCTACATCAAGAGGATGTGGTAGAGGACAAGGAAGAGGAAATAATTGAGGAAGACGAAGGAGTTCTAAAGATCAAAGAAGCATCCAGTGCAGATATTATGAAAGGTATGGTCACTATGAATTTGAATGTAGAAAGAAAAAATATGATTTTAATAAGTCAATAGACAACTATATTGAAGAGTCTCCTAAACATGAAAATAATTCCATGTTATTTACCTAAAATTTGGCAAAAGAACCTCAAAAGGACATTTGGTTTCTTGATAGTGGGTGCTCAAATCATATGATAGGTAAATCTGATCTCTTTGTCAAATTAGATGAATCTATAAGAAGTCAAGTCAAATTTAGTGATGATAAAGAGGTTGATGTTATGGGAAAAGGTACCCTTGTAGTGAAAACCAAGAAAGGACAAATTACTTATATTCATGACACCTTGCATGTGCCTAGGTTATATCATAATCTTTTGAGTATTGGCCTACTTGTAGCAAAAAATTACAAGGTTAGTTTTTAGGATAACTACTGCAATTTTTTTGATAAATCAGTTAACCATCATATTGTAGAAAAGACTTGTATGATAGAGAATATGTTATTTCCTCTCACTTTGGTTTCTACTAATATGCATGCTCTTAAGGAAACCACATATGATTCATGGCAATGGCATCAAAGTTATGATCATTTACATTTTTAGGGCTCAAAATTGCTTCTTAAAAAGGACATGGTGAGAGGACTTCCTGTCGTTCAGGAAAGAGATGAAGTTTTTTCAAGGTGTGCTCTCGATAAGAAACATTGAGAAAGTTTTCCATTGAACAAGTCATGGAAGGAAAAATCTCCTCTAGAGCTTGTTCATTCTAACATTTGTGGTGCTATACAAGAGGAATCTTTGGGTAAGATTTTTTTTTTTTTTTTTTTTTGACTTTTATTGATGTTTTCTCATACCACACATGGGTTTATTTTCTTAAGAAGAAACCTAAAGCACTTGGATGCTTCAAGTATTATACAACTATGGTAGAAAAAAGAAGTGGTTATTCCATTAAAATAATCAAAATAGATGGAGGTGGAGAATTCATCTCCAAAGAGTTTGGCGATTGTTGTGACATGCATGACACTCAAAGATATATTATGGTGACCTTTACCCCTAGTGAAATGGTATTGTAGAAAAAAGGAACTAGACCATTATGGATATGGCTTGAAGTATGCTAAAGTATAAGAACCTTCCAAATTCTTTTTGGGGAGTTACAGTGGCAACCACACTTTATATTCTAAATCAAAGCCCAAAAAAAGTGCTTTAGAATATTACTCCTAAGGAAGCCTAGAGTGGACACAAGCCCTCAATATCTCAATTTCATGTATTTGGTTTCCCTACATATGTTCATGCTCTTGTTCAAAAGAGGAAAAACTTGGATGCCAAATCCAAACTTTGTATCTTTGTGGGATATTTTGATTCTACCAAAGGATATAAATTTTATGAATCTAACACAAAGTAATGGATAATTAGTCGAGATATGGTTTTTGATGAAATGGGATTATGGAAATGGAAGAAAGAAGTTCAAAAATATACACCATTCATGATGGGTAATGAAGATATTCAACTCCCTCCTACCCCCCACAATCTCAAGTGGAAGATCAAGCCCCAAGTCCACCAAGTTCACTAAGTTACTCTTCAGGTGAAAGTTCAAACTCACTATCTAGTCCAAGTTCCTAACAAAAGGTACAAAGTTTAAATGGAATATATCAAAGGAGATCTAATGTGGACTCGGTTGCTAACTTTGCATTGTTAAGTTTCATTAAAGTTGAACCTTGTGTGTATGAAGAAGGTATGAATTTCAAAGAAAAAATGAAACAAGTATTTGAGATGTTAGATCTAGGACTTATGTATTATTTTCTTGGGATAGAGGTGCAGAATGAACCTAGCAATATATCCATTTCTCAAACCAAGTATGTTTCTAATTTATTGAAGTGGTTTATAATGATGTCATGCACAATAGTTGCTACCCTTGTAGCCCTTAGTGAAATGTTAACCAAGGATGATCCAAGTCCTCGTGTTGATCCTCCATTATATAGAAGTTTGGTTTGGAGCCTCATGTAGCTTACTACAATGAGACTTGATATTATGTATCTTGTGAGCATCATCTCTTGGTTCATGCAAGATCCACATGAGTCTTGTTGGTGAGCTACATAAAGAATCTTAAGGTATGTGAGTGGTACAAAATTTTTTGGCATTCATTCTTTTTCCAATGATAAATTTGAGTTGGTTGGTTACATGAATTTTGATTGGGCTACTTCAATGGATGATTGAAAATCAAGCTTTGGTTATGTTTTCTCACTTGGTTCTGGAGTAGTAAGAAGAAGGCAACTATGACTCTCTCTTTAGCAGAAGCAGAGTATATCACAACAACAACTTGTTGTAAAGAAATATGGATTCGAAGGATTTTGGAAGATTTGCATTTGGTTCAACAACATCCTACAACTATTTTTTGTGACAATAGTAGTGTCATTACAATGACCAAGAATCTAGTGTTTCATGCTAAATCGAAGCACATTGAAATCTGCCATCACCTTATTAAAGATTTGGTTTACAATGGTACAGTAGAGTTACAATTTTGTCCAACTCCTAAGAAAGTTGTTGATATCTTCACCAAATCTCTCACTACATCCACTTTTACTACCTTGACAATTCAACTCAATCTCATTCCTATTGTTTATGCAAGGAGAGATTGAAGGGATGTGTTCTACATTATTGTAGCAAGCACTGCTCAAGAATGTTGTATTGCATTCACGTACTCACCATTCTTGCAGCATTCACCACTCACCACTCAAGAATGCATGAATTTCAGTCATGCACTCATGGCTCACTGCTCATGCATTCACATTGTGAAGCATGTGCATTAGTCTTAATTTAGATTCTTTTATTCATGCTTAGTAAAACTACATATTGTAGTTAGTTTCATAGACATCATTTTTAAATTATTTTTTATTAGTTTGCATAATATGCATAATTATTGTATCATGCAATTTCTTTGCATGTTATTGTTTAGGATTTTTTATTGTAGTTAACTCTGATTTCTTTCATCAGAGTACACGGTTGAGACTTTTAGTTTTTCTTTATAATGTACTCTTTAATTTAAGAACATACATTCAATAAAAACAAAGTTTTTATTCTGATTTCGGTTGTTCAAATTGTTTATTCTCTATTTTTTATTTCTTTGATTAATAGTATAGCATAACAGCTTTTATTTTAGATCTTCACATATTGTACATTGATATTTGGTAGTGCATTGAAATAAATTGTTTATTCTAGTGTTGACAATGTTCATACCATTTTCAAAGTTTTTCTTCACATAGGTAGGAAAAGAAGTCATCTGCATCCACTATTTGAATGTGCATCAAATAATTTGGAGCCTTTTCCATTTGGGAGGGCTTGAACATTAGAAGGAAACAATAGAAAAATCTTGGTAGAGAACTAGTTTTTTAAAGATTAAAACCAATCAAGCAATAAAATAAATTGACTCTAATGA
This sequence comes from Cupressus sempervirens, assembly GCA_028749045.1. Classification (NCBI taxonomy): domain Eukaryota; kingdom Viridiplantae; phylum Streptophyta; class Pinopsida; order Cupressales; family Cupressaceae; genus Cupressus; species Cupressus sempervirens. The sequence goes on from CM053787.1 coordinate 658,048,540, forward strand.
AGTGGTTGGAGCAAGAGTTTTGTAGAGAAAAGACATGGAGAAATACAATCAATCTATAGAGCCTTGTTGAGTACAAGTCTCAAAACATTGGTATGATTCTAAATAAAGTAATCCCTTAAGTGATGAGTTTTTTTTTGAAATACATTAGATAATAATATCTTTAAAAAAATTGATCTTTGTCGCAAGAAGATGCTGAACTTCCGAATTCCAGACCTTACTATCGAAGATGATTCCCTTCAATGTGGTTCAAGCCTTCGCAATATGTGCTAACAACTAGCTCTTAGAACCAAATATAACATTACAAGCTCAAACATAACAAATCAAAATTTGACCACATAATATGCATCTTATGACAACTTCCACTATGAATAATAAATGCTATTAGTTGCTGATTATTTTTTGTTAAATTTGATTGAAATCTAGCATTTGAAGAGGCTAAATAGACAAGATTTTGACCATTAACCTTAATATAAAGAGATAAGAGAAAATTCAGGCACCATTAACCCAAATAATTTAAGGGAAAAATAAGAACCACAAGAGAATTTTTTTTGATGATAAATATAAATCTAAGCATTTCAAAATTGTACCTTACATGAGAATAAGCTACCCTATTCATCATAGAACTAGGCTGAAATCAGGTCTTGAAATTTTCTATAGGCTTCCTACAGAAGAGGGTGTTATCATATTTGTGGGAAACTAGTTTCAGAAAGGACACAAAATTTGTATAAAAAATATTTTTCTATCTCAACTTAATAGAGATCTCAAATTTCTTAGAGAAGAAGAGTGAGGTCGTGACATAGAGAAGACCATTTAAAAGAAATAATTAAAATTGTCTTCTACAATTTTAAGAAAATGCACACCAATTGATACACCATGCTCTTCATTCTACTGCTACATCACCACATGCAAATAAATCTTTTAGAACAAATTCACTTTCTCTATAGTCATTACATGGAATAGAACTAGAAATGAATGTGTGGATAAAATGAAAATTCTCATATTATGCATGATAAATGCATAGTTCACCTAAATATGCCAAATGTACTCTAATAATTTTTGTAGAATTCTTACAAGCTAAAAGAAAAGACTCCTGATAAACTAGCTCAAGCGAATAAGAAAAGTACAATTTCAAATTAATATTCGTATAAAAATACAACCTTATTCAACAACTTTAAATTTGGACAAAGAACAATTACTCAGCACCTTTTCCAAGAATCTAACTTTAATGAAAGACTGAAGTGAAACTATCTAGTCTTCTACGTTAACGACAAAGACTAATAATAAGTCCTCTCTAATTCCACTATAACAATTCATAATTCATGATCCCATTCCTTCATCATCTACTAAATAGATTAATAATGTGCTTGCAATCGTCTCCTATCTAGAATACACCACCTTTGACTACATGCGATATTCGATTTAGTCAAAGTGAACCCATTCTATTACAGGAAGGGAGCCTTGAGCGTGGACAAGGTTTCAGGTGAGATCTTGAAAGACTTTTTTAGAACAACATCAGCAATTCCAGAACCAAAGAGAGTGGAAGGAAGCAGAACAGTCCCCGGATTTGCACTGCCAAAAGCAGAGATAGCAAGAACAGGTTTGTACATGTCAAGATTGATCTGGTAGTGCATCATCCCCTTTGGAAATACAAACATGTCCCCCGCATAGAGAGTCTTGTTGAACAACTTGTTCGTTGTGTCTACAAATGCAACTGTGAGTGATCCATCTAAAATGAGGTGCAATTCACTCGCACGGGGATGATAGTGAGGAGGAACGACACTGTTGGCCCCTAATTCAAAGAAGGCGTAGGACACACCGAGACCCTTAAGCCCTGCGAATTCTTGCTGGCTGGCCCTGCTTAATTTGATGCTCCCGCTGACGGTGGAATTAGAGCCAACTCCTCTAAATCCTGTAAATGTGAAGAAGTGCTCGTTAATGGCTGCCCCACTTGAAAGATCGAAATCTGTAACCAGATCGGGATCTTCACATTCAACTCTCACTCCCACCATCATTACCACTACAAACATTGTTGTCGCTATTTTCTTCAAACCACTAAATGCCTCCATTTTCATAGATTTGCAACCTAACTCTTTCCGAATTGAACTTGTATGCTCAGAGATGAACAGCAGTGAAAACAAAGAGATTAGCTGAATTGAATTGAAGGTGGTATGAGCTTTGCTCAATATATAGAGTTTGCACCGTCCTGTATGGCCGGCACAGAAGTAACATGGAAGGACAACTAGAGAAAAATGATAAGACTTACTTTGCCGGCTGGATTGTACTGTCGTCCAACAAGACGAGGTTGATGGAGGAGCATCTGGCATCTATATACCGTCCCGTTCATGGATAATTCCAAATGGTAGCGATGAACCCAATTTAGTTTTGCTAAGAAGTTATATAATTGAACTATTTTTCCAACGAACCAATCAGCAACTTATTTGTCTAATTACTAAGATAATCAAGGAAAAAAAAATTACAAATTTGTATCTCCATAATGCTGCGGGGTGTTCTCAGTTTAATTAGTTAGTTAATACTAAAAATATCTTAAATAATATAATGATCTGCCTATTTTTCTATTTTTAAAGGTGAGAATAGTATAATTCTTATTTTATATCAAATAATTTTGTTTTTAAAGTATTAGATATCAGTCAAAAAGAAATGGGGGCTGATCCTAAAATACAAAAATGCTCAAGAATCAGCCAGGGGTTACTAACTTTGTTTAAAGTGTTGTTAAGTTATATTCTTTGATAGTAATTCATGTTAGTCTTAAACTTATTTTACAATTTTATAATAGTTTTGTTATAATTTTTAATTTATTTATCATATCATTTTTATTATTTATCATTGAAGTTTTTATTGTAGTTTCAATTTACAAGTGGATAATTAAATTTTTAGTTAGTTAAGTGGGATTCTGAAATGGTTCAAACATTTCTATAAGAGAAAGCTAAACATAAAAGATAATTCCAACTCTAAAAGACAATCAAGAGTAGCATGTATGACACTTCAAGCTTGACCATGGCATAACAATACATTGCAAGAAACTAGGCCAAACAAAGGGTGGTTTTGAAAAAACAATATCTAAAGATTTTTTTTTTCTATAGTACAATGATGCTTCCCTCCGAGATATATTTTCATATAATAAGGATCATTCATAAGACTTGAAGAAGAAACCTAATCCATCCCACAATACTAAAGAGACATCTAATGTTGTACTAAAAGTAGGAGATTTCTCCATATTGAGCTCCTAAACCTCCTTAATAGTGCTAACAACCTCAAAGCACTCATGAATTTTCACTCTTTCTATCAAACAACATCCAAGAAAGTAACCTTTGCATGACTAACTTTACCACAACAAATATTAATGATAGGAGAATCTTAAGTTCTATTTGTTTCACTAAAATTATATATTTTGAACATAAAGTAATACGAGGACAGATCATCTTATTATTTTCTAAAAAAATAAAAAAACAAAAAGAGTAAAAATGAAAACAATTTATAGTAGTCATAAAATAATTTTTCATTTTAACATTCTAATAGAAACTAAAGAAAATGAACCCCCAAAAGAGTTTCAATAAAATTTAATCCCAATTCTTAAAACAAAGATGATTCATCCTAATAAACTAGAGAACTGGAATAATTTTTAGGTAGACAATCTTGATAGAATAAGAAAATAAAAAATATTCAACATAGCAATTACCTCAACCAAGGCTCTCAACTTCCAAACATAACACATGCATATACTTGTAGTATCAATTTTGAGTTGGATTTCACATAATATTTCAACAAGAAAATTTATAAGTGATATTGATGACTCACAAAAGAAAGATATTAAATAGTTCAATAGTGATACTAATGTGTAAGATTGTGATTAAAACATTTTATGTGATCTACTCGCTTGTATGTTTTGTTAATTTTCATCATGTACATGATAGAAAATAAACTTAACACATCAAAAGATGTGTAGCATAAAAAATAGAAACCAACATAATAATTGGTCACAACATTCATTACAAGAGCCTATCGTAATGAATATTTTGGTTGCAATTTTTTGTGCAATATGCTATGTATATTTAGGATTGAAATAGATATAATACAAACAGCTAGGAGAAGAGCACCAACTATTGTCGATGTTCCAATTACTATTAATTGAATTTCATTTATTAAAATCCACTAGAGCACCATCTAATGGCTAGTACCCACCCATTTTCTCCAAAAACAAGCATCATAATTCTACTCAAATAATTATGTTTATTTGAACTGAGAGCTAAAGATTATTGGGACATTCATTTATAGACATCCTCCATGCCTAAAAATTTGGCATAAACATTAAGTTAAGATTGGATTTAATATATAATCATAAGTATTTTGACTTGTATTTTGAAAAAACTATACATAAATCCCAAATAATTCTTATTATCATCAAATTATTTTACATTTAAATGCAATTTTTGAAATAAACCATGGATATGTACTAATGCATAATGCAAGAGATTACTTTAATGGTTTTAAAATTAAAATGACAAAATGAAAAAAATAATTCCATAATGAAAGACAAGTGACAACAAATTTGAGTGCTAAATCTAGTCTAGTTAATCAAATAATAAAATGGGAAAAATAAAGTGTGGTGTTGCATAATTGAAGTTTGTTATCCATATAACTACCATAGTACCTTGGAATCTCCACAGGGTAGTACAAAGAAATACATGTCCCACATAAGCATTATGCAGTAGTTAATACAACTATTCATGTTCTTTATAAATGTGTGGCAATGAAATATGGACACATGTCTATCATCCTCTATGCAAGCCATCAAATAATTTTAGTCAATAAGATATTAGAAGCAAGCTCAATTTGCATCATGTTCTACTTGCCCATTTTGACTCTACCCCTATTGTCCAATCGTTTCTTATTAGTTTGAACATTTTTCTAGGATGAATGACTTACAAATTCAAACTATTAATCAAATTTTATGAAATGAAGAGCTTTTGTAATTTAAAGTCATTTCTAAAAAGAGAAAAATTTAGACTAAATTTTTAGTATTTATCAATTTAATAGTTTAAAGAATGAATCTTTCATGATAGAAAATTGTGTGGAAAGCTAATATGACTTAATTTTATAAGAAACACCATGATTAGATACACTACAGTTAGACTAGTATTGAGATGACAGACTTCTTAAGAAAAGATCTTATATTTTAACTTTACAAATATTAACTAAATATAATGATTATTAATAATACCCTTCATTCTTATGAAAATTAATTATTTGAAAACCACTACTAATAAAAATATATATATTAATAAATTTAACTTATAAATTACATACTTAAATTCTTATAAAAATATCATAATGAATCCATCCAATAAAAAAACTTAAACTACAAATAACTAAATAACCATACACATAAAAATCAAATTTGATTTTTAAAAAAACTTGAACTTTTTATATTAGAAGCACTATTCCATTCTTCACACGCTTTCTCTATATTATGTCAACTAATTAGTATAAGAAACTTGAGCAACATTGGCTATGAGGTAGACGATTGTCTTCCTCTTCTTCTTACAAAGATAAGGAAACCAAAAGTGAATGATCATCCATTTCTTTGCTAGTTATTATATAAAACATGTAGGAAAAGGAAGGAGAAACTCCATTCTAAATATCAAACTATACTAATGCTTGTTTGAGAGGTAGACAATCATCTTCCTCTTTATATTATAGAGCCCAAAAAATTAGAGGTGGATGACCATCCACTTCTTCGCTATTTATTATAGCAAACATATCATAAACGTCTAAGGGCTCGTTTGACTACAAGAAAAGGAATAGGGGAATAGGAATAGCTATTCTGGAATACTTATTCTAGAATAGAAAATGGGGCTATGTATTCTTGTTCTCTATTTGGTTTAGCCAATATTTGATGGGGAATTTGTAGACCCCAAAATTTATGCTTTCTAAAATAAATAAAAGTTGAATAGGAATACGTATTCCAATAACACCTATTTGGGTGGAATTGCAAAACCCCATTTTTGGGCCAAAATTGGAATATGTATTCCTATTTTACTTCGTATTCCAATTCCAATTTGGTGCATCCAAATGAAGAATTCAAAATTTTAAGAATTTACATATGCCTATTTTGCTTGTATTCTCGTTGCCAAATGGGACCTAAGTAAAATCTATCCTATTTACATTATCACAGATAGCTTGATTATATTGTTCTCCACCTTCATATACCTTGGAATCTACATCAACAGTAACAAATTTAGAAATTATATTGCCCACAAATTAAAAACTACAACTGAACACTAACATAAAAGATCCCTAGGACTACACTTGTCTGACAAAAATCTCTAAATTTCTTACCGTAGACTTCAATAAAGCCATTCCAGTTTAGCTTGTAGAATTTTTTTGTGACCAACCTCGTGTTCAAGTGAATTTTCAGCCTTTTCTTCAGTTGATTTAACCCTAGGCCATGCTTTGTAGAAACAACGATCCCCCTGAGGAATCTTATTATAAACAGAAAGAACGTGTTTTCCATAGCCTGCCCATGTATTCTTTCCACACTCACTACACTTTACTGCATAACTCAACTCTACTCCTTGTCATGCTACTCAAAATCTCTAACAAGAAGTGAGATACAACTGGAAAAAAATGGATTGCCCTAAGTATTGCAAAAGGACTAAATTTAATCAAATAGAGACCATACTAAAGAAAAGATCTTCCTCGATTAAGACACCCTTGTATCATTGTAGACTATTAAATTAAGAGTTTTTAAGAGGAAGAGATGACAACTTATCCAATGTGATCTGGACAACTTGAGGGAGCAGATTAAACATCACAAACTAAGCTTAATTCCTAGATCAAAAGTGTTAAATAGTTAGAGTTGACTTTTTTTACCCAAGCTTAATTCTTCCCTTCGTGTAAGCTAAGTTTTAGGAACATGCATGGAGTCTTTGAAAATTCAATGGTAGTTGGCCCATTAGTTTCTATGGTAAGGAATGACAATTTGGCGCTTATTGTGATAGGTTTTTCTTAAAATTGTGGAACACAATGGTCAAAAATTTATCTTAGTAATTTTTTTTATATTATGGAAAAAAAATCGCTAATCTATTCTTTATTTCCATTTACATATATCTTAATGTATCACAAATTCTCTATTCTTAACTTCTACTAAATTAGATAACTACTATCTAATAAAAAGTTCCTATAAAGAATTCATATAACATCACACACTAAGACTTGATTCGTAGGCTAAAAGTGATAAAAAGTCAAAGTTGACTTAGTTTTGCAAACTCAATTTTTTAATTAGTATGTGATGCTTAAGGGTGGCCATTTATGAGGTGAGTTGTAATTAATTGTAGGTTCTCAACACTTATCTCTCCTAAGAAGAAAGGGTGGGCATATCTCTTATGAGAAGAAAGGGTGGCCATTTACTATTTGTAGATTAGAGAGCTTGCGTAATGATTAGAGGCCAACAAAGTGAATTTTTTGTGGGTTCTGCCAAACCCTTTTGATAAGCAGGGCATACTATCTTTGGCATAAGCCTTCATTTTGGATATAGTTGTCCATTTTGGGATGATCTTGCCTATTTGTGATTGTTTGGTTCCTCTTAATGGTGGATGTGATTGACAAGTTTCTTCAACACCCCTGGTTGCATTTCTCATATAAATAATGCAAATAATGAAGCTCAAGCTAGTAACAATCAAAGAGTTTTAACATCACACCTATAACTACTCTTTACAACCTTTTTGCATGACTACTTTTATAATGTTTGTGTGTTTATCTGTATAGGGTTTATCCTATCCTAAAAGTAAGCTTTCTAATTTATTCGTTGGTGTAGAGGACTAAGGTTTCAAGCTACTATAGGGTCATTAAGAATTTGCATATGTCAAATTAGATGTTCACTATTTGGGAGCCTAATTAAAATGGTATTAGAGTTTTTTAGAATTATTTGCAAATTTCTTTGTGCTTTAGTGAAAAAAATTAAATTTACAAGTTAATGAGAATCTTCCCAGTAGGCCTAGCTGATTGATAGACCATAATACAATATTAATTTTCATTTATAAATGCTTGTGAGATATCAAAATAGTTATAAATAAAACAACCCATATGATATTAATTATTTATTGCTATAAAGGTGCCACTTTTTGGGCAATCATTATTTTATTTGCCTTTTTAAAAGATTTTCAAAACATGAATAAATTTAAAGAGAATATGGTTGGCTTGTCAGTTAGCAATCAAATTGGGAGAAATTTTTCCCTTAAGAAGAATACCACCTTTTGTAAGATTTGGTGCAATTATGTTAGAAGTAGGAGGACGAGAGATTTTAATAATAATGGTACTAGCTTAGTTGGAGGGAGTATATGTCATTGGCATCAGACAACAAGTACTGGGGACCATAATATTTTTTGGTGGTTTGTACCCATAGCTTGTGATTATCACTTGGAATTTTTTTATTTGTGTGGCCATTGTTTGAACTGCTTCATCCTCAATTTTCTTTCTACCAATTTTACTATTAATTTAAGTCTTGATTGTGAGAAAGTTGGGGTAATGTCGGATGCCTCTAAACACTCCATTGAGGATTTGGGTGAGAATGAAGGGTGGAAGCACAAATGTGTGTCACCTTTGGTGATATTTGCAGGGGTTCTGACCAAAATGGTTTTGGCCATATAGATGTGGCACTTTCCCATGCCAACATGGCAAGAGGTGTTCCAGCTGAAACTCTTTCGGCCGAAAGGGTTTTGGCCATAATCCCTCTATTTTTATAAATATCTAAAAATTTCTCCTAGCGGTCATTTTCACAATTCATTTTACTATCACGGCTACAAGGTAGTTAGAGCATTTTAGCCGTAACAGATAGGTGAATTTTTTGTTTTTGTTTTTTTAATTTTTTTTTTAGCTATTAAATGATAATATTAATTAAATGAATTGTTTTTAAGTGTTTTATTAATTAAATACATTATATTTTAAGTTTTTTTTTAGTAGTTGATAATATTTTAGTTACATTTTAGAAATCATTAACATAGTAAATATTGACAACAAATCTATTAGTTACATTTTACAAAACATTAACATAGTAAACATTAACAACAAACCTATTAGTTACATTTTACAAAACATTGACATAGGAAACATTAACAACAAACCTATTGGTTACATTTTACAAAACATTAACATAGTAAACATTAACAACAAACCTATTAGTTACATTTTACAAAACATTGACATAGGAAACATTAACAACAAACCTATTGGTTACATTTTACAAAACATTAACATAGTAAACATTATCAACAAACCTATTAGTTACATTTTACAAAACATTAACATAGTAAACATTAACAACAAACCTATTAGTTACATTTTACAAAACATTAACATAGTAAACCTACATGTCCTAAATAACATTACATTTTAAAAACCTATTAGTTACATTTTAGAAAACATTAACATAGTAAACCTAGATGTACTAAATAACATACATGCATATTTTTTATTCACATATATGAGCTAGATGTGCATATTTGAGCTAGATGTTCACATACATGAGCTAGATGTACTAAATAACATGTGCATATTTTTAGTTACATTCAACTTTGTACATATTTATATACATACATGTTTTAAATTAGATTTAACTTTCAATTTTATATGTACTTATGCATGTATATCTTAACTCTACATTTATAGATATCTAGATCTTTGAATATATCATTATGGCATCCGGTACTGGTGGAGCACCTATGTCCTCAAGGGAGGCTAGTGTTCATGGAGGGGTTCCTAGTGTTGAGTTGAGCACATCACATAGACCAACATCATTTGCTGAGGAGAGACATTGTTTATTTATAGATACTATTGCTAGATTATCTTGTGCTCTTGAGTATCTTGATTTTACATTGTTAGCTTCTACCACTCTCCCTAATAAGGAGAAGGTTGTTTCTATTAGATATGAGTTATGCCAGATGATCGAGATGATCTTTACATACAACCCATTTGATGATATTAGTATTGAGACATTTTACTCTTCCCTTTCTCATAGTGTCACTGGCACTATGAAGTATTCACATATTGATGGTCAGGTCTCCACTGCTATGGTGAAGACCATGTTCCCCTTTTATATAGATAAGCCTAGGGTTAGAGGTTATTCAATGATGAAGTGTACAGATCAGCTTGTCACTCCATTTATATATCCTTGATGGTTAGTTGTGCATCACATATGGCCATAGAAGGATGAGTTTCCCCTTTATTTTTGCAAACAATTGTTTGTAGAATTTCATTTACATCATGATGTCGACTATATAGATTTTACAAGTCATGTTGGACAGAGCCAAGGCCAATTGTCAGAGATATTTAGACCTATGGAGACCCTTATGTCCATTAATAAATAGGCAATGATGGGTCCAAACCTTTTGGTTGTGCCGAGAGGTCCACAGATGATTGTTGTAGGTTTGAGTGTTCCTGATGATATAGTCAGGACTTAGATATATTCTAGCATTTCCACAGTATTCACACAATTATAGGAGATATCTTAGGATAGATGTGGTAGATACATATTATGATCTTGTGGTCCCATTTTGATAGGTGCATCCTCTAGCACAAGAGCTGATGATCTATATGAGATGGCAGATATGCCATCGCCACTAGAGGTTTTTTCCATATCAGATGTGGATACATTGCACCGTATGGCATCTTATTTAGAATATGATCTTCTTGGATCATATCAAGCATTTTCGATGGTCACGGGGATTCCTCTTTGTGAAATTGGTGGACACATCAACCATATTTTGTCATGCACAACAAGACCACAACCCTTACAAAGACAGGAGGATATCCTTGCACATTCTACAGCACCTACTCCTACAAAGGGCCATACAACACCTGTCTCCATAGCACCTGTCCCCACACCTACCTGGGATCCTATAACACCTATTCCTGCTCTTGCTCCTACTCCTACTCCTACACAACCTAGCCTTAGGGCACATGCATTTTGTGATTAAGAGATTATCTATCACTACATGACTCAGATATCAGTCAGATTGGTAGAGCATTACATGATGCTATGGTAAATATTGTAAATTTATATATGTTTATATTTATTTGTTACTATTCAATTTAACTTGTATACATGTACATGTGTGTTCTATAGGGTCTTAGTGATAGTCTATTGCATTTTAGAGATTGTCAGACCCTGACAGATCCTCCATGACATGAGTCACAGGTATGTTATGTATTTTTTATTATATATTTTATGGATATATATATTATACACATATGATATTTAATACATGCATGTATACACATGAATATGATTAATTTTATAATTTTACAACTTTCTTTCATTTGACATAGGGCATAGATCCAGATCGTAGAGCCTTGTGGGGTAAAGGATTAGGAGGGGGATGTGGTTGATGTTAGTTTACTCATGTGTCTATTTCATTGATGTTGCCAATATATTTTATATATACATGTCATTTCAGATACTTTTATTTCTAGAGATGTATGTTATCTCAAATACATGTGTTATTTCAGATACTTTTATATGGATATGTATGTTATTTTAGATACATGTCTTATTTTAGATACTTTTATATGGATGTACATTTTATTTCAGATATAGTTGATGCATGTGGTATTTTAGAGATATTTGATGTGGTATTTTGGAGACATTTTATATGTTATTTTGAATACATTTTACATGGGTATGTATACATTATTTCATAGATGTGTTATTTTACATAGATGTACATATTATGTTCATGTTGAATGTATGTATATTTTCAATATTTAATCAATAAATTTAATACATATTTAAGAACATAACTTGAGTACTAGAACTTAATGTCTTATGTACATGTGAAATTGATCTTTTAATGTCTTAATCTTTTATGTTTATGTATGTGTTATTCATGTTTCTGTATATGTTATTCATCTTACTACATTATTCATGTTTTCAATATTCATGTATATTTTATTTCATAGATGTATGTAACTATGTTCATGTGTTAAATGTAGACATGTATGTTTTCATTATTCATTGAAATATGTATATGTTATTATTTTTAATGCCTTAATATAAGTATAATTAACTATATTTAATGACATGTCTTAAGGGTAACATATACATGTACATGTAACATATAAAGAGTGTGACCTAAAGAATGCATGTTACACCATTTAATTAATAAAATTTAATACATATAGGAACATAAAGATTATATACAAACATAAAGATTATATGTACATAAATACATAATAGCATTAACAATCATATGTAAGAAAACATAAACAATGTATATAAATACATACAAATACTAAAGGGGTTGTCTTAAGAAGAGGTCCTAAAAAGTGGTACTAAGGGGATGTCCTAATAGGTGGTCTTAAGGGGAGGTCCTAAGAGGTTGTCTTAAATGAGATATCCATGTCTAATTTCACATATCCAAGATAAATGATCCAATATATACAAATTTATAAAACAAATATCCTATCAACATTAAATGTGAAAGTATAAGAGCTATATAGACATAGCTAAACTAGAGCTTCACAATAAGTACATAGGTAAACTAGAGCTCCACAATAATTACATAGGTAAACTAGAGCTCCACAAACAATGTATTGTTAGGATCCTCTCTAGTTTTTATTATCTCTAGAAGTTTTTCATGTTCTTCAATAGATAGTTTCCACTTTTGATTTCCACGACATCCTCTTCTTTGTATTGCTTCAAATTGTATCTTGGTTGCTATAACATGGTTACTATAATGTAAAACCTTTCCTCCTAGCTTGTATTCAATAAATTCAATACCACTATCAGTTACCCTTGTTTGTTGATAATATGTTCCTTCAATAACAATTGAGTCAACTAGATATGACTATTGATCAACATCTATAGTTCCTTCTAGCAACGTGTGTTTTTCTTTTGTGCATCTTAAAAGATAATAGTCCACATTTTCTGCATTATTTGGTAAGGCTTGAACTACAAAAATATCTCTTGCATGTATATAAAAATATAGATAAATATAAATTAATTTTAAAATGAATATACATGTATATTAATTTATATATATACACACAAACCTTCCATAACTAAATCAGAAATGCTAATTAATGTCAATGTCAATGTCAACATCTTCAAAAGGAGGCTTTCTAACTATCTCCTTCAAATCCCAATGTAAAACATATCCATTCACAATATTTTCACATGCACTCATTGGATTGTCCTTAATGCAATCATCACAAAAACATGTTTTCTCTCTTACTTTAATTACTAGAGGTTTATGGTTTCCTATAGTCATCACTTCATGTAAACTTCTAATACTAGGAATCATTTGACAATTGTAAGAATTAGATCGATCTATATCTATTACAAATACAAAAAATAATTGTCATATTTCAAAATATTTATATTTAATAAAAAATTCAACAATTTGAAAAATACATTAAAATAAATATAACTTAGTTCACCTTTCACTTCCCAAAAGTGACACTTATTGTATTCAGTATCTCGAGTAACAAAATGAACTTTGCACCATTCAATAATTTTATTTGCTCTCTTTATCCTATTTCCTGTATGTACATACAATATGCATATATATATAATTTAAAATATATGCTTCTAGTATTAAACATGCACATTCAATGCATGTATTTACCTGCAAGTTCATGTTGTTGAAGCACATGCTTTATACATGCTCTTGCTCCATCATGCTCCCCTTTTCCATGTCCACTTTCAAAGAAATTCTATAAAACCTAACATTGGTTCTAGCATGTTGCATTGCTAACCAATTAAATGCTTTTGCATATTTGAATTTTCCTATGAACATGAAACATGATAAGTATCTACAATTATCTGTGTACATGTATCAAATCAAAATAGGCATGTATAAATAAATATAAGTTAAAATGAAGTTAAATAAATGTGTGAGTTTGTGTATACTAACCTGCACATCCATCAGACCAAATCTAGTGCTCTGAAACATTTATTCCATGATTTTTGAGATCTTCAAAGAATATTGCAAAATAATGAGCCACATAACTCCTATCATGAACTCTATCATCACTAATATAGAAATGAACCTCTTTGATGATGATGCATTCATTTTCATCCAACCTTTCTATTTGATCCACCTCAAATTGTGCATGTCTATAGGTCACTTGCACAAATATTACAACTTGTTCAGAATGATAATATTGCTCTTGAAGCTTTGTTTGAGGTGCAAATGTATAATTCTCAGAAAAATCTACAACTGAAAGTATACAACCAGGTAGAAAACAATTTTTGGAATCACAAAACTATTTAGCTTGCCATTGTGCACCATGAAAATGTTGGATATGTGGATATATCAATGGATGAAACTTGGTCATAAACTCATCATAATGCAATTCACTCTCCTTCAGTACAATTTTTCTAGATTCATCTCCTATTTTATTTTTGTATGTCTCATATTCATATCTCATCCATGAAATTGGTGTGGATTCATTAATATTCTCAATTTGCATTTCAGAAAATTTGTGTAAATCTTCATAATCTTCACAATCTTCACACTGATTTTTGATGCATTGCACTTTGAACTCATCTAAATCTTCTAATTTATCACATAATATGGCTTCACAAATTGTGTTGTATTGCTAGGGATGACCAAATTAGGATCAAGTACTGCCATAACTTTTTTATATGATTGCAAGTGTAGACCAAATTCAACATGATTTCAACAACAACAAGTTTCATGCATCTTATTTATGCATACAAAGGAAGGATGCAAACTCTCAAACATTCTCTGACATATTTTGATATTTGAAAATTCTTTCTTGAATGTTTGAAATAATTCACTTTGAGTTATATCTATGAAATGTTTTGGATGTTTAATTTTGGCCCCTGTCTCTTGATCTTTAATTTGTATAGTATCATGTCTGTTGAAAGAAATACAAGAATGTGTGGTCCAAAATTCAATAACTTGTCTTTTCACGTCTTTAGAAATTTTGTCTTTTTGAGGAACCCTACAAATATTCACATAGTTATTCTCAATGTTATCATCTAGCATATTTCTCCTCTTGATGTATCTCTGAACAGTTCTTCTAGATATATGTAGTACATCAAAAATTGCACGTACCTATTTTCTATGTGTCAATTTTCTACTAGATATAGTAGCCATCAATGCTCGATGTGCATTACTCAAATCACCTCCTTGAGTTGTGTTGTCAATTTTGTTATAAGCATTTTGCAAGTTTTCAAGTATTGTTTTATTAATATTATGTGCATGGTTTTTCCTGTGATCAACACCCAACAACTCCAAAAAAGGTCTCATATCTTTTCTCCTAAATAACTTGACAAATAATTGTGCCTGTCCAAATATACTTTTATCTTTGAAATATTCATCCCACATTTTTTGACAATGCTTTCTAATAGTGTTATCATTTATCATATCTTTAGATGGAATTTGGTTGAAAAGTAATTCCTCATCGAAATCCATCAAATTTGTTATGCATTCTAATTTGTTTCTATCAGTAGTACTGCCAATTTCTTCCTCTTCATTACTTTCATTCTCTTCATGAATCTAATCCTATTCAAGAATTTTAGTAGGTTGGTTTTTTATTATGTTTTATATGACCTTTCATTTTGTCATCTCTTTTCCTATCATATTTCCTTGATCTTTTCCTTTTGTTGCCCACTAAATACTTTAATCTATAGAAACAAAAAAAAAGATTAGATTTTGAACACTAAATACCAGCTAATGTTTCAATTTAGAATACATAAAAATAAAAATAAATAGATAAGAAAAAACACCTTAAAAATATTTAATCCTTTGCAATTTTGAGGGTTTCCACAAAATAGTTGTTGAAAATGGCTTCAAAAATCATTGTCTTCTGAAAATGTTCTTCTACTTTTCGTTGTTTTCTATATTTATTAAAATAAAGAAAACACAAATATTTTTTTTTAAATGAAACAACCAAATTAACTTATTTTATACATGAGATTGTCAAACTAATAGCTTGTGGTTTGTTGGGCTGACAAGGGTTTTGACCGGAACCCTTTTGGCCGAAACCATTATGGCCAAAACGATTTCACTTGTAACTACCTATGTGGCATCCTAAGTGGCAGCCACACAAGCAAAAATAAGAACTTCTACAAACATGTCACTTTGAAGGCCAATTTGATCTACTAAATTGAAGATTTTTTTAAAACTAAAAATATGCTTTTGTAGGACTCGGAGTCAAGATTATGATCATATAATTTTATTATTATTTTGATTATGGATAATATGTTATAATTTGAAAATATTACAAGTAGGTATTTTAAGATTCAGAAAGATGTCTATTCAAAAATAGAAAAAAAATAGTAAATCATGTTCAAATTTTTTTTTTTTTTAATGCTACATTAGAGGAGTCTTCTTCAAGAATATGTAATTTTTTTTAAAAAAATGTAGATTTGATAGAAAATGTTTGATGGGAGAAAAAATTGCAAATTTCTTATAACTTTTACTTTGACCAGTTATAACATGAAAAATATGAGCTAAATTTCAATTTTTATTTTTTGGTGAACTAGGTATACATGTCAACTCTAACATATTCCAAAATTAGACCAAAATATGAACATTTGCATATATTTGTGTGATAGGAAAAAAACTCTATATTTTCAGCATTTTAAAAAAAATTCAAAAATAGACTTTAAAAATTCAAAAATAAATAAAATTTTCACTTATTTAAAAAATAAAATTTATAGACATAAACTTCATCCAATTTTACACATTTCATTAGTTTACATCATCTTCAAATTCTAAGCACAAATGCCACTTTTATGTCATTAAAGTTGAAAATTTTGAATTCTAATATCACTTTTCCTTTATTAAAGGTGACATAGGTTTATGCTTTTACCCTGAAGATATAAGTGGGAACCCTATGCACATTGAGTCAAGTACTATTGAAAAATATAATGAAGCTTCTTGCACTTATTTAAAAGAGGTTGGGTTTCTTCCTTTTATGGAGTGCATAGAGGGATATGACGAGTCCGTGTCTATGCCATTTGTCAACACTTAGAATAACATGTAGGTGATTGTTAATGGGATCTCGTTTCAGATCAATAAAGAAATCATTAAAAAGGTTGGTGTTATCTCCTTGAATGGGTGGAAATGGAGAAAGCAAACATGAGTTGTAGATGAAGCTAGCCTTAACCATTTCTTCCACCCTGGTGAAAGTATGAGTCATGACCATGGTGGGTTTGTTAGAATGACCTTACCCAACCCCTGGAAAGAGGTATGTTATGCTATCATGAATTATATCACTTTAGAGTTTAGGTTTTAGATTTATTAAATTACTATCACTTCCCCATTCTTAACCACTTTAGGAACCATGACCTCATTTCATTCCCTTATCTCATCCTGCACTCTATGGAAGATAACATTCTTAATTTTAGGAAGAAGATGAAATAGGGTAAATCTCACAATGTCCTTCACTAGCTTTTATTTTCAAATTGTTCATTTTCAACAAAAGCCTTTTCCCTACCCAACTGACCAATGTCCATGTTGTTCTCCATAATACTTGTATTTCTTCCTTGACCCCTCAAATTTAGGTTGAAGTTGTCTCTACGGTTGATACTAAAATCCCTAAGTTCTCTCTGCGTCATATCCTTAAGAAAACTTAAATGGAGAAGGATGTTTAGATTGTGAACTCTGATGTGGAAATGAAAGGTCCCTTAGGAAAAAGAAAAAATAGGCAAAATTGGTTCCCAAGGCCAAATATGAGTGTCGTGTAAGCTTAGATTCCACTAGTAGTGCTAAAAGCAATCCCTTGCAAAAAAGGGAGAAAATGAAGGCCTTTAGGAGGAAGTACACTAAGGATGAGGAAGAGTATTTGGCTAGGGGAAGAATAGCCATATTGATTAATGCAAGGACAAGGAGAGGGCAGGAAAATATGTGGAATAAACTCAGCTTCAAGCCTTCCAATATCCCCTTCCTAGATTCAAACATTAAAGTTTAATAAGAGCACAAATAATTAATAGAGAATAGAAGGCTAGATGCAACATAGTATTAGTTGTGATTATTTAACTTCGCATTAAAAAAACAATATGGTTGACTAAATTCTGTTCACGGCCTTATATAGAATCAAGAATCATAATTCAGAGTCCAAGCTTGCATCTTCTATCTTCTATCCTTTACAAATGCTATTTTCCTACATCTATCCACTGTTCTTTTATGGCTATCTAAGCTATAAGTCAGCTAGTCCAACATTTAATTATAATATAAGTCCAATCTTGGAATAGTAAACCGAAATCCAAGACAAGGATAATATTAAACCACATGCACAAAGAGATAGATCCACTTGTGTGTTAGGAGTTAGCTACCAAATGTATAAGATGTCATGAAAGCATAGAAAACTACATAAATTGAAATAACATGCCTTGCTTGATGAAAACAATAGAAAAATGGGCATTGCAAATAATGGAATAGAACTCGAGAACTATTCAGTATTAGAACTTGTGCACTTGGGACAAGGATGTAGGACAAGTCCTCTATATGATATCAATTGTGCATAAAGAGAAACCAAAAGCAACAATGACTACTTCACAAATAACAAACTGGTACAAAAAGCAAGAAATATTTTTGGTTGATGCAAGATTTCTTAAGACTCTACATGCTCTTGCATCAGACACTGGGGGTAAGAAGAGAATTGATGTCCACATCATGAGTCAAGAGCATTTTGTCTTGAATCATATAGATCTAGTTTACGTCTTGTGATATCAATGAACTGTCTTCCACTAGTTTTCCTTTTCACTGAACAAGGTATTCTATGTAACCTTCCCCTCTGGTGATTTTTCTTATTTTGGTATTGAAGATCTATTCAATACCTTCTTCCTTCTTCTTTGAATAATTTGGGTTATCTATCAACTCACTTTTAGGCTCATGGTACTAAAAAATGTTAGAAATATTGAATATGGGTAAAATATCCATATCTTCAAGAAAATCCACTTGAAAAGCATTTCCACTATCAATTTTTCTCAAAATTTTACAAGGTCCAAACTTCTTCATTTCCAATTTGTTGTAGGTTCCAACTAGAAATCTATTTTTCTTCAAATGAACCATTACTTGATCACCTTCATCAAAATATTTATGTCTTCTCCTCTAATCAACTTGATGTTTATATTTCTAAGTACTATTATGCATCATGTCTCTTACATCATCAAGAAAATCTTTTATGAAACTTTAAAAATGCTCATCATTAACACTATTCTTTTCATGCTTACTCTAGTTTCTTAGTTCTGTAGTTCCTATAGGGTGTATTCCATTTATGATCTCAAAAATTGCCTTCTTAGTATTTCTATTTATAGTCCTATCATATGAAAATTCAAGTTGTGTCAAGACCAAGTTCCAATTTGTAGGCTTAGTTCCAACCAAACATCTCAATAAATTACCCAAACTTCTATTCACAACTTTAATTTGTCCATAAATTTGAGTATGAAATGTAGAACTAAACTTAACTTCAATATCTAGCTTCTTCCAAAGTGCATTCCAAAAGTATCTAGTGAACTTAGTATCCCTACATGAAATAATTATCTTTGGGAATCCGTGCAACCTCACTATCTCTTTGAAAAATAGATCTCCTATGTGTACTTCATCAGATGTTTTCTTGTAATGTATGAAATACACCATTTTAAAAAATCTTTCCACTACCATAAATATAGAACCAAAACCTCTATGATGTTTTGGCAATCCAAGTATAAAATCCATTCTTATGTCCTCCTAAGGTTTGCTAGGAATAAGAAAGGTGAATACAAACCTAAATTATGACTAGTTCCTTTTTCTACTTGACAAACTCCACAACTTCACATAAATTGCTGAACATCCTTATATAACTACAACCAATAGTATCTTTTAGCAATCAACTTTAGTGTCTTATCAATCCCAAATTGTCCAATATGTCCACCGCTATGTTTCTCTTTAATTATGTTACTTCACATAGATCTTCTAGGCATGCAAAGTAGAATTCCTTTAAACAACATGTCATTTCGAATAAAATAATCAATCCACTTATCTTGTTCAACTATCTAATGGTACTTACAATCTTTCCAAGGTTCCCCAAAATTAATAAGTTCAACCTTCATTTATAGTAGAAAACTCCTCCTACTCAAAGTATCAACAATTTTATTTGATTGTGCACTTCTATATTTCAACACAAGGTAAAATTATGTAAATATTCTACCCATTTAATATTCCCCATTTTAGTTTGTTTAGATTTCCAATGTACTACAAGACATTATGGTGTATATATATATATATATATATATATATATATATATATATCATTTCTTAGGCATCAAATAATGTATCCACTTCTTCAAAGATTGAACAATAGCATAAATTTTTTTTTATCATAAACTGAGTATTCCTTTCTAGCGCCATTCAATTTCTCACTAAATAAAGATACATATTTTCCTTGAACTCCAATTGCATTTCCACTAGCATCACAATCTACTCAAAAAACCTTGGGAAAATGAGGAAAAGCAAGTGTAGGTAACTCTATAACCTTTTTTTTAATGTTTCAAAACTCTTATTTTATCCTTATGTCCATTTCAAATTATTTTTATATCCTATTGTAGTATTTATCATAGCATTACACACTAAATCAAAATTTTTGATAAAATTTTGATAAAAAATTTGCCAACTCATGAAATCATCTAACTTTTTCAATAGTCACAGCTCTAGACATAATGTTGTCAATGATTGTACCAAGTATTTTTCATTTAATAGTTATCTAAATTAATTTATAAATAGTACATAAAAATGGTCACAATAATTATGTAATGTTTATGTTCATCCAATAACTAGGTAAGTACCAAGTTAAAGATATTGACATGCATATTGAGCCCTTTATTGACGATTTGTTGAAGTTATGGAATGTGATCACTATGTATGACATCTCTAGATCAATAGGACAAAGACAATTTCAATTCCATGCAATACTTGTATGGACAATACATGATGCCCCTAGGCTAACTTATTTTTATTGTATATTATATTGTTAACGTCATTTGTTTTTGGTCTATTATAGTGCTTACACATTACTATTGTATGCTTAAGTTGTGCATGATAATTGCACATGATCCAATTGTACATAACCTTTTAGGTCTTTATACAAAGGGAAAATTTGCATGTCCAATTTGTACTTTGAAGATGAAATCTTGTCATTCAAGAAGTTTAGAAAAATAAGCATTTGACAAGTTTAGGCACTTTCTCCACAATAATAATAAGCATCAAATTACTAAAAAATATCCTTTTAATGAGAAAGAAGAGAAAAAATCAAGGCCAGAAAGAATGACACCTCATCTATGGAAGTTGGAATATGATCAATGAAATCACCAATGTAATGTCCATTTTGTGGTTCGAAGTTTGAAAGTTATATTTTCATAATGTCTTTGATTTAGTAATGATGTAATTAATGCTCTTGAAGGTTGACAAGGTATCAATGACCAACTTCGTAGAGGAATAAATTTTTATCCTACTCAATTTAGTAGGTTATCATACTACAAGGATCTCTCAGGCGTGCATTTGTTTGATGCTATGTATATTTGAAAGAATGTAATAGAGACACCATGGAAAGTATTGGATGGAAGGCATGATAGAGTAAAAATTGCCAAAATTTGTAATGACATTCATAAATCTAGTCATGCACTAAAAGATCCCATTGAATAAATAAAAATGGAGATTGCATAAATATGAGTGCCCTTCCTTGGTTATTAATGGGGCAACAAAGTAATGCATTAAAATAAGTCATAAGAAAATAAAAAATTTCCATAGGATTTGTTGCAAATATAAGCAGTCTTGTATCAAAGAAAGGTGATTTTGGTCCAGGGTTGAAAACACATGATTGACATACCTTTGTCAAAGTAAGGTATGTTCTCTATTAACAATATATCTATAAAATTGCATGTACTACCTACTGTATTATTTTATAATATATTGAAAAGACCAAATTTTTATGACTGTAGTACATTCTACCTCTATCCCTCTCACACCAGTTCGACAATAGTATTAAACAATTTATATATATGATCTTGGAAAATACGTGAGGTTAGAAGTGTTATTTCTTAGATTTTTTGTACATATATTATATTTATGACCTTCTTTACTTTTTATGTAATCTACTGTATACTTTTATCGAAAATCTTGTTCATATGTTCTTGCATGTTGAATCTCTTTTAAGTGGTTATCATTTAAAAAAATTGATTAAAAAGATATAAAATATTGGAAGATAAAAATTCCACACCTTATGTGTGAAATGAAAAATGTCTATCTTCAAATTTTTTCAATTCTCAAGAACACTACCTCATACATTAAGTTGAGAAGATTGAATTGTGTGGACCTCTACAAACTAGGTCAATGTGGATGGTTGAGAGGTACTTGAAATTTATAAAGGTCTTGGTTTGACAAAGAGAACATCATGCAGGTTCTATGGTAGAGGGATATATGGTATACCAGACCATGGTGTACATTAGTGAATATCTTCCAAAGTTTGTAGAAAATATCCATGTAGATCACATTTGGGATCCCAACTCTTTAACAAATTCAAATGAGGGTTCCTGATGGGAAAACATAGATTGACGAGAGAGAGAGGTAATTATAAAATGTTATTGTAGTTGATTAATTATTATCCATCATCAATATAAGTTGTTTCTAATTGGTCTAGTTGTTTTCTTTATAGTTGGTCATGAGTGGGATGCACTACATTTGTATATTGGAAATAATCTTGATTGAAGGATGGTATGGATTCAACAATCTCAAACAAATGGTCGTTCATTAACATAGGATGTTGTTGAATTGTTGGTTAAAAAAGCTCATTGTAATAGAGATCCTAATGTTATGCCAAAGGTACTTTGTCTAGCATATGGCTTAGGAGATAGAAAGGTACGCAAAAAATTACAGATCCTGTCCCATAAGATTAATATCAACTCATAGATTGATGTAAATAATCTTGATATATTTGAATAATTGTAGATCAAACACCACAAAGCTATGTACTACCATGACCATAAATTTTAGATAAAAAAAGATAGACAAAATGAAAAAAATTTGTGATTTTGCGATAAGTGCAGTCTTCAAGGTCACCAATATTTCATCTAGAAATGACATACATCCTCAACAATCTAAAAATCAATACTATGGCATTTTGGATTATATACTTGAGTGTGACTTTAATTCATTCAAATTACTTCTATTTTTCATCAAATGGTATAGGCTAAAATTGAATCAAAATGACCCTAATAGTTCTATTATTGATCATGATATTAAATTTATATTGATTAATACAAGATCATTTGAACCAATTGGAGATGAGCCCTATGTTCTTTCAAGCCAATGTGAGCAAGTGTTTTACTTTGACGTTCCATATAAACTGAGTTGGTCATTTCTTGTTAGACATGATCTAAGAGGAAGGTTGGTAAAGTATAATGTGATGAAAGAATAAAATACCAAAGAATCAGAAGATGAAGTAAATGATGATCATGAATGATTGTTCAAAAATGATGATGAAGAATGGAAGATGATGATTCTGGTGATGTTGACAATGATGGTGATGGTGATGATGATGATGATGATTATGATTGTGATAATGTTGATGATCAAGGAGATGATGGTCATGATAATGGTGATGAAGATGATTATGATGGCGATGAAGATGAAGATGGTGGTGGTGATGATGATGATCAAAGTGACAAGTGTTATGCTAGTGATAATGATGATGACATGGATGAAGATGATGATCAATGACATGATCAATGAAATGTTTGTCAACATATGATCAATGTCAAGTATGATGGGTTCATAATTTATTTTTAGAAATTTGTTTGAGTTATATATTTTTATAATTAAGTTATTACATGTTGAAATCTAATGTCATGGAGTATATACAATGATATTGCATAGTACCGCACATAATGTAGAGGTTTAAGGAATCAAAAAATATACAATGATTTTGATGAATGCATCATGTAATTTGTATCTTCTAATAATTTGTAGTATATTATGGAAGGCCAAAAGAAATAGGGAATATTGTAAGATTTATAAATAGTTCTCAACCTATGTCAACTAATAAGTGGCTGAATTGTATATTTGAGGCATGTGAGGGAAATGGTTTTTTTGTATGTGTGTAAAATTAATAAGTGTAGGGGAAGAGCTTCTGATAGATTAAAATTTAAATTTTGTAGATACAAAAAATTCCCTACCATGGGACTTGTAAGTATAACAATTAAACCAATTTCCTCCCATTAATACTAAATCCAATACACATTCTACTTTTTTATTAATAATTCTTTTTGGTAAGTCTATTACTTTGATTTCGCTACTGATTTCTAAGAATTACTAATCTTTTTCATAGGGTAACATGGATACAACACAATGCATAGGCATGGATGTACTAGCTTACACACCTTCTTCAGTGAAGTTAAACCTTAATTATTGTAATTGTAAAAATTATATACAAACAAATTTCATATTATTATCTTCTTTTCTTTATGAGTTTGGAGTTATTTTGATGGAGTTTTACTAATATTCATGTCACAACTTGATACTTATTTATAGGGAAAAGAAAAAATGACAATAGATCATATGTGATCTGAAATATAGGCATCATTTATAGATGAAATCTCCCATCATGCTCACCTCATATTCATGGCCCATTAACTCATAAAAAAATAAGTGAAGAAATTCTTAACATTATCATCAAGAGAAACATAACCGAGGAGATAGAGGCACTAAAAAAAGAATCAATACCTAGAATCAATTCTTCAAAGGTAAGTAGTAATTAATCTTAAACAATAATAGAAGTTCAATAGATGTTTATATTTTATATTATCTTATGGACCATGGCCTAAAATATTATGTGTTCTTTTACAAGATTTTGTGACACCTACGAGACTGCATGGTCAACATGGTGGGGGTTGTAGTACACAACCTTCATGTAAGTAATACTTTCTCTTTACAACATTGCTCAAAATTATAGTATTATTACATCATTGAGTTTATTTAAGATAGATTCAGTTATGATAGAGTGTTATAATATACTTGGGTCTTTGTTTGAATTAGTCAAATATATGCCAACTTGGTATATAAATTTAATCCATATATTCAACATTACTCAAAGTTACAGTATTATTACACTTTTTTGTTAATTAATAATTTCTTATATTCCTATGAGAAGAAAGAATGCAACCATTATATACATTGTGAAACAATATGAGCAATAATAAAATATTGTGGCCCTACTAGTGCAACATAGTTTGTTATCATCAACATTATAACACTTGAGTTTTATTTTCGGATGCTTCTAGCTAGTATCCCATTTGATCTTTATCCATTGCAAATGTCTTTTCTAACAATGTATTCTTCAGCTCATCATGAAGTGCAGACACCTCCTTTGGTTGTCTCTCCAATATTGTCGAGTGCATTGTCAAGAACAAGGAGCTTGAAAACATCTTCGACTATGCCTAGTACAACTCATAAAACCTTGTTTTTCTATATTTTATAATGTGCTAATCATGCTTTTTTTTTTTGTCAGATGGATTTTATACTCATGAACCTATTTTGTGCACTAATAGATACACCTTCAATTGATATAACAACAATGAATAGTCCTACTAAACTTGAACCATTTCTTGGAGCAGCACATGTGACTAGTATTGGTTCGTTTGTAGGGACATTGTTGTTGAACAAGAAAACTATGTTTCTATTAAAATTACAAAAGCTTCTAGTTGATTTAAAATTGTTATTATTTATATTGTAATTGTAGTTTACTTATATATAACTCATTTTGGACTAATAATCCCATGATGTTTTTGTAGGAAATTAGTGGTAAAGACATTCTATTGTAAAGTTGCAAGCGAGCACCAAATTTTTTCTTTTTGTGATAGTGACAAATTTTTCCCTTTTGCCTTTCTTTTGTTCTAAGGACAATTGTCCTTTTTTCTCTATGCCCATAGCTTGTTGCATCTCACAATTTATAAGTGAGTTCCCAAGGCTAGAGGAGGGTCTAAAGTCTGTATAAATTTTACTATTTATTCTATTGTCTATAGTTAGTCCAATTTTCTTTGTGTTAATTGTATGATGTATTCAATTTTGCAAGTCTAGGAAAATTGAATAAGAAATTTGTCATATCTAGAGTTGTTATTGAGTTTATACTAGTAATGTATTAGTTTCAAAGAATATTAATACAAGGAGGGAGTTATGAATATCTATGTCTCTAAATTCTATCTCCTTTTTCATATGCTTGTTACTTTGGGATTGAGTGAGAAAATTTCATGCAATTTAATGCAACTTAGATAGGTTGTATGTCACTTTATTGTTTCTTTTAATTCAAGGAATTAACTAATTGCTTCCATAAATTGATAGGGTTTTAAAGAATTTGAGAGGGATATCACAAGAATGGGGTTTAGGGTTAACAACTGATAATTTTAATTGCAAGGAAATTATATAGGTCAAGAATTTACTAGTGTGACTTTGTATAGAAAAAGGATAAGGCACAGATCATAAGTTGCGATGCAAATTGATGCAATTGTTTGGTTAAACAAAGAACATATAAATCAAATCATTTTTACTTTTTTATAATGAAGAATCAAACTATTGGTCTTCACTTATTTGTAATAATATTTCTTTGAATTATAGGTAGCTATTGTAATCAAGGAGTTATAACAAATCTAAGAAGAATTTTGACAATTATTTGCTATAGGGGATAGAGCTAAAGAGAAGAGTGTGAATGAATGAACTACGAAAAAGAATTTAAAAAAATATCCAGTCATTTGCATCCCTAAGGTGCACCCTCCTTGGCCTTGCAAAGCCTAGTGTAGAGATTCCCTATGATTCTATGGAAGTTGATCCAAATCTTAAGAGAATTAAGTTGAATATAGAAAGTAGCTAACCCTTAGACCAAGTCTTGTCTTCTTCATTTAGTCTCATAAAATCTAGGGTGACGGCTATGTCTATGTCCTTTGGAATATTCATTTATTGCCATGCAAACTTAATAGGGATTATTTCCCTCATATCAAATGAAGACTTTGAAGTTGTGACTATGTGATTACCTCTTTTCTCTTTGTCTCCCCAATTCATTAGTTAATTGTTATATGGGTCACAAAGGCATGACATGATCATCTCAATAGTTAGTGTAGCTTTGTAGCTCAAAAGGATAGCATCCAATTTCAATTCATGAAGTTGCGACTAATCATACATCACATGGTTATAGGTTAAGTTCTTCCTTAAGTAAACCATAGGGGTCCCACAATTTTTATAATTGTTGGATCTTGCTAGATCAATGGCTGACATATTCATGCTTTTTGAAGATGCACAAAGTTTGGCCAATGCGAAAATATGAGCTTTTGACATGCGTCTTGTTGAGCTAGGTGTATATGAGGTCCTCATCTCATCATTGCAAGGGTTAACAAGAAGTTAGGACTTCAAAAAATTAAGCGAGAAGATCTTAAAAATTCACTGGGAAAACTCCCACAGATTCTTTAAAATGCGGACAATGTAAACCCACTTTTAGGAATATAGGGCACAAAGTCATTAGGGTTACAAAATTTTAGGGATTTTTTCTATGGTATAACCAAACGAAAGACACACAATCCCTAATTTCAAATGGATAACTATATTTTTCCTTGTAATTTTGCAAATTTTTAAAAATGTGAAAAACCAGGCCAACCTCTTGAATATGAATGACCTTTGAATGGACCTTGCATCCATATTTTCTTCCATGATGACCATTGTACCTACTATCAAATATCCTTGTAATTAGCAACCAATGAACTCTCCTTCAATTCAATATATACATATACATATACATATACAGAAAAGAATTTCATATAAATAGCTAAATTTTATATTTGAATGATGAAGGAGTCATGATAGGATTTCCTAGATTCACAAACAATGATCTTGAAAGCCTTGTAAATATAGTTGCAATGCTTAGTCATGTTGCTTATCTAGATCCTATTACTTCCCCCCTATCAATTACTGCAACAATAATCAACTTCAATTAGGTACTTTTTGTTAATTTTTTGTTAACTACATTTTTATACTTTAATTCATATGTATACTAACTTTCTTTAATGATCAACATTTTTGATGATAGGTATACTTGGCTCTAAGCATCTATGAATACAATACATCAATGTAAGTTGTAGAATCATCTATTGAATATCAATACAAGTTTATGAATACAATACAATACCAATTTATGAATATTTATTTCATTTTGGCTTCTCTCTTTTACATTGATTTAGTCATTCTTTAAATCACATTTGAGATTTTCCATTTATTTTAGGGGAAGTAGTAGCTAGGGATTTGAGGCTATGGAGCCATAGATTCTTCTAGGAGTTCAAAAGATGTTGATCTTTAATTACTAGTTAGCATATAATAAGTTTTGATATATATTTATAAATATTGAATATATGATTTAATAGTATCCATTTGGAGTACACATTCACTAGGAAGGTGTTGTAGACATAGTATTGGATCTGTACATCACATGGATGGACAATAGTGGTGTAGCACAAGAAATATTCTTCCAAGATTTTGTGTTGCTAATTATATTTTTTGTTCTCATAGACATAATGCTTGTTAAATTAGGATCTATACCTCCTATTTAGGTGTCACAAACATATAGGTTGTGTATTCTTAATTTAGATATCATGAACATCCAGGATGCATGTTTGCAATTCAAGAACTCGTGAATAAGGTCATTATGTTAACAGGCTACATGATGTTGAATGATAGGAAAGAAAAAAAAAACATCCACTTCATGTGCTTGTTAACCATTTGCATTAATTAGGAATTTTTATTTCTCTTGTCTTTTAGAATACATATGTCTAAGCTTATGGCTGCATTCAACATCTTTTGCTCAGAAGTTAAGCTTATGTGCACTACTTCCTAGGTTGGGGACCTAATAGATGGGAGCCAAAGGGAGGAGTGTTTGGAAGTTATTGAGAAAAGCTATGAGGTGCAATGGGTTGTCTTTTTTCATTCTTTATAATAAAAAAATCATTTGAAAAATACTTTTTTTTGCATAACTTATTTTTGATGTATGGTTGTAGCATTACTAAAGAGCCACCTTAAGTTAGCAATCATTGATAGTATCTTAATTTTAGATAGCTACATTTGCTTGGTTATGAGAAAAAAATTCATATTCAATTTTTGAAGGAGTATCCCTTTCATAGATACAGATTGGTTCATATTCAATTTTTGAAGGAGTATTCTTTGATAGATGCAGACTGGTTTTGATTGATACATTCCATCGAAATGAGATTTAGAGTTGAAGTTGTGATGATCAAAAATTTTACTAGAGCAATCCATTTTGCACCATCGCAAGTGATCAAGGTTAACCTGGGGTCAATATGGTGATGATGCAAAATGCATTGTTTGCACTATCGCAAAGAGTTAAGAGAAACCCTAGTCAAGGCCACATAGTTGCACAACCATTGTTCACACTATCACAGGGTTATTTACTAAGTTAAGAACCTAAGTTGTAATGGTTTGATGGTAGTTAGTCTAGTGGTCATCATCATTTTATAGCAGTCAGTGGAAAGAAACATCTAGTAGTCACGATAGAGTGATTAATTATTGAAATTTTTCTTTGCAACTTCATAGGTCTACATGGTCAAAGATAACATGAAGTCCCAAAGTTGCAATGGAATAAAATAGTTGGCTTTAGGCAGTTATCAAAATGTCACAGTTAAGGGGCTTTGAGACAATTTTGAGGTCGTGAAGTTGCAAACAATGAAATATGAAACAATTAATGGTCTTCATAGCTTCACATCAATTTACCCATAGTTAAAGTTTTTTGTTGAGAGGCCACAAAATTAGGGATGGAAGTCATCAAAATAGTGATTGCAGTGTCACACGAAATTAAGAGATTTCATGCCTAGAAAAGATAACTGTCTCACAACCTTACATGATTAAATAGAAGTTATGCCCTAACCGTTGTGAGGGTGTGAGGTAGTCCATTTTATAATGTTTTCAAAGTCAATACAATTAGTCAAAAAAATAAAATTAAACAAAACAAGTTGGTCAAAATTTTTGCTAATACATTGACCAACATTTGTGGAACTTTTGATCAATCTTGGTGGTAATTTCAACCAAAGATTTTTTAAAATTTCAAGCAATGCACTGACCAACATTGGTGGAATTTTTTACCAATCTTGCTAGCACTTTCGACGTAAGACTTGTTGACATTTCAACCAAGGCATCACATTGGTGAAAATTTTGACCAATCTTGATCGCAATTTCAACCAACACATCCACCAGTTTGCAATGAAAAAAAAGGTTCAATTTCAACAAAATAAATCATTGTAATTCCAAAACCTACAATCTTTGGTCAAAATTTTGATGATAAAAATGGTGACAAATCAATTGGTCAGAAATTAGACCAACATGAGTCAAAATTTTGACCAATTTTTGTCAAAAAAAGAGTAAAATTATACTAGTGTTAATATAAACTTGATCCATTTGATTTGAGCGTTCGTTGGCATGTGGATGATGTGATTCAATCCCCTAACCTCTAGATGCTTATGCTCTAGCTTTAACACATCATTATCACATAATACACCATATGTCTAATCTAACTCAAGATTCCCTAGTTATTGAATAGAACAATGATTAAATGACTCTATGTTGTGAATGAGAAGCACCTTTGGAGGGATTGAAGAGTGAGCTCCTTGAGAATCCTTTTCCTCGACAATTGCTGGATATAGCTAGAATTTTAGAGGAATACAGTTTGAACTTTTTACCAACATTTCTAAACCCTTTTTGACCTTTGCACTGGAAGATGTTGCCATCCTTCTTAGTTATTAAAGGATTTGATGATGGTGACTTTGCCTGAGACTTTCCTTCAACAAATTTTCTCTAAGTCACTTCAGAGGCTTGAGAAATGTTATACTCTTGAAAACTTTGAATTTGTAGTGAAAAATAAAACTTTAATCTCTTCCTTTTATCAATTTTCAATTTTAAGGCTTCATTAATGCTTTGTACCTAGATAGGTAAATAATTCTCAGTTAACATTAGAAGATCATGCTTAGTTGAGTCAATGACTCAATCAAATCTATCTATGCTTGATTGGGTCTAAGGAGTGACTTTTTTAACAACTCAGTTAGGCCTAAGGAGTAGCTCGGTTAGAACTAACAGCTCAGACAAGTCTGGGACTTTACTTTTGTCCAAGTGCATCTAATATGTTGATTTGGATTATCTTACTTAGATGACTATAGTTGGTGAAGAGTACAAATTTTAATAGAGCTCCAATGGTCTCCTAGCCTATTCAAGCATAGATAATTGAATCACCCAATTCATTTCTTTTGGTGTCAATAACCTCACTGATTTTTCTTGAATTCTTTATAGATTTCCTCACCCGTTGCTCCTTCATTTGAGTCCCGATCTTCTTAGCCTTTGATTTCTTTCCATCTTCAGCTTTACCTCTATTTGTGCAATTCTTTGCTAGATGACCAATTTCTTTACATACATACCATCTTTTGGTAAGATTTCTTTTTTCTGACATGAGTCTTCATGCAATTAGCTCCAATGTGTCCAAACTTACCATATAGAAAATATCTGCACCAAGTTTTGTAATCCCAACCAAAGATTGCTTTAGCAAGTTGTTCAGTAGGATTCGAATTCTTGGTTTTTCACTCTAAAGATTTATGGCCTTGTTTGTTGCATGTGAAACATTTTCCTTCAAACCTAGTTTTCTTTGTGCATTCACTTGTCCTATGTGAATGTTTGTTACAAATGTAACATTTTCCATTAATTTTTGACTTTCCATTGCTCCAACATTTATTTAAAGTAAAAGTAGTTCAATCCCTACCCCCAGACCATGCACCTAGTCTTGATGGTTTTACAACTCTCTTCTTCCAAAAATGTTGGGATGTTCTGGGTTGGGATTTACTTATGGCCCTTGAATCCTCCTGATGCAAGGGTTATATGTGTGGTAATTTTAATACTACTAATATTGCCATCATTCCTAAGATTGGTGATCCCAAGGCTTTTGCTAATTTCAGACCAATTTCATTGCGTAACACTATAAATAAAATTTTCACAAAGGCAATTTATTTTAGATTGCAAGCTTTGTTGCCCAATATCATTCTCTAGAATAGGGTGGTTTTGTGTCAGGTAAAGAGAAATCAAAAGGGGCAATTGTTGCTCATGAAACTCTTCATCATATTAAAGAAAATCAAATCCCTTCCTTTGTTATTAAACTTGAAATGATGAAGACATACGATTGAGTTAATTGGTTCTTTCTTATCAAAGTCTTGTAGAAATTTGGATTCAGTAAAGCCTGGTGCAAATGGATCAAAGCTTGTATTTCAGGGGCTACTTTTTCGATTCTTATTAATGGGTCCCCATAGGGGTTCTTCAAATCTTCTCAAGGTATTAGACAAGGTGATCGTCTTTCACTTGCCTTATTTATTCTGATGGTAGAAACTTTTAGTAGGGCCATAATTCAATCTCAATAGTTGGAGCTTTGGAAAGGTATCCAATTTGGAGAAAATGACCTAGTAGTCACACAATCTCTCTTTGTAGATGATACTTTATTATTTGGTTCTACAAACATTAATGAAGTCAAGCACATTAAATATTTACTAGACTGATAGTCATTGTTATTAGGTCAAAAGGTCAGCATGGTTAAATCTAGAATCTTCTTTTTCAATATAGCTCCACCTATTGTACAAAGCATTAAAAGGATTCTTCATTTTGAGGAGGAAAAGTTACCATCTACATAATTGGGTGTTCCCTTTTTCACGAGCAGTAATAAAGCTTCTTACTAGAAAAGTATAGCGGATAGAATTAAAGCTAGAACTATGGCTTGGAAGGTATGATGGCTCTCTCTATCTGGAAAAATTCTTTTAGTCAATTCTATCTTATCAGTTATCCCAAATTATTAGTTCTATATATTATCAGGACCCAGGCATATTATTAAGTAGATTGAAGGTATCATTTGGGAATTTTTATGGTCAGAAAATAAAATAGGTAACAACAAAATCCCTCTCATCTCATTAAAGGAAATGTCTTTAGAAAAATATCAAGGTGGGATTAATCTTCCCAATCTAGCCTTAAGAAATATTTCTTTTGGCAGAAAATTAGTTTGGTCTTTGTATGAGAAAGATGAGGCTAAATTGTGTAGGATTTTCTAGAGAAAATATTTAGATTCTTTTGACTCCTCCAACAATTTTACTATGGAACACTTGCCTAAACGATCATCTGTTTGGAACTTCTTGGTGGAATCTCGAGATTTAGTTGCTAGATATTTGACTTGGAAAATTAATAATGGTTTTAAGGCACTTTTTTGGTAGGATTCATGGAATGGCCTTCCTTCACTATGCAACTCTCAATCTTTTGATAATTGGATTACAATTTTCTATGCTAAATGGGGTCCCTATGTAGCTAATTATTTCCAATTTGTTGATCTAAATTCAGGAATAGTTACTTGGAAAAACCTAGACAAGTTACCAATTCCTGATTAGATCAAAAAAGAATTTATCAGTATTTGTAAATCAAGGATTGTTTTAGTAACAATCTCCTAGATACACTAATTTGGGACCCACCCCAAGAGGGAAAATACTTGGTTAAATTGGGTTACCTAGCTGCCAAGAACATAGAAATTGGTTATAAGTCACTTCAAGCATTCAAATTTTGTTGGAACCCTGTAGTCTTACCAAAGGCAGGAAATTTTTCTTGGTTAGCTTTAAAAAAGAGAATGTTGATAGGAGAAAAGTTATCAAACCTAAATATTGTTCACAATATGTAATGTGTAATATGCATGGAGGAAGAGGAGAACATTGATCACCTCTTTGTTAAGTGTAAATTGGCACATCAATGTTGGATCTTCATTCTTAAAAAATTAAATTAAAGCATGCCCCTTCCTAACACCTTATGGGATATGTTTCAAGACTGGCCAACCCTGATTAACCACTCTTATTATTCATGTATTTGGAAGTGTATCCCAGCAATAGTTATCTAGGCTATTTGGTGGGAAAGG
The DNA here is from genome assembly GCA_028749045.1 of Cupressus sempervirens. Lineage (NCBI taxonomy): Eukaryota > Viridiplantae > Streptophyta > Pinopsida > Cupressales > Cupressaceae > Cupressus > Cupressus sempervirens. The sequence goes on from CM053787.1 coordinate 658,082,524, forward strand.
AATAAAAGGATTTTTCAAAATCAACCCCCAACATTTGAATCTGTGCTATCAACATTAGAAGTTGTAGTTAGATAAGTTGTGGTAACATATATCAGAAGAAATTATGAACATCTTATTGTCACAAGTTGGGATATTACTTTGGCTAATAGATGGGCTTCTTTACCCTCTCCATCTTACCAACTAATTACTTCAGGAGATCCTTGTTGGAAACTTAACAGAAAGATGGTTAAATGGATTCCCCCTGCTAGGGGAATTTGTAAGTTAAACTTTGATGGCTACTTGAGAGGTAATCATAGTGAATTGGGTGTTGGAGTGTGTATAAGAGATCATAATGGACAGCTGTTGGGTATGTTGGTTCAAAAATTGCCGATTGGTACAAATAACAAAGCTGAAGCCATGGCACTCTTACTTGGTTTAGAACTGGCACTTCAACTAAGCATAACTAATATAAACATTGAGGGGGATTATTAGTGTTTATTAATTCACGTGTAAAGAAAGAATCACAGAACTAGAATTTTGGTTCTATTATGGAAAAATTTTGGGAAATGATTGATAAATTTTAAGTGGTGACCTTCTCTCATACCCTCAGGGAGGGAAACTAGGTTGCAGATAATTTATCTAATATTGGGTACAATTTGAAGGCTACTAAGGTAAATATTATAGACTTTATACCTACCAAATTTCCCTCTTTATTTACCTTAATCTAGAAAGAGAAAATTGATTAATTCTAGATTGGTCCATTTATCATTTCATTATGGTTGTACATAGTCTGTCGAGTTAAAAGTTTTTGGAGAAGTTCGGGTTTAGCATTTGCCAAGTGGTCTTAGTGATTACTGAGTGTCTTGGTATAGTGTAGGCTAATTGTCTCCATGAAGTGTTGATCAAACATGATCAGATTCATTGATTACTTAATTGCTCAGTTTAAAGTTGGTTGATTGACCCCATGTAGAGTTGATCGAATGTGGTCAGGTTCATTGATTACCGAGTGACTTGGTATAAAGTTGGTCAAATGACCTCATGCAGAGTTTATCGAGTTTGGTTAGGTTCATAAATAATCGAGTGACTTAGAAAGTTTTTTGAATGAATGGATTTAGTGTTGACCAAGTTAGGTTGGGTTTAGTGACCACCGAGTATCATGTAGTGTTGCCCAAGTGTGAAGGGGTATAGTGCTTGCCGAGTCAGTCGGTTAACATAGGTTGAACTACTCAGGTTCTCATTATAACTAGGTATGAAATATTAATAGGATGTTCATGCCAGTGTTTAATAAGGTTGGTACAGATTTGATGTATTTAATTTTGCTCAAGTTAATTCAAGATTTGATAGTGGATTTGGAGATTTACAAATTTCAAGTTGAGAGTTATGGTACATTATGTGGATGTATTTGAGAGATTTAGACCACCTCATGGCATTCAAAAGGTCCTTGCTTGATCTGGATTCTATATAAGGTGTAAAAAGGTGGCTTTAATGTTCCATTAATTACCATTGTCATGAAACTTGTTAAATATGTAGCTTTTCCTAGAGTTTTCTTGGCGCATTTTGTTTTAGGGGCCATGGCAATTTAGGACAATATGTGCAGATATTATCATCTCAGGTAGAGATCGTGAACTCCCATGGTTTAGTAGTGTGCCAATAAATGAGCTAAAGGAAGATTTGAATATCAATTGTGATGTTTGCATGCATTGTTTTAGACAAATTCTAGGTTCTGCAACTTTGTGTTCAATGCAGCCACAAGTCTTCCTTCCATCACATATTTTATCTCATTTCTTTACATATGTTACTGACCTCCTCCAAGATTTGAGTTTGGTGGAGCATATTGCAGATAGGCTTGGTTTTGGTAAGCTGCTTGGAATGGAAGGTATTAGGTGTGCTCTTCGTGAGTATGTCTTAACAATGAGAGTGTTACCCTATGCAGGGGTGAGTGGTTTTTTGCATGATAAGAGTAATTTAGACTTTCAAAATTTTGTGGGAGGCAATTTATTGCCTCAAGCTTGTGAACAACTAAAATTTAAGGCTAGTGTAGTTGATGAACTTATTATGCATGATCATGATGTATTGGCACTATTTGGAATGGTGGGGTCTTCAGTTTGATAGCCTATCAGCATTATGCAGATTGATAACCCTTTGGGTAGGTTGGACCTTTTGGTAGATCAAGAACCTTCTCAAATTGAGTGGGAATCATATTGACAGATTACATACTTATTCAACTAGATTTTTGGTGAGCATTGTACTAGATATAACATGATATCGGTATAGTTGAGGTGGTTCTGTTATAATCTTTTGCATGCCAATTTGAGGCTATGGTTGTTAGGGCATTAAGTTGTCAACTTCACAATTTTGTTCTTCATGTGAATTCATATTATTCATAAATGTAATTTTTTAGCGAAGGTATCAGTTTTGTTAAATTGTATAGTGACATATCACTCAACTTTTCTAATCTAGGTAAAGACTGAAGGGTTTCTTATTGAGTTCTTCCCTTCACAAGCCCTTGGACCAAATATATATATATATATATATATATATATATATATATATATGGTGGCTTGTCACCTTTCGCCAAAAAAAAAAAAACATTTATTTAAAGTATGCCTTGTTTTTCAACAATGAGTCCATGTAGGTCTTTTATTGTTATGACTTCCTTGTTGTGATGACCCTCCTTGTTCAGTGTATCCCAATCCTTTTTTCCCTTTAGGTCTATTTTGACATATTCCAGCTAACTACCATGCTTTCTTGTGATCTCATTATTCTTTCATTGGTTTCTCTTTCTTCTCTAAGATCATTCCTAAGTGTTTCATTTTCTATCCTTATATTGATGACTTCTTGATTTGCATTGTTCAACTAATTTTCCATATCTGCCTAATATAGTGAAATCTAGTGGATTTCATTATCTTTTTCTTCTAATCTAGTGTTGAGCAGTCTTCTATCTTCTTCTGCCATATTTTTATCATTTTCAGCTTGGTTCTTTTTTTCCATGACTTTACATATCTTGAGTAAATGAATCTTTTATTTTCTTTTCAGTTTTTTGACTTCTTCTTGAAGAATAAGGTTCCTCGCAAGTAGATCTTCTATAGTTGCATCTGCTTCATCTAAACTTCTTTCTTTGCAAATATCTTCAATTCTTTCTTCTATGTAGAGATTGTCATTCATCATTTTTGCTAATTCTTTTCCTTTTTTCAGAGATTGAGAGAGTTTCTTCTTTAGTTTCTTGATTTGTTCCATGGCCACATGCAAATCCAACTTTTAATTCTTGATGACTTTCTCTAGCCTATATACTTCCATTGTCTCTGATATTTTCTCTTAAGCTACTAAAATTTCTAATATGAGAACCTTGCTCTGATACCAATTGTTGGAAACATAATGCAAGCTACATAACTTTGGGTGGGGGGGTGGGGGTGGGGGTGGGGGTGGGGATGGGGGTGGGGTGTGAATCAAGAACCACTTAAACTTCTTCCTACTTAACCCATTTTGTTTAGTTGTCTAATCCACTTGCATGCAAGAAGCATAAACTAGTAAAGTAACAATACCATAACACAATATTTGGTAACCTAGAAACCCTCCAAGTAGAACGTAAAACTAGGGTGGGGATAACACCCACAATGCCTCACTATTGTAGTAATTAAGTTGGCCTATTAAGGCTTACAAATGATCACTTCTAGTGATCTTACTTGGTTAAGAGAAATAAGGACTATTAGGTCCACCCAATTAAAGGATTTGGGACTGATGCACCTATTAGGATGAATCAATGGATTGATCTTTGATATGCAACTCTGATAGCTAATGAAGATCCTTTCAAGTAAACTTATCACTTGACTGTGATATATGAGTCTCTTCCTTTCCTTGGAATGCTTGTAGCCTTCAAATAGTCTTCTCTTCCATATTTGTTAATGTTCTTCAATTTCATACATCTTTTATTTGGATAAATTAAATACTTCATACTTATATCCATCCAAATAATTCCTATATAGGTTGGTTACAACATAACTATTTCCAAAAACAATTACCAAGTTGTCTCAGTACTGTAACTTGGGTCCAATGACTTACTCAGGCGATGTTGAAGAAACTCAGGCAACAGTGTCAAATTGGCTAACTATAGCACTTGGCTAATATTGGATGCTAAATTCATGTTTCTTACTTAGTGGACATTGATGAATTGATTCACATTGCTCTGCCATCTTGATCATTATATTGGAACAAGAATATTGCGCTTAACTTGGTTTTCCTCAAGCCTAGTAGATACTATCAACTCGGTTGATACTGCAACTCAATGGGAACTATCAACTAGACTCTTGTTACTTTCTACAAGGTTAGCATTGATGACTTGGTTACTTTATGAGCTCGGTTTACCCTATAGAATGGTAACTCAATTATTATTGTCTTTCATTATGATTAAGTATTTTGGCACTAATTGATAATATATCTTGACATGTGATTAATAGTTGATATCTTCACCAAAGCTCTCACTACATCCAGTTTTACTACCTTGACAACTCAAACTTGGTCTCATTCCCATTGTTCAGGTAGGGGGAGATGTAAGGCATGCATTATGCATTCTTGCAACATGCACTGTTCACTGCTCAAGAATGGATGCATTGCATTCAAAAACTCACCATTGTTGTAGCATGCACCACTCAAGAACACATGTATTGTAGTCATGCACTCACCGCTCACCACTCGTGCATTCACAATGTGAAGAGTGTGCATTAGTCTTGTTTTAGATTGTTTTATTTATGCTTAATAAAACTACATGTTGTAGTTAATTTCATAGGCATCATTTTTTAATTAGTTTTCATTGTATGCATAACTTTTGTATCATGCAATTTCTTTACATGTTATTTTTTAGAATTTTTTTATTGTAGTCAACTCTAATTTCTTTCATCAAAGTACAAGGTTGAGACTTTTAGTTTTTCTTTATAATGTACTCTTTAATTTTAGAATATACATTCAATAAAAATAGATTTTGTATTCTAATTGTGGTTGTTCATTGTTTATGCTCTGTTTTTTTTTTTTTTAATTAACACTATAGCATAAGATCATTAATTTAGATCTTCACAATTTGCACATTGACGTCTGGCACTGCATTGAAACAAATTGTTTATTCTAGTTTTGATAATTTATATACCATGTCCAAAGTTGTTCTTCACATAGGTAGGAAATAAAATCATCTACATCCACTATTTGAATGTGCATCAAAGAATTTGGAGCCTTTTCCAATTAGTAGGGCTTGACCATTAGAAGGAAACAATGGAGAAATCTAGGGAGAGAACTCATTGTTTAAACATTAAAACAAATGAAACATTAAAATAAATCAACTACAATGAAGTGGCTTGAGAAAGATTTTTGCAAAGAGAAGAAATGGAGAAACATAATTATTCTATAGAGCCTTGTTGAGTATGAGACTCAAAACATTTGTATGATTCTAAACAAAGAAGTCCCTAAAGTGATGTGAAAAAACTTTGAAACACATTAGATAATAATATCTTTAACAAAAATTGGTGTTTGTGGAAAGAAGATGCCAACCTTCCAAATTCCCAACCCTACTATTGACTATGATTCCCTTCAATGTGTTGCGGTCCTTTGCAATATGTGCTAACAACTAGCTCCTAGAACCAAATATAACATTACAAGCTTCATAATAAGAAATCAAAATCCAACCACAAATTATGCATCTTATGAAAACTTCCACTATGAATAATAAATGCTATTAGTTGCTGAATTTTTTTTGTTAAATTTGAAAGAAATCTAGCATTTGAAGAGGCTAAATAAACAAGATTCTAATCATTAACCTTAATATAAAGAGATAAAAGAAAATTGAGGCACCACTAACTCTGACAATTTAGGGGAAAAATATGAACCATGAGAGAAAAAAATTGGATCATAAATATAAATCTAAGTCTTTCAAAACTTTACCCTAGATGAGGATAAGCTACCCTATTCATTATAGAATTAGGCCAAAATTAGGTTTTATAATTTGGTACAAGTTTCTCACAGAAGAGGGTGTTATCAAAATTGTGGGGAAGTAGATTCAAAAAAGACACAATTTTTTTATAAAAATTACTTTTCTATCTCAACTTAATAGAGATGTCCAATTTCTCCAAGAAGAAGAGCGAGGTAGTGAGATAGAGAAGGCCATTAAATATAAATAATTAAAAGTGTCTTCTACAATTTTAAGAAAATGCACATCAATTGATGCACTATGCTCTTCATTCTACTGTCACATCACTAGATACAAATAAATCTTTTATAACAAATTCACTTCGTCTATAGTCATTACAAGGAATAGAACCAAAAGTAGACACGTGGGTAAAATGAAAATCTCCATATTATGCATGACAAATGCGTAGTCCACTTCAATATACTAGATGTACTCATAATAAATTTTATAGAATTCTTACAAACTAAAAGAAAATACTTCTACAAAATAACTCCAAAATAAAATTTCAAATTAATTAATATTCATCTAAAAATACAACATTATTCAACAACTTTAAATTTAGACAAGGAAGAATTACACAGCGCCTTTTCCAAGAATCTAACATTAATAAAAGACTGAAATGAAACTATCTAGTCTTCTACGTTAACGACAAAGACTCATAATGAGTCCTTCCCGCTAATTCCACTACAACAATCCATAATTCATAACCCCATTCCTTCATCATCTGCTAAATAGAATAATTATGAGCTTGCAATCATCTGCTAGCTATAGATTACACTATCGTTGACTACATCCGATATCCGATTTAGTCAAAGTGAACCCATTCTACTAGAGGAAGGGAGCCTTGAGCGTGGACAAGGTTTCAGGTGAGATCTTGAAAGACTTTTGTAGAACAACATCAGCAATTCCAGAGCCGAAGAGAGTGGAAGGAAGCAAAACAGTACCCGGATTTGCACTACCAAAAGCAGAGATGGCAAGAACAGGTTTGTACATGTCAAGATTGATCTGGTAGTGCATCATCCCCTTTGGAAACACAAACATGTCCCCCGCATAGAGAGTCTTGTTGAACAGCTTGTTGGTGGTGTCCACAAAAGCCACTGTGAGTGATCCATCTAAAATGAGGTGCAATTCACTCGCACGGGGATGATAGTGAGGAGGAACGACACTGTTGGCCCCTAATTCAAAGAAGGCGTAGGACACACCGAGACCCTTCAGCCCTGCAAATTCTTGCTGGCTCGCCCTGCTTATTTTGATGCTCCCACTGGCGGTTGGATTGGAGCCAACTCCCCTCAATCCATTAAATGTGAAGAAGTGCTCGTTAATGGCTGCCCCACTTGAAAGATCGAAATCTGTTACCAGATCAGGATCTTCACATTCAACTCTCACTCCCACCATCATCATCACTACAAACATTATTGCTGCTATGTTCTTCAAACCACTAAATGCCTCCATTTCAATAGATTTTCAACCTAACTCTTTCCGAATTGAACTTGTATGGGCAGAAATGAACAGCAGAGAAAACAAAGAGATTAGCTGAATTGATTTGAAGGTGGCATGAGCTTCACTCAATATATAGACATTAAACCGTCCTGTATGGCCGGCACTGACCCTGAAGTAACACGGTCGGACAAGAGGAAAATGATAAGACTTGCGTGCCGGCTGGATTGTACTGTCGTCCAACAAGGCAAAGTTGATGGAGGAGCATCTGGCACCTATATACCGTGCTGTTTATTGATAATTCCAAATGGTAACGATGAACCCAATTTAGTTTTGCTAAGAAGTTGAACTAATTTTCCAACGAACTAAGCAACTTCTTATTTGTCTAATTACTAAGATAATCAAGTAAAAAATAAACTACAAATTTGTATCTCTATAATGTTGCGGGGTGTTCTCTGATTAATAAGTTAGTTAATATTAAAAATATCTTAGATATTATAATGATGTGCATGACGTCTTTTTTCTTTTTTCTTTTAAGGTGAGAATAGTATAATTCTTATGTTATTTTAAATAATTTTGTTTAAGGTGTTGTCATGTTATATTTCGTTGGTAGTAATTCATGTTTGTCTTAAAATTATTTTACAATTTGAATAGTTTGTTCTGATTTTTAGTTTTATTTATTATAGATTTTATTTTATTAATCATTTTAGTTTTTATTATAGTTTCATTTTACAAGTGGATAATAAATTTTTTAATTAGCTAATTCAAACAATTATATAAGAGAAAGGCAAATAAATATGCTAATTTCAACACTAAATGATAGCCAAGAGTATCATATATGACACTTCAAGCTTGACCATGGCATAACAATACATTGCAAGAAACTAGCCCAAACAAAGGGTGGTTTTGAAAAAACAATATCTAAAGATTTTTGTTTTTCTATAGTACAATGATGCTTCCCTCGAAGATATATTTTCATATAATGAGGATAATTCATAAGACTCGAGGAACAAACTTAATCTTACCCTACAACTTTTAAAGAGGCATCTAATGTTGTACTAAAAATAGGAGATTTCTCTGTATTGAGTTCCTAAACCTCCTAAATAGTGCTAAAAACCTTGAAGCACTCATGAATTTTCACTTTTTCTATCAAACAACATCCACGAAAGTAGCCTTTGCATGACTAAATTTACCACAAGAAATATTAATAATAGTAGAATCTTAAGTTCTATTTGTTTCATTAATATTATATATTTTGAATACAATGTAATATGAGGAGAGATCATCTTATTATTTTCTACAAAAATATAAAAAATAAATAAAAAGGAAAATCATATTCGATCATATGCGTAGCACAAGATTACCAGAAACAATTTATAGTAGAGATAAAATAATTTTTTGTTTTAACATTCTAATAGAAACTGAAGAAAATGAACCCGTAAAAGAACTTGAATTAAAATTGAATACCAGTTCTTAAGATAAAGATGATTCATCCTAATAAACTAGAATCCTTAAGGAAGAATTTAACAAAATAAAAAATATTCAACATAGTAGTTACCTCAACCAAGGCTCTCAACTTCCAAACATAACACATCCATATACCTGTAGCATCAATTTTGAGTTGAATTTCACATAATATTTCAACAAGAAAGTTTAGAAGAGATTTAGTTTAATAGTGATACACACAAAAGAAAGAGATTTAGTTCAATACTGATACTAATATGTAAGGTTGTGACTAGAACATTTTATGCAATCTACTCCTTGTATTTTTTGTTAATATTCATCATGAGCATGATAGAAAAAAAACCTTAACACATAAAAAGATGTGTAGTAGAAAAACTATAAACTAGCATAATAATTGGTGACAACATTCATTACAAGAGGCTATTGTAATGAATATTTTGGTTGCAAGTTTTTTTGCAATTTGAGCTATGTATATTTAGGATTGAAATGGATGTAATATAAATTGCTAGGTGAAAAGCACCAACTATTGTCCATGTTCCAATTACTATTAATTGTATTTCGCTAATTAAAATCCGCTAGACCACCATCTAATGGCCACTACCCACCCTTTTTCTCCAAAAACAAGTATCACGATTCTACTCAAATAATAAATTTTATTGGAAACAACAAGTTATGATTATTGGGACATTCATTTATAGGCATCCTCCATGCCTAACCATTTTGCATAGAAATTACTAAGAATAGATTTCATATATATTTATACTTGTATTTTGACTTGAATTTTGAAAAAATTATAGATCTATACATAAACCACAAATAATTCTTATTATGACTAAATTGCTTTACATCTTAATGCAATTTTTGAAATATATCATGGATATGTATTAACACATAATGCAAGAAACATTTTCAATAATTTTAAAATTAACACTTAAAAAAGAGACAAAAAGAATTCCATAGTAAAAGACAAATGACAACACATTTGAGTGCTAAATCTAGTTTAATTTAATCAAATAGTAAAATGGAAAAAATAAGGTGTTTCATAATTGAAGTTTGTTATCCACATAACTACAAGGGTAGTAGAAAAAATACATGTCCTACATAAACATTATGTAGTAGTCAATACAACTATTCATGTTCTTTATCGATGTGTGGCAATGAAATATGGACATATGTCTATCATCCTCTATGCAAGCAATCAAATAATTTTATTCAAGAAGATATTAGAAGCCAACTGAGTTTCCACCATATTCTACTTGCCCTTGTTGACTCTACCCCTATTTTCCAATTGTTTCTTATTAGTTTGCATAATTTTCTTAGATGAGATAAATCTTGAGATACCAAAGCCAACAATGAAAATCAAAGAAATGACTTAAAAATTCAAACTATTAATCAAATTTTATGAAACATGGAGGTTTTCTATTTTAAAGGTCACTTCTAAAAAGAGAAACTTTTGCAATAATAATAATAATCTAGTATAAAACGTTCTCTAAATTTTTAGTATTTATCAATTTTATTGTTGAAAAGAATGAATCTTTCATGATAGTAAATGACGTAGAAAGCCAGGATAACTTAATCTTATAGGAAACTTTATGATTAGATACACTTCAATTAGACTAGTATTGAGATGATAGTCTACTTAAGAGAAGTCCCTATATTTCAACTTTACCAAAATTAACTAGATATAATGATTATTAAAAATGAACTTCATTCTTATGAAATATAATTATTTGAAAACACTACTAATAAAAAAATATGTATTAATAAATTTAACTCATAAACTACATACTTAAATTCTGATCAAAATATCATATTGAATCCATCCACTATAAAAACACCAACTACAAATAATTAGATAATCATACACATAAAAATCAAATTTAATTTACTAAAAACTTTATCTTTTTATACTCACATTGAAGCACTACTACATTCTTTACATGCTTTCTCTCTATTATATCGACTAATTATTATAAGAAACTTGAGAAACATTGGCTAAGAGGTAGACAATAATCTTCCTCTTCTTCTTACAAAGCTGAGCCAACTAAAAGTGGATGATCATCCATTTCTTTGCTAGTTATTATATAAAACATATATGAAAAACCAAGAGAAACTCCATTCTAAATATCAAACTATAATAATGCATGTTTGAGAGATAGACAATAGTCCTATTAATTTTAGTAGCTTGCACAACTGTTCATCCATATATGATTAATTGGAAAATAATTTTAGAGTTACGAAAAAATATTTTTTAATTAATTGACTCCTTCTAGAAGCCACTAGTAACCTGTTGGTTAGGTTTTTTAAATTAAGAAGCAACTAGAAACCTCTTGGTTAAGTAGTATAAAAGGGGGTCAAGGGAGGCATTTGGAGAATAGAACAGAATAGAGAAAAAGAAGAGTTTTAGAAGCATTTGTAGTGTTAGCAAATGAGTTTGCGCCGATAGAAAATAGTCATGCAATGTTAGCAAGGGTGTAGTGATAGCATTGGGGATAACAGCGGAGGAATATCAACAAGAGAAATTAGGAGGTTGTCTGAATTCTATTAGTGAGAGGCAAGAAATTTTGTATCTCTTGATTTGCTGAAGTTAATATAATTCCTCATCTATAGAATTGGTTTTCCCTTAGGGGTTTTTTCAGGGATGATTTGTCCAAAAATATTGCATTCTTTGTGTTTTGAATTTCTTTCTATATTTATTGGTGAAGTTGAAGTTGTGTTATTTTTTGATATTAGCTATGAATTTTTTTTTTGCTGTTTAATAATTAGTTATGATAGGAGATTAATAATCAATGATTGCAATAGTGTTAACTTTCACATGGTGTCAAAGTGTTGTTGAGGGTAGAAGAGTTTTGCCCTAGGAAATAAATTTTGATCTCTTTAGACAGATTGGATGGTGCCTCAAGTTTTGGTGTCTAGAAGGCCAAAATTTTGTTATTGTTGGAAGAGAATAGTATCAAAGATTATGCAACCACTGCTATAGTTGTAACTATAGATGTTATACAACTTGTAACTGTAGACACCTAAAAACCTTTAGAAAATAAAGTATTTTTATTTTTTGAAAAATTCCTGATGACATCATCATTTATTAATTAATTAATTATTTAATTAATTTATTTATTTTTATGCCATTAAATCCCTTTATCTTAATTAAAAATATTTAATTAAGGAATCCCTCCCAAAAATGTTTAAATCTTATTTAAACATTATTTCCTTATTTATTAATTATTTAATTAATAAATTGACCAAAAAACCCAAAATAAAGAAAAAAATTATTTTTTGCCCAAAACTTGGCCAATTTCCTTAAGACCACTAACCTCTTCCATAATCTTCTAATCCTTTTTTAATTTTGATTAAAGGCTAATCCCATCATTTCCTACCCCTAATCCCAACTCAAAATATTTAATTAAGATTAAATATTAATTCTCATGTTTATTAAAAAAGTTTTAATAAATATCTCCTCAACCCAAACCCTTGAAATAAATAAAACTTTATTTATTTCCTAAAAATCTAATTTATCCTCATCCTAAGAAGTTCTAGACTCTTCTAGAAAGTCTTCATCGTCATCCTAGGAAGTTCTAGACTATTCTAGAAAGTCTTTATCCTCATCCAAATTCTAGACTCTTCTAGAAGATGTCTTTAAACCTAATCCTAATCCCCTCCTAACCTTGTCACATTCTCTAAAAATGGGTTAAGACTTACTAACCCAAGCCAAAGTTAACAAATATCTCCTCCTTCACCCACCCTCATTAAATGCCATCCACTTGCCTATCCCTAAGCTAATCCTAAACCATCCTAATCCATCCTCTAATCATTTGCACAATCCTAAGAAAGCTTAAAACCTTCCTAATCAAGCCCAAGTCGAAATTCCTCTCATCTCCCTCAAAATATCCCAACCATAAAACTTTATGAAGCCCACTAGGCCATAAATGACTCTTCCAAGCCCTTTTATTGCTCTTACAAGCCATTATGAGGGTCTTTATGAAGATTTTATCCCTTGAGCCTCCTTTGTTGACTCATCCTTCCCCTTTCCTCCATCCACTCACCCTGTGACATGTGTCACTCTCTGATTGGTTGTAAGGAAGCACAATCCATGTGCTCTCCTCTCATGCAATCTGAGCCCTCCATGAGCTTTTCCCCATCCTTGCATCTTAGCCCTCAAACCCTCAAGCCTCTTGCCTATAAATTGGATCCTTCCCCTTTCCAAAATAACACAATCCATGAAGTAAAGTCATAATGCCATTTTGAGAAGCCATTTTACATCAAAACCATACACTCACACCCAAATTCCAACTCCATTTGAAGCCCTTTTTGAAGCATAAAGCTTGAGCATACATCCTATCTATTTAGACAAAGCTACTCAACAAGAGAACTTCTCATTGAGAGAGCCCATTAATGGCTCATATTCTCAATTGAGAGCTCATCTTAGTCTATCTTGAAGTTTATGAATTTTGTTTAGTTTGTAGAAGCTTTATTTAAATTTGGTTTCTATTAGCATACTAACATTGCTCATATATAGTAACATCTAAGAAGGATGATGCTAAGACGAGGAGGATTATCCTTGATGGTATCAAGGATCATATTGTTCCACATATCGTGGAGCTAGATACAACAAAGAAGATGTAGAACACCATTTTGAATCTATACAAGAATGCTACCACCAACAAGAAGATGATTCTCTTTGAGAAGCTAAAGAATACCTGAATGAACCACATAGAAGATATTACAAGTTACCTCACCAGGCTTAGACTTGTCAAGGATAAGTTAATAGCTATTGGAGATAGTCCCAATGATGACAAGCTAGTGAGAATAGCCCTAAATGGTTTTTCTAAACAATGGACTATCTTTGTTCAAGTTGTCAATAGAGTTGGGATCAACTATGGACTAATTTGACTTAGGAGTAGTTTAGACTAAGTCTTGTCAATGGGATCAATAAGAGTCAGAAAAGTGAGGTGGAACAGGAAAATGTTGCCCTAGTAGGGAAAGGGAAAGAAAAGAAGGGTTCTAGCTCACAAAGTGAGAAGAAAAAGAAGGACCTTTGTAAGGTCAAGTGCTTTGGTTTTCATGAGTATGGTCATTATGTCAATGATTTCCTTGAAAGGAAGAAGGAAAAGAAGTAGGTGGCAGCTTCAGCAAGTGCAGAAGAACTCTCTAGTAGACTGGGAGATTTTTTTGCACTTATAGCTTGTATGGTGAGCTCAACCTTACAGACTAGATAGTATATAGATAGTGGGGCATCATTACATATGACAAGAGTTAAAGAGTACTTCTCTAGTTATAAGGAGGAGAACACCAATATCCATATTTTGTGGGAAACTTGTCCAAACTCAACCTGGTTGGGAAAGGTAATATTTAGTTTTAGAGGGAGAATGAAAAGATAATTCTAGTTCATGATGTGTTGCATGTGCCAGGCTTAGATATGAATTTGATTTCCATATCTATTCTTTAGGAAAGGGGGTATAATGTACTCTTTAGAGGGACACATGTATTGATTAAGTACAAGGATTGGAAATCACCCATAACCATTGGAGTTAGGAGTGGTCACTTTTATAGGTTGCAATTTTCTACTCCTAAGGCACTCATGAGCAACAATAAACCTAGAGATCTTGGAGAGCTATGGCATAGGAGGATGAGACATATTCATCATGGAGCACTCAAATTGCTTCGTGAGATGGTGATATGTGTTCTAGAGGTGAGCACATAGCATGATGATGTATGTAAGTGATGCATGTTCGTGAAGTTTGCAAAAGCATCCTTTCCAAGGATTGACAACAGATCTAAAGGTGTTCTTGATCTTGTACATTCATATGTATGTGGACCGATGTCAACAAAGTCTATCAGAGGATATGAGTACTATGTTACTTTTATCGATAATTTCTCTAGAAAGACCTGGATATACTTCTTGAATCCAAGGATGAGGTTTTTAGTCAATTCCAAGAGTTCAAGGCTCTAGTGGAGAACTTGATAGGAAAGAAGATAAAGGTTCTTTAGTTAGACAATGGAGAAAAATACAAAGGAAATAACTTCCAAGAGTTCTACACTAGGGAAGGAATCAAGAGAGAGTGGATTGTTCCTTAAATTCCATAATATAATACTTAAACTAATAAAACATTCATAACACTTGACACAATATTTGGTAACCCATAAACCTTTCGAATACAAAGTAAAACTAGGGTGGGGATGATACCCACAAGCTTTATGGCTATAGTATAAAGTTAGCCTATTAAAGCCTACAATTGATCACTTCCAGTGATTTGCCCTATTACGAACAATAAGGACTCTTAGGTCCACCTTGTAAAATCAGTTATACAATATAGTTAAGAATACACTTGGTTCTAGAAGATTCTAGAAAAGACTATTAAGTCCATCTTGTTAAAGTATTTGAATGATGCACCTCTTAGGATGAACTAGTAGTAGATATCTAATTTGCAACTCTATTTGCTAAATGAGATTCTTTTGTTGTAAAATGATCACCTTGCTGTGATAGATAAGTCTTTGCTTCTCCTTATACTATTTTTAGCCTTCTTCTAATTCACACTCATACTACTCATAATTTTTATGCTCTTACATTTTGATATGACAACATGCATTACATATATACCAATCCAAATCATTAGCTTCTAGAGTTGGCTACAATACCCAATTCATCATAATTCACTAAGTTGGCTTACTTCTAAAACTTAGGTCTTAAAGACCACCTGGGTGATGTTTTGACACTTGGCAACATTGTCAACTCAAAAATCTCTGACACTCAGTTGAAACTAATACACAGTCCACATCGATTACTTGGGAGTGTAGAACCAGAATCAGTATGCAAAGAACATTAACAAATAAAGTAAACATTCACAAACCAAAAACTAAATTCACATATATGCTTAGACAAAGGAAGAAAACAAGAAGTGCAAACCTCACAAGAAAAAGCACTCCATGCTTTCTTGATTCTGTAGATGTGTCCTTTTGTTGTGGATGTATGCTCAAGATACTCAAAAGCTGCTTCAATGGAGATGGGTAATGGAAAATTGGTAGCTTTGTGAGCTCTCAATTTGGCATTATAAGGGTAATATTGATGGCTTTGGTTCTCAAAATAGCATGGTAACTTTAGCTCAAAGATTGTTGATGAAATGGCTTGGTATGGGATTCAATTTATAGGCTAAGGGGTAGAGGTATGGAGGGCTTAGATGCAAGGATGGATGAAGGCTTAAGGAGGGCTAGGATGCACTCAAAGGAGAGCACATGGATTGTGCTTGTTTAGCACCAATGGGAAGGTGACACTTGTCACAAGGAGGATGAGTGTGAGAGGGTAGGGTAAAGGGTTGGTTAAAGGCATGATGAGTGGGGATGAGTATGTAAGAGGGATGTAAGAGGAATTAGTGTGGAAGAGGGAAGAGTGTGTAAGATGGATGTAAGAGTCATGAGTGGGCTTGTAAGAGTCTTTTATGTTTTGTAAGAGCACTCATGACTTAGTGGTTGGGTTTTTTGAGGGGAGACTTTGGTTTGGATTAGGAAAGTCTTAAACTTGTTTAAGGAATGTGACAACATTACGGGGTGGATTAGGCTTGGGTTTAGGATTAGATTAGGGATGTTAGAGATGTGCAAGTGGATGGAATTAATGAGGGTGGGTGAGTTAGTGGCTAAGCTTGGTTAGTATGGGTGGATGGGGTGGATTAGGCTAAATGGAGGATTAGAGATAGGTTAAGGATTTTTGAATTTGAGGATTTCATTTATCAAATAGATTTATTTAATAAATGGGGATTTTTGGAATTAGATAGGAGAAAAGGATTTAATTGATAAATAATAGATTATTTGATTTATCAATTAGGACTATAGATGATTAATTAAATTAATCAACTAGGGGATGAAAAAGGATTAATTAAATAGAAATTTAATTAATAATGCCTTTTTAGATAACTAAATAGGATTACTAAAATAGTGTAATCAAATTTAGGTGTCTACATTTTGCCCCTCTTTGACATAGTGTTAAGACAACACTATTTCAAAGAAGTTTGAATGAAGACGACACGAGGAAGATATTTTAGCAACAAGGTTGCCCCAGTCTCGGATAAGAAGATGAGAGACTAGACTTAGATGATGCCCCCTCAAGAAGGCGACGGGGAGAGAAATGAGGCTCGATGACTTCTTGAAAAGTAAAAGAAATTGAGACGAGCTGAGACGCAGGTTGGCGAAGAGAAGGGGCTGAATTAGCTCAAACTCTCACTACGGGAGAATGATAAAGGGAAATCAGAGGCACAATAGTAAAGCAAGCTTAAGACTTTCCAGGATTGGGGGGGGGAGGAGGAGCGGAGCACTATCAAAGGAATCCATGGTAGGGAGATGGATGATAGAATGATAAAGCTGATGCAACAAGATTTCAAAGAGTCAGATTGGTGGAAGATGGGTTTCAGGAATCCCTAGGACTAGGATTGTGGATCTCGAAAGATGAGGCTTGGTGGATTGATTTGATTGGTGGATCCCTAAGACTAGGATTGTGGATCCCTAAAGCTAAGCATGAGGAGTGATTCAAAGAGATACTGATGCATAAGCTGGGGTAGAAGTGACAGATGTAGGATATGGATGGGGGATAATGGAGATGAAGGGAATCCATTGAAGCTTTTTGAGCGGGGGGATACTTCAAAGAGAAGTACCACCATGTAGTTGAGCACTAGATTTGCTATAGGACTGTTGGTTAATTGCCAAGGTTACCAAGAACATCAAGGCCTTTTCACCAACTGTCCAGAGGACTGACGAACTGACTCGAAACAAACACACAAGGATTGCCCCAATATCACACATGAATCCCAGAGGAAGTAGCATGGAAACGACACTAGGTAACCCACAAGCAGAAAAAGAAAACAAGCAAAAGACCTGATCAAGACCTTACGCTCTAATTGCCCCATTCACAGCATACCATGATATGGAAGATCATGGCAACCTTGAGGAGGGAACAAGGAGATTTCTTGGAAAAGATATTTCAAGACCCAAAAGGGAAGATCCCAAACCAAAAGAAAGCGAAAATCCAAAAGAGAACTGTTTGCCAACGAGATGGGTAGGACGAGGTACTAACGGACCAAGATTAGACATGAGGAAAGCTATATCCTACAAGGACCTATCAGAGAGCACCTAAGCTGATGGATCAGGATGAATAATGCATCTGGCAAGCTAAACTAAGAAGGATAACACTTTGGTGACATGAGATCTAGCTAAAGGATGCATTGGAATAGCTAACCAAGGTGTGTGATGTGTGCAAGATGTTGATCAAGGACAAACTGACATGAACGCTAGATAGATACAATGATACTAAGCTAAAGAGGATATACAAGCTGACAGACCAAGATATGTTACAAATGTACAAGTTTGTTTGTGTTTTGGTTTTTTGTGAGATGGAAATGTTTGTGAAGGATGGGATGTCTATAATAGTTGATAGGTGGATAGGTAGATGGTTTGTGAAAAGCTTAAGGAAAATGGGATTCTGTGTGTGCATGTGATAAGATACAGGCTATGATACAAGATTATTTACAAGCTGGAATATGGTACAAGCTTTGGACAAGATTTGAATATATACAAGGTATGGTACATGATTTACAAGGTATAATACAAGCTTTGGTACAAGATTTACAAGCTGTACAGGAGGTATTGACAAGCTCCATCAGATTTTGGATATTTGATTGGAACACCAAGGGAACAAGCAGGTGTTTTATGGGATGGTGGGTGGATGGATGAGGGATAGGATAGTGATAGATAATGGATTAGTCTTTAGCACACACGGTGCCTGAATTACCAGGTTTTCACCAAGGTACCTATCCAAGGCGCTTGAATTGCCAAGTTTTCACCATTGGATGCTTATTTCTCTTTACTATTTTTTTTGTATTTTTCAAAAGCTGGGTATACCAAAGATCTTCAAGCATAGAACTTCTTGAGATGAATGATGTTAGTGGGATCATTCAAGATTTCTCCTTCTGGTGTAGATAATTGATAGGCTCCGAAGCCAAAGGAGGCAGTAACCACATAGGGACCAAGCCATGTAGGTTCAAACTTGCCTTTCTTTTCTCGATCTGCTTGGACTTTCGTATTTTCTTTGAGGACCATATCACCTGGCTGAAAGTGTCGTGGGAGCACCTTCTTGTTGAAATTCCTTTTGAGACGAGTTTGATAGACTGTGAGATGGTTATAGGCTTGTTGTCTCTTCTCGTCTAAGAGATCTAGCTGGGTGAGTTGAGCTACTCTGTATTCTTCATCTAAGATTTGCCCTTGCAAAGATATGCGTAGTGAGGGAAGTTCAACTTCTATAGGTAATACCGCTTCGGCACCATAGACTAGGGAGTATGGAGTTGTGCCTGTGGATGTACGAAAGGAAGTTCGATAGGCCCATAGAGTCGGATTTATTTGAAGGTGCCAATCACGGCCGGAATCATTAACAACTTTCTTTAGGATTTTGAGGAGGGTTTTATTAGTTGCCTCTGCCTGGCCGTTACCTTGTGGGAAATATGGGCTAGAAATGCGGTGATGGATGTGGAGGGAAGTGCATAATTCTTCCATGTTGAGATTTTAAAAATTACCTCCGTGGTCAGTGAAGATGGTGGATGGGATGCCGAAGCGGCAAACAATGTGGTACAAGATGAACTTGGAGACTTGAACTCCTGTAGCTGAGACTAGGGGGACTGCTTCCACCCACTTAGTGAAATAGTCTGTAGCTGTTATTATCCATTTATGTCCATCAGATGAGAGAGGTGTGATAGTTCCAACTAGATCAAGGCCCCAACAAGCAAAAGGCCAAGGTGGTGCAATAGGTTGTAGATCCTGTGCTGGAGCGTGCACAAGATTTGCATGCTGCTAACATGGGAGACACTTTCTGACAAAGTCACAAGAGTCTTCTTTAATGGTAGGCCAATAGTAGCCTGCTCTAAGGATTTGTCGTGCTAGGACAATACCACTCATGTGGGCACCGCAAAGTCCATAATGTACTTCTTTTAATGCCATCGCGGCCTCATTTTCATCTAAACATCGAGAGAGAGTATCGTGATAACCCCGACGATATAGGGTATTGGCTATGATAACATAGCGGGATGATTTTTGGATGAGGTTCTGGCGTTGGGTACGTGTGAGGTGAGGGGATATGATACCATCGTTAAGGTAAGCGTGAATTTCATGGTACCAAGGGGATTGAGGACCAACCAAGATACAAACACGATTTGAATCCTCATTCGCATAGGCAGGTGTGAGGAGCTGCTCAACTAAAAACTCATACTGCGTAGCTTCTTGGGGAATTTCCAAGAGCAAGCCGATAGTGGCCATGGCATTTGCTGCCTTGTTCTGCATTCGAGGCACTTGTGTAAACTGAAGCTTTGTAAAATGCTGGGTCAGCTGATCAACTAGCTCTTTGTAGGGTAATAGCTTTTCATCTTTGGTTTGATATTCATTTAAGACTTGTTTGATGATGAGCTGGGAATAGCCAAAGATTTCTAACTCAGTGATATTCCATTCTGCAGCTATCTTTAATCCTGCTACAAGAGCTTCATATTCTGCTATATTGTTGGTGCTAGGGAATTGTAGCTTGAAGGCTTTTGGAATGTAATCTCCTTGAGGTGTAACTAATAATATTCCTGCCCCTGATCCATGAGAGGTGTATGAGCCATCAAAATAAAGCTTCCATGGGGGCTGCTCTTCAATTAGGCAGATATGCTCATCTGGAAATTCTGTGAGCAAAGGATATGCATCTACTAGAGGTGCATCAGCTAGGTGATCTGCTATAGCTTGCCCTTTGATTGCCTTTCTGTCCACATACTGGATGTCAAACTCACTTAGTAGCATAACCCATTTGGCCAAACGGCCTGTAAGTGATGTTCTGGAGAGCATATACTTGAGAGGGTCAATCTTGGAGACTAGTTGGATGGTATGACTTAGCATGTAGTGGTGAAGCTTTTGAGTTGAGAAAACAACTGCCAAACAAGCTTTTTCCATAGGAGTGTAATTGAGTTCATAACCAACTAGGGTTCTACTGATATAGTAGATGGCTCTCTCTCTGCTATAATCATCATGTTGTGCTAGAAGTGCCCCTAGAGTAGTAGGTGTTGCTGATATATACAAGATCAAGGGACGACCAAGAATTGGTGGAACCAAGATAGGGGGATTGGTGAGATACTGCTTGAGCTGATTGAAGCTGCACTGACATAAACGATCCCACTTGAAGTTCTCATTCTTCTTTAGCAAGTGTGAAAATGGTGTACACTTATTTTCAAGTTGGGAGATGAAGCGCCGGACAGATTGAAGTTTTCCCTGAAGAGAGCGAAGCTGTCACAGTGTCTGGGGAGGAGGCATGTTTAAGATAGCCTTGACCTTTTTGGGGTCGATCTCTATACCTCGTTTAGAAACTATGAAGCCTAGAAGCTTGCCAGATATGACCCCAAAGACACACTTCTTGGGATTTAGCATGAGATGATATTGGGCCAACCTATCAAAGACTCTCTCCAGGTCAGCAAGATGATCCATGAAGGTGTGAGATTTGACTAGGATATCGTCCACATAATCCTCCAAAATGCTATGGATAAGATCATGGAAAATGGTTGTCATAGCTCTTTGATAGGTAGCCCCAGCATTCTTTAGGCCAAAAGGCATCATGGTGTAGCAAAAGGTTCCCCAAGGGGTAGTGAATGTTGTCTTATGCTGGTCCTCTTCTGCAATCTTGATCTGATTATACCCAAAAAATCCATCCATAAGGGATAGAATTTCATGTCCAGCTGTAAGATCTACAATCATATCTATGTTGGGCAAGGGAAAATCATCCTTTGGACAAGCTTTGTTAAGATCTCTAAAATCAGTGCAGATTCTGATGTCACCGGAAGGCTTAGTGACAGGGACCATGTTGGAGATCCATTCTGAGTAGTCGATAGGTCGGATAACCTTAGCAGCTAACATTCTCTCTAGTTCAGTTTTGATTAGTAATGCCACCTTGGGGTGCATTTTTCTAAGCTTTTGTCTGACGGGCTTGATCTTTGGATCGACTGCAAGATGATGAACTATAAGCTTTGGATCAAGTCCTAGCATGTCCTAATATGACCATGCAAATCGGCCAATGTTCTCTCATAAAACCTCAAAGAGGAGGTCAGCTTGGTCTTATGATAGGGATGCAGCAATGTGAACAATTCTAGGGATCTCTGAAGAACCAATGTTGACTTCTCTAGTATCCTCTATTAGAATAGAAGACACCTCTGGTCGATTATCTTGAGGAGGCAATACTAAATCCTTATGTTCTGCTTGTGGCTCTGGATTTTCTTGCTGAGGGGTTCTCTTCACTGCCTTAGCTAGTCCCAGATTTACCTTAGTTCCAGTTTTGGGTGTATCGAAACTAGGTTGGGGATTTTCTCCAAAATACCCCTTGGGATCTAGCTTGTAGATGTAGGCAGAATCTGGCTTTGTCTTCTTATGAGGAGTTTCAGCTCCCATGAATCTTAGAAGTGCTTCCTCTGATGCGAACTCATCAATATGTATGACACTTGGTTGGTCCCAATCTATGAGTTGTGGATGAGCAAGTGGTAGGTCAATGAGATGGATGGATAGTTCTCGGAGAATAGAGTCTCCTAGGAAGATTTGGTCTGGGATATCATCGTAGGCTCTCTTTTCAACTTCCTCAGGAATGTCTTCAATTTTGACAAGGTCATGGTGGATGTTCGAAAAAGCGTGACTGTTCTCGTTGGTGCCCCCAG
Source organism: Cupressus sempervirens (assembly GCA_028749045.1). Classification (NCBI taxonomy): domain Eukaryota; kingdom Viridiplantae; phylum Streptophyta; class Pinopsida; order Cupressales; family Cupressaceae; genus Cupressus; species Cupressus sempervirens. The sequence continues at coordinate 658,105,048 of CM053787.1, forward strand.
TTGTGGGTATGCCAAAGCCAAGACCTGACTTTATTTCCCAATTATGTGCTTCAATGGAACATTGCATGCCCCTTTCTTCTAGTCCTAGTCCACCTCCTTGATAGTTCCATTTTTCAATGATGAGCTTATGTTGTTGGGGATACTTCTGGCAGAAGTGATCAAGGCGTGCTTGATTTCTTGGAGGTGCATCCTTATGTAGCCAATTGTTGATATCTGGAGTGAGCTCCTCATGAAGAGGGGTTTTTGAGGACACAAAAGTGGTTGGGCCAAACTGTTTGTATCGAGGAGGTGGAATCTCCTTAGCTTTGTGATATGTTGGCCATCCATGGGTATGTGGATCAAGTGGGATTGCTCCGACAGCAAATGCATCTGATAGACTATATTCTCCACAACCTTTGTTGTTGATCTTTACAGTAGATAGGGTGGAGGCAAGGATGGTTTCTGCGTCATTACAAGTGTGGGATGAGCTGGCGATGGCTGTGCCGATGTCTATTCCAGGGCAATGGTTTGTATATGAAGCTTCAACCACATTGCAGTAAGCAAAGGGTTCTGGATCGGCATGGATGGTTACCTCAGTGCCCTGATGCAGAAATTTGATGCACTGATGGTAGGTGGATGGAATGGCCTTCATAGCATGAATCCATGGGCGATCGAGGAGGATGTTAAATGGTAGGTTTAGATCAACAACATGGCAAACTGTCTCTTGAATGACTGGCCCAACCTTGATTGGTAGCAAAATAGTCCCTTCTATGGTCCTTTCCAAGTTGTCATAAGCTTTGATGGTGATAACCTCACTGATCATATCTGCCTCAGTATACCCAGCTTGTTTTATAAATTTTAGGGTGCAAATGTTCAAGGCTGATCCATTATCTATCATTACTCTTTTCACGGCAAAATTGGATACCATGATGGCTATGCGAAGCGGAAGGGTGTGATCTGGCTCAACCGCGGGTATGTCGGTGGGTTTGAAAGATAGGGCACATGAGGATGAAAGGTGTCCAACAAGATTACAAAAATCAGTAGCATTGATATCAGAAGGGACACGAGATTCTATGAGAGCACTGTTAAGGATTTCTTTGTACACAGGACTAGTGCGAAGAAGGTCTAAAATGGATATTTGGGTTGGCATGTTCCCAAGGTGTTCCAAGATATTGTACCAGCTTTTTGATGGAGCTAATGGTGTTGATGAAACTGGTGGGCCTGTGATGTTAAATTGCGCTCTTTGAGTGGTGACCGCACACTCATTGTCTGGTCCTCAGATATTGATAACATTGACAGAAGGCTCTTTCTCAGATATACAACCTATAAGGCTACCATAGTCTATATAGGATGAAGTGTGGTCATTGTTCTTCCCATGCTGTTGGTTTGGCTAGCGGTTGTTGGTGTTGTTTTGGATAGGTGCTTTTCCAGGATTTTGGTTGTTGTGTGGAGGAAAAGCATTTTGATAAATCTGTAAGCCTGCATTGGGAGAGTTTTGGGCACCAATAGTGATTTCCTTCCGATCAATGAGGTATTGCACATAGTCTTTCAGTTTCATGCATCTGAGGGTGGTGTGACCGTTTACCCTATGGAACTTGCAATACTCATTGTCCTTGTACCATGCAGCTTTGGATTGGCTTGGATCAATTTGCTGGGTAGGAGGAAATTTGATGAGGTTTTCCTTAGCCAATTTCTCAAAAATAACATCCAATGGCTCACCAAGGGGTGTATAGTTTCTAGGTGCAGGTTGGAATCTGGGCTTTTGCCCTGCAGCTACATTGATGGCATTAGCTTGATTGTTAGACCCTTGAAAGTTGGGTCTTGTATTGTGGTTTTGATAGCTTTGGTTATTTCATTGTTCGTAATTGATAGCTTGTTGGTTGTTTGTTTGATATGGTGGGTTAGACTGGTTTTGAGAAGGACCAACGATATTCACATGTCTGGTGTCAGTAACCCCATCTGTTGCAACATGCTTGTTTTTGTTCCAATAACTAGACTTGTCATTGGAATGTGATTGATTTTGGTTGGCCTCTTTGTAAATCTTTACCACACCATCTTTGATGAGTCCCTGCTCAAGGATCATTCCTTTCTCTTTGATATCCTTATAGGTCTGCAAATAGTTCATGGTCATGTGGTGGGCCAAGCTGGGATGTGCATTATCAATAAACATTTTCACCACATGGCGTTCTGGCAAGGTGCAGGATATGCGAGTGGTAAGGGTTTGCCATCTTTGCAGGTATTCGACAAGGCTTTCTCCACCTTTTTGCTTGGTGTGGACAAGATCAACTATTGATAGCTCTGTTTCAACAAGATGGGCATATTGGGCTACAAATGCCTCAGATAATTCAGCAAAGATTTTAATTGTGTGATAGGGGATTCTATAAAACCATTCAAGAGCTGGTCCAGCCAAGCTTTTGGGAAAAAGGTGCAAGAGGAAGACATCATTGTATGCCACGTCCTGGCAATGCATGTAAAATTCTTTGATATGTGTGACAGGGTCTCCTTTTCCTCTAAATTTGTCAAATTTAGGTACCTCAAAGTATTTGGGAAATGGTGTCGTGGTAATGGCTCTGTCAAATGGGTAAGGACACACATTCTCAAACTTGAATGTCTTTGGATCATTCCCTTCTTGGATGGCTTTCAGAGCTATCTTCATTTGCTCCCACTCTGAATTGATAGGTGATGGTTGGGGTGCCCCAAATGTAGGAGTGCCTTGAGGTAGGTATGTGGTAGATGGGGCCACTGAATATGGATGGCTGTGAGGGATTTGCTGATAGGGATTGTACATTGTTTGGGCAGCTGTATGGTGGATGACAGGTTGTTGAGGGGGAGGCGGCGCATATTGCTGCATGTGCTGCGAGGCTTGCTGTTGATATGGGATTTGAGGTTGGGATTGAGGAACATAAGCTGGCTGTGGGATAAATGGATTGCTTTGTGGAGGTAAGGTATAAGATGGTTGTGAGGCTTGGGGAAAGGATCGGAGGGCTTGTGGGGTTTGACCAATATATGTGGGTTGTGCCCCCATTTGGGATGGTATCTGCAAATAATTGGTGGTTGGCTGGGGTGGTGGATTACCTCCTAGAAGTGGCATTGAAAAGTAGTTGGTAATTGGAGGTAATGGATTAGTTGGTGGTGGAGGTGGTGGAAATTGAAAGCTTGGGAATGGAACTGATGGGGTTTGATAGCTTTGTGACTAGATTTGGAAGCTTGGTACAGTGGTGGTGGGAGCTAGGGTCACTTGGGAGCTTGGTAGAAGATTGGCAGTAGCTTGTGGGTTTTGATAGCTTTGTGGAGTGAAGGTAGTAGCTTGTGGATTTGTGGATGGTGGTATTGAGCTCCCAAGACTTAATGGAAATGATGGGATTGTACTTTGGGTTGTGGTGAACAAGCTAGGGGCGATGAAAGGTTGATTACTTGGCCCCATGGGTGGCAGCCCTATTGTATATTGCTAAGGTTGGCCAAAGATGCTAGCACTGATTTGGGAGATGGGTGGATTTGGAAGGCTGGGTTGGGGAGCAGCAGCAATAGTGAAGGGGGTGAATAGTGAGGTTTTTTGAGTACAGGGGGTTTGGAGTAGAGAGGTATGAACCAAGGATGGAGTGGTGGTGGCTGGGTTGGCTTGCGGCATGGAGATTTCAACTTGGGTGGATGATGGTATGTTTGGGTCTGTTGGGTCATATGGATTGGCTGGAGGCTCTTCTTTTGGAATATATTGAGGATAATTTGGTTCATAAGAGCCTATGGGTGGTGGCAGCTACCCAAACAATGGGTGAGATGGATCTGATAATGGAGGGGGTCTTCCAAAGTCAAAGGTTCCTACATTGTCCCTTCGAAAATTAGCCATGATTGTCTCTTTGTTTTTGTCTATAATGGTGTTTACCAATACTGCATTTCCTGGTTGGTTCATGAAAGCTTCAATGTCAGTAGGTGATGGCATAGCTTGCTCTGGGCTGAAGGATGGCTGAGTGCTCAAGGGGGGTGAGGCTGTTCGATCCAAATGATAGGGCTCCATTGTTTCTTTCTTCTTGGCTAAGCGAGTGACGGGTGGCATGAAAATTGCTCCTAGGGATGAGATGCAATAATGCTAATGGATGCAAAAGGGGGAAGGCTTTTCTATGCAAATGATTTCCTAGGTTGAGGCAAAGCTATATGACAAAACCTAAGGAGGATCGGGTTGGGGATTCTAACTTCAAAGATATGTTGTCAAAGCACAAAAGGTCTGCTTTCCTATGTGCAAGCTTGGTGGTGATTGTGTCAACTTAAGGATAGACTGATGATCCTTTAGGAAGAACACGAGATTGACCACTTGCGAATCCCAACCTTTAGCTCAAGGTGATGAGGGATAACAAGTGAAAAAGCTAGATTACCCTAGAAAAAGCTCTGTCAAAGGGATAACCTTGGTGAGATTGGTGGATTTGGAAGATTTTAGGAATGGAAAACTTTCAGCAAGGTGACAACAATTTTGAAAGCTTAGATGTGCAAATTTTCGATTACTAGCTAGATGGTATGATTCTAAATGAGATGGATGAGCTAATAATTCTTAAGGGGATAACCTAAGATGGCTGGATTTTCTACAAAGATGACTCTAAAGTGAAGCTTATCCAAGAAGATGGGGAGAAACAAGGGTGTCTAATCATAGAAATCATGCCTAGTTGGTAAGGCATAAGCAGGATTAACTCCTGGATGTTGGCTAAATTTGATGGTGCACTCTAACCAGGCCTCTTGAAGTGCTTCGTCAGTAGCTTTGTCCTCTGCTTTGTGGAGTTTGGCAATTCGTGGGCTTGGTGTTATTTCTTTTCTCTTGGCTGAAAGTTCTTGGTATGCTAGAGATGGCTTGAGTTTGACCTTGTGAAACTTTTGTTTGGGTTTGGGTTGTTCCGACATAAATTCCTGAATTTGCTTGGCTTTGGGAAAAATCTCAATTTTTTTGCTTCAACTTGTTCAACTTCCAAAATAGGCAGTGACTACGCTAAGTGTGCCCTAAGCTAGGATGACCAAGTTTGGCAAACATTCATTCAACAAGTAAAATAAAAACAAGCAATAGATAGGAACACCCAGATAGAAGTTTGTGGTTCTCATAATGTGATACTTGCGCCAAGGAGTGTGTATGTTCTACAAATGTTTCGATCAGTCACTCCAAACACATTAACATCTTAGATGGTTTTCTACAAGGCTGACAATTGGTTTAGCTAGGGAGTCCTCGATATACACAAGGTACGTGAGGCCCAAATCCATAGATGAGACCAAAAGGATGTCACACAGCCGAGAGGAGCGGTAACCCACTTCTCCTCTTTCACTTCTCAAGAGTATAAAGTTCCTTGAGGCTTAGCCCGAATGACAAAATCTTGATCCCAAGAGAGGTGTCTTTCGATTCACCTCCCGATTCTTATACTCCGCCGGAGCACTGGAGTTGAGGTCATCCAAGGGGTGATGAAATCCCCAAGCAGGCCTCCTAAAAAGAAACAAGGTTTTGGATCCTAATCTTATGCACCCAAGATGGCCTCGAAAGATGACAAGGGGAGAGAAGACTCGGATGACCTTGGGCTAAAAAACATGCTTGTTCTTTTACCAACTGACTCTTATGTGTGCTAATCTAGACTTTGCAAGCACTCATGTTTAAGAGACAATGTTCAATTCCAACTTGAAGCGCCAACAAAAGTAAATCGATCGAAGAATGCAAACAATAAGAAGAGTTAGGGTCAACAAAAGCAAACTCGCGCGCCCGGAGGCCCTCCACGTCAAGTATCGATTAATTTTCTTTAAGGCATTCAAGATTGAGTGTGAGTTTGTTTTAAACCCAAAACAAAAGTGTGTGAGATTCGATTTCAAGCGCGCGCCCGGAGGCTCTCCACGTCGGTTGTTGTTCAATTTTAGTGCCGAAACTTGAAGTGTGATCGATTTAATCTAGATTTTTGGCCATTTAAGAATTTTGATAAAGTTAAAGCAAACGTTTAAAGACCAAGTGAGTGAGTTAGATTGTGGAACATTTAACACCTTTTTCAAGTAGACCCATCCCCATAAATGGCACTGAGATTGCAACCAATGGTTAATATTTGATGGGTGATTAGAAAAGAGGTGAGTCCAAGGAACTACTCAAATTGATTTTTGTAAGTTTGTATTTTAACTTAACAAAGTTTCTTAAATGTCCAAAAATCAAACTTTACCTAGATTGCATGTGAAAAAGAGATTTGTTTTGTTCAATTTTAGAAGCTCCAAATGAAGTGTTTGATATTGTAATGGTTAATTGATCGTTGGCATTCAAGATTGGATTTTTTTGTTTTAAGCATGCATTCCAAAGAAAGTTGATTTTAATCCATGACATTCAAGAGTGTGTTTTGAGCAACATTCATTCAATGGAAAATGTGTTTAACCATTCAAGTTCATTTTTTTTTTTAGCAACATGCATTCAAAGAAAAATGGTTAAATATTCAAGTTCATTTTTTAGCAACATGAAAACCTGCAAGAAACATGGTTAGTGGTTCCATATGTGCTCCAACCTGCAATGAGACAAAAAAAAAGCAATTTAGTTAGTTAGCCAAAATCTTCAAAAATGAGAGCTTAACTATGGAAAAAAAAATTTTAACTTTTTTTGTTGTTTTTTTTACGCGTAAAAATGCTTAAAATGGTCTAAATCCTACGGAACCACTAAATTTTAACTTTTTTTTTTTTTTTTAGCTACAAAGTGCAGAAATAATAAAGCAGAAATGGAACATAAGCAAGTAGAGAAGACAGTCTGTCAAAATACGAAGACGCTGAAATACAGAGATGCCAAAATACGAAGAGGACAAAACAGATTTGCAGCACAGAACACAGGTGACAAGCAAAGACGCCGATTTGCGCAGATGCGGATTTTCGCAGACGACGATTTTCGCAGACACGAATTTTCGCAGATGTCAATTTTCACAGACGTGGATTTTCGCAGACGTGGATTCTCGCAGACATGGATTTTCGCAGAAGTCGATTTGCGCAGATGCGGATTTTCGCATACGTCGATTTTCGCAGACAGAACAGGTTACAGATGCCAAAACTGTGCCAAAAAAGCTAAAAAATGCGAATTTTTTTTTTAGATGGTATTTCTTCTTCCTAAGTGCATTGTTTAACCTGCAAAAACAAGAAAACACCCTCACAACACACTCAAACAACAACAAACATTAGATGGTTAGAAAAATGACATATAGATGAAAATAGATGATTAAATGACCCATAGTGGGGTCCCACCGGGCGTGCCAAAATGTAGAACCAGAATCAGTATGCAAAGAACATTAACAAATAAAGTAAACATTCACAAACCAAAAACTAAATTCACATATATGCTTAGACAAAGGAAGAAAACAAGAAGTGTAAACCTCACAAGAAAAAGCACTCCATGCTTTCTTGATTCTGTAGATGTGTCCTTTTGCTGTGGATGTATGCTCAAGATGCTCAAAAGATGCTTCAATGGAGATGGGTAATGGAAAATTGGTAGCTTTGTGAGCTCTCAATTTGGCATTATAAGGGTAATATTGATGGCTTTGGTTCTCAAAATAGCATGGTAACTTTAGCTCAAAGATTGTTGATGAAATGGCTTGGGATGGGATTCAATTTATAGGCTAAGGGGTAGAGGGATGGAGGGCTTAGATGCAAGGATGGATGAAGGCTTAAGGAGGGCTAGGATGCACTCAAAGGAGAGCACATGGATTGTGCTTGTTTAGCACCAATGGGAAGGTGACACTTGTCACAAGGAGGATGAGTGTGAGAGGGTAGGGTAAAGGGTTGGTTAAAGGCATGATGAGTGGGGTTGAGTATGTAAGAGGGATGTAATAGGAATGAGTGTGGAAGAGGGAAGAGTGTGTAAGATGGATGTAAGAGTCATGAGTGGGCTTGTAAGAGTCTTTTATGTTTTGTAAGAGCACTCATGACTTAGTGGTTGGGTTTTTTGAGGGGAGACTTTGGTTTGGATTAGGAAAGTCTTAAACTTGTTTAAGGAATGTGACAACATTAGGGGGTGGATTAGGCTTGGGTTTAGGATTAGATTAGGGATGTTAGAGATGTGCAAGTGGATGGCATTAATGAGGGTGGGTGAGTTAGTGGCTAAGCTTGGTTAGTATGGGTGGATGGGGTGGATTAGGCTAAATGGAGGATTAGAGATAGGTTAGGGGTTTTTGAATTTGAGGATTTCATTTATCAAATAGATTTATTTAATAAATGGGGATTTTTGGAATTAGATAGGAGAAAAGGATTTAATTGATAAATAATAGATTATTTGATTTATCAATTAGGACTATAGATGATTAATTAAATTAATCAACTAGGGGATGACAAAGGATTAATTAAATAGAAATTTAATTAATAATGCCTTTTTAGATAACTAAATATGATTACTAAAATAGTGTAATCAAATTTAGGTGTCTACAGGGAGTAGCTTGAAATTGGATAGCACTTGGTGAATTAGTAAACACTAAAGAACTCAGTAGATACTAAAGGGCTTGGTTAACATGATAGCTAAATCAATGCTACCTTCATTATCTTTCATTAACACTACTAGCTCAATAGCCATTGATAAGCTTGGTTAACACTACTTCATTCTACCTTGTTAATACTACCAGCTCGGTAGACACTACGAAGCTTGGTTAACACTATTTCCTACATGGTGTACATGTATGAGCTTAGTAGACACCACGAAGCTCAAATTACACTACATTCTTCCTTTCAAGTTCTATAGCAACTATAGATGTTGGCCTAAACTATACACTACATGCCTCTGAAGCTCGATAGCAACTATAGAGCATGACTTACACTATAAACTACCTCTGAACCTTAGTAGAAACTGTAGAGCTTGACTTACACTATAAACTGCCTCTAAAGCTCAATAGAGATTGATTAAGTGTTTAGTAACTAATTGACAAATTATTTGACCATAAGGTCGACAACATGATGTTGTTGGAGATTGCATCAAATGTTCTCTACAAAAATGTGCAATGAAATGTAAGGGATTTCATATGAATAATGCACATGATGTTGTTGAATAGTGAAAGACTGATGCAGGAGCATCCTAGGTTGCCTTGTTATCCTGCTCATTTTTTGTTCATTTTGCATGTGGATGCCAAGTTACTATGGCTTTAGTTGGTGTCGAGTTACTGTAGAACATAGTTGGTGTCGAGTTACTCTAGCACTTGGTGTTGAGTTACTATAGAACTTAGTTGGTGCTGAGTTATTGTAGCAATCTAGTGTTGACCAAATGTTCCTTCATGTGACGAGTTACCTAGTGTATTCCAAGTGAATCTTCATGTGTTGAGTTACCCAGTGTATGCCAAGTGACCTTCATGTGCTAAGCTTTCCTATTTATGCTGAGTGTTAGCATTTGGACGTGATTTTTGCGAGCTGACTTGTGTGATTTTTTTCAATCACGATACTTATGTAAAGATCTTTTCTTGGGATGAATCTAGACCATTGTTGGGTTGGCCTTCCTCTTATGTAATGTTCTAGAATAATATATAATTCATTTTGGCAAGTATATAGAGAGTGTTTAGGCTTAGAGTTAGAGTAGTTTAGAGAAATTTTGGAGCAGAACATGAAAGCTTGGAAAGTTTCTTGCATATGTATCTAGAGCTATGAATTTGATGTTGAATCTTTGTTCTTGAATATATTTTGTATTTGGTCATAACCCAAAAGGCCTTATGGCTAGGCATGTATGTAGATATTCTGATGAATCAATTAAAGTATTTCACTCTTCTTCCTCTTTTGGTTGTTGTTCTTTGTGTTTTCTTCTATTGTGTTAACTCTTGCAGGGTGGTTTGGAGAGCTAGGTGTGTCATTGGCCCTAGTTTTCCCTATCCTTCCTTGTCTTAGGTAGTATTAGAGCTAGATGTTTTTCCTTGTGGACATTGGATCATGTAGAAACCTGATTTGGATTTGATTCTAGGGTGCTAGATCTATGGATTTGACCTATAACTTACAGAGGGTTACGATCTTGCATGAACCTAATTTGTAAAGATGGTTTGTGTTAGAAGAAATAATGTTGATAATGCTATATTGAATCAATTGAGACAAATTGCAGCCAGATTAGATGTTGTGGAGATAGCCCAGAAGAGAGGAGTGCATCTTGATGATGTAAGTGATGATGAAGCAATGACACCAAACCATAATCCATAACTTGAAGAAGATCAAGATGAGGAAAGATTATTGCGAGTGTTGTCTAGGGAAAATTCAAAGCCTACTCTAGAAGTTGTTCTATATGATGGAAAATTGGATACCAATGTTGTGTTGGATTGAATCTTTGATATGGAGAAGTTCTTTGAGTATGAGAACACTCCTGATAATAGAAAGGTGAAGATTGCAGTCACTAGGTTGAAAGGTCATGCTTCACTATGGTAGGAGCATTTGCAAATTGATAGACAAAGGAGAGGAAAGGAGAAGATTAGAACTTGGCCAAAGATGGTGAACAAGGTAAAGAACAAATTCCTTCCTGCTAATTATCAAGTTACCTTGTTGAGAAATATGCAAAATTTGAAACAAAAGGACATGACTGTGCAAGAGTATACCAAGGAATTCTATAGATTGGACATCAGATTTGGACATGTGGATGGTGATGTTGAGAAAATTGCAAGGTACGTAATTGGATTGAGATCTAGAATTCAAGATGAAATAAGTTTTGTGAAGCTGGAAAGTGTTGAAGAAGCATATCAATATGCCCTAAAAGCTGAGGAGATCTTAGTAAAGAAGCATGAACAAAGACAAAGAGGTAGATCTTATGGTGAAGGTGGTAGATATAATAATTTTGTGCAAGATAAAGGAAAATATGAATGGAAGAATGATGAAAAAGACAAGATCGAGTGAGAGATGGTAGCTCATACTGAAGAGGTAGTAGATCTTACTAAGGAAGAGGTAGTTCTTATTCTAGAGGTGGTTTCAATGGTAAGTGTTTCAGATGTGGTGAAGAGGGACATAGATCTTTTGAATGTAGATCCTTTGAAAGTGGGCAAGGTAACCAAAATGTTATGATTCAAGGAGATGATGAGGGTTCACCAAGTGGACCTAAGGCTAGAGAAAATTTGATGGTGAGAAGAACCTTATGTAATAAGAGAAGTGATGAGGAACCTATTTTAAGGAGAAGTCTCTTCAAGACAAGATGTAAGATGGCTAGAAAATGTTGCAAAGTAATCATTGACAGTGGAAGTTCTACAAATTTGGCATTAGAAGAGCTAGTTACAAAGTTGCAATTACAGAGGCTGAAGCATCCTAAACCCTATCATGTTTCATAGATCAAAGATGAGCATAAGATATTGGTAAGTGAGTAATGCCTTGTGAAGTTCAAAATTGGACATTACTTTGATGAAGTGTTGTGTGATATTATGCCCATGAATTGTTGTCATATTTTATTGGGTAGACCTTGGCAATATGATAGATATGTTATACATGATGGAAGATTGAATCAATATACTCTTTGGGTAAATGGGAAGAAACAAATATTGTTTCCTTTCATTGAAAGTCCAAATGAGGTTAGTTACACTACAATAAAATTTTGTATAGTTAATGGAAAATAGTTTGAAAAGGAATTGAAGAAGAATCAAGTCTATTTTGCCATAGTTCCTAGAGGACCAAGTGTTGGTAGTAATGACTGAGCAGTAGAAGCTAGTAATGATCGAGTGGAAAAAGATAGTGATAGTCGTGTACCAATAGAAATTATAGAATTGTTCAATGAGTATAAGGATATTGTTGTTGAATATATTCCTGATGGTTTACTGCCAATGAGAAGTATAAGTCATTGTATGGATCTTAGTTTTGAAGCTAGTTTTCCAAACAAAGCACCATATAGATTGACACATACAGAGAATGAAGAAGTTAATAGACAAGTACAAGAGTTGTTGCAGAAAGCTTTGATCAGAGAAAGCTTGATTCCATGTGTTGTACCTACTGAATTAGCACCTAAAAAGAATGGAGAATGGAGAAGGTGTACTAATCCTAGAGCTATTAACAAGAAAAAGGTGAAATATAGATTTCCTATGCTAAGGATGGATGACATATTGGATTGTTTGAATGGAGCAAAGTATTTTACCAAGATTGACTTGAAGAGTGGCTATCATCATATTAGAATCATAGAAGGTAATGAATAGAAGACCGCTTTCAAGACAAAAGATGGTTTGTATGAATGGTTGGTTATGCCTTTTGGTTTGACTAATGCACCTAGTACTTTCATGAGGTTCATGAATGAAGTTCTAAAAAGATTTTTGGGTAAGTTTGTGATTTTTTATTTAGATGATCTTATGATATTCAGTAAGACTAAGGAAAAACATTTTGAGCATATTAGACAAGTATTGCAAAGGTTGAATGAGAAAAAGTTGTTGATTAATTTGAAAAGTGTTCTTTTATGCAAGAGGAGATTGCGTATTTGGGATTTATGATTTCAGTTGAAGGATTGATGATGGATCCTGAGAAGGTTAAAGAAATTTTGGAATGGCATACACTTAAGAATGTGGGTGAGGTAAGATCATTTCATGGTTTGGCTAGTTTTTATAGAAAATTTATAAAGAATTTCAATCTTGTTTGTAATGCTACGACTGAAACAATGATGGGAGATAAAAAAGAACTCAAGTGGACACATGGAGCTGACAAGAATTTTGAGACTTTGAAACAAAAGCTTGTTGAATTACCTAATTGGATTTTCCTGATTTCAATAAGGTATTTCAAGTTGAGTGTGATGCAAGTGGTAGTGCAATCAAAGTTGTATTAAGTCGAGAAGGTAAACTCATTGCTTTCTTTAGTGAGAAGTTGAATGATGCTAAAAAGAAGTATTACGTGTATGATCAAGAGTTTTATGCTATTGTTCAAGAATTGAAGGAGTGGAGACATTATTTGATTACTAAGGAGTTTGTGGTGTATATTGATCATAAAGATTTACAATACTTGGGAAGTCAACATAAATTAAATCAGAGACATATGAAGTGTGTTGAGTACTTGTAGAGTTTCACATTTGTTACTAAGAATAAGAGTGGAGTTGCTAATAGAGTACTACTGCATTGAGTAAAAGACATTCTTTGTTGACTAAAATGAAGGTTGGAGTTCTTGGTTTTGATAAAATGAAAGAGTTGTATGATTCTGATCCTAATTTTTTTGAGGCATGGAGAGAGTGCAAAGCACCAAATTTGATAGATCACATAAGTAAGTATGATGAGTATTTCATTCAAGAAGCTATTTTGTTCAAAGGCATTCAATTGTGTATTCCTAGAACTTCTATGAGGTTGAATCTAATTAAGGGAAAGCATAGTGGTGGATTTGGATGGACATTATGAAATTGATAAGACATGGAGTTTTCTAAAAAAGAAGTATTATTGGCCACAAATGTATAAGGATGTTCAAAACTTTGTAAAAATTTGTGGAGTTTGTCAAATTGCAAAAGGAGCAAGTCAAAATACTAGTTTGTATACACCTATTACTGTTCTTGAGAAACCTTGTAGTGACATCAGTATGGATTTTGTTCTTGGATTACCTAAGACAGTAAAGGGGTGTGATTCCATATTTGTTGTAGTGGACAAATTTTCTAAGATAGCTCATTTCATACCATGTAAGAAGACAACAGATGCTAAGCATGTTGCTGAAATTTTCTTTAAAGAGATTTTGAGATTGCATGGATTACCAAGAAGTATTATTTATGATAGAGACAATAAGTTTATTGGTTATTTTTGGAAGACTTTGTGGAAGAAGATGGGTACTGAACTAAATTTTAGTTCTACATTCCATCCGCAGATTGATGCACAAACAGAGGTTGTGAATAGAAGCTTAGGTAATTTGCTGAGATGTTTAGTTGGGAATAAGCTAAGTAATTGGGAGATGGTATTGGCACAAGCTGAATTTGCATATAATAATTTTGTGAATAGGAGTACAGGGAAGAAACCTTTTGATATTATTATTGGAATGAATCCTAGAGGAGTATCAAATTTAAGAGATGTTGCTAGTGAAGAAAAGAGAAGCATTGGAGGAGAAAAATTTGTTGATTTTATGGAGTCTTTGCATAAGGAAGTGAAGTTGAGGTTGGAAAAAAGTAATCAAAAGTATAAGAAGAATGCTAATAAGTCCAAAAGACATCATGATTTTGAAGTTGGTGATGAGGTGATCATTCATTTAAAGAAGGGAAGATTTCATATTGGAACATACAATAAGTTGAAAATGAAAAAATTTAGACCTCGCAAGATCTTGAAGAAGTTTGACAATGGTAATTCTTATGAAGTTGAGTTACCTAATGACATGGATATATCTCCTATATTCAATATTTCTGATTTGTATAAGTATCATGAGTCGGATGATGAAGTTGTTGTATTAGAATATTATCCTAAGAAGTAAATTGAAGAAGTTGAGTAGATATTGGATCAGAGAGTTGGCAAGAGCATAAGAGGAAAAGATTACTATGATTTTTTTTGAAGTGGAAAAATAGGCCTATTGAAGATGCTTCATGGATTTCTCAATCTAAGTAGGATTCAACTCAGATTGTGACATCTCAATGATTTAGGAGTATCATTTCTTTCAATCCCAATTGTTTGATGCAAGAGCATCCTAGGTTGTCTTCTTATCCTAATCATTTTTTGTTCATTCTGCATGTGGATGCCGAGTTACTAAAGCTCTTGTTGGTGCCAAGTTACTATAGCATTTAGTTGGTGTCGAGTTACTATAGCACTTAGTTGGTGTCAATTTACTGTAGCACTTAGTTGGTGCCAAGTTATTGTAGTAATCTTGTGTTGATTGAGTTTTCCTTCATGTGCCAAGTTACCCAATGTATGCCAAGTGACTCTTCATGTGCTGAGTTACCTAGTGTATGCCAAGTGACCTTCATGTGCTTATTTTTCCTATTTATGTCGAGTTTCAACATTTGGACATGATTTCTACGAGCTGATTTGCAGGATTTATTTCAATCACAATATTTATGTAAAGATATTCTCTTGGGATGTGTCTAGACCATTGTTGGGTCAATCTTCCTCTTATGTGATATTCTAGAATAATCTGTAAGCCATTTTGGGAAGTATATATAGAGTGTTTAGGCTTAGAGTTAGAGAAATTTAGAGGAATTCTGGAGCAGAACGTGAAAGTTTAGAAATTTTGTTGCATATGTATCTAGAGCTATGAATTTGATGTTGGATCTTTGATCTTGAATATATTTTGTATCTTGCTATAACCTAGAAGGCCTTATAGCTGGGCATGTATGAATATATTTTGATGAAACAATAAAAGTATTTCTCTTCTTCCTCCTTTAGTTGCTTTTCTTTGTGTTTTCTTCTGTTGTGTTAACTCTTGCAGGGTGGTTCAAATAGTTGGATGTGCCATTGGCCCTAGTTTTCCCTATTCTTCCTTGTGTCAAAGACACATTTTGCATCAACTAAGGCAGGTGTATCATCAAGAATGAGTCAATTAGTGCCATGTATAATCTTTTCAGAGATATCAAGTACATGTTAGCATAAGTATATATTTAAAAAATATTATTAAGTTATGTACATGTATGTATATATATTTTTGTCTCTAGTATTTATCTATATATTAAATATGTGTGTTAAGATGTTGATAGAAAAACCATACGTAGTTGCAAGAGGATATAATAAACTTGATCCTTACATTCTATTATGAGTACCAATAATCAAAATTGGACATCGTACATGATAGACTATTCAAATTTTTGTTGTTATTGCATTGATGAGAATTAGTTTGAATGCATCAACTAGAATTGTGGATATGTAGGTTCATGGACTTTGGTGCCACTTGTTACTAATACAATTAATGGAGATGAAGATGAAAACTATGATGATGTCCCTTTGATTTCTTTTGATTATAACTATATCTTTGGACCAGTTCGAATTGGTAAGTATTTTTAATTTAAAAATTATTAAATATTTATATATATTAATGTCACAAGGATCATTTAGCTCACAAATGTGTACATGTATGTATCTTGTGTGTTGGGTACATCTTTGCAATTATGTTGAACTTGGACATGTAAAAAGAGTGAGTTGCTATTTATCATGTTGTACTAGAGAAAGGATGAAGTTAACTAAACCTGAAGAAAGTGATGGAATGTTATTCACTACACGTTAGTTTTTCAATTTATATATATTAAATTTTGTAACCTATATTTTTTAATAATGAATTTATTTATGATGTACATGTGTTCATATTTAAATGCATGGTGTATGTAGGTTCAATTGTTTTGGAGGGAACATATCTCAAGAAAACCATATTAGTGAATCATGGAATTCACTTGTTGATTACAAACCTTACAATGAGGTCCTTCAGTATAGTCACCATGTTATTGCTACCTCCATTTATCTACATCCAGTTAAACATAAAACTGGATGTCACATGTGGAGACTAGATAGTGAAGACCATGAGAGAATATTAAATGTTCTCCATGACTATGTGGAGCCCCTTGGAAGCACTTGAGATATTTTATATTTAGAAGTTTGTTAGAGATATTTCATATTTATCTTCAGTCAAGAGATATTTAGAATATATGTTCATTTAACACATTTATGACTTATACATGTGTATGTGTACACACATATATTCATTTCATGTTTAGAACATATATGTACACATGTACATACATTCATTTCATGTTTAAGACTTATAGATGGTCAAGTTCATTTCATTTCATTTCCTATTAGTCCACTTATACTACATGTGTATATGTATTATATTTTCATTTCTCTGTACTTATGTCGAGTGTTGTGCTAATTGTTAATCACCAAAGTCATGTGCACCTTTTTATGTATCTCTAATCCTATCTATTACATCATGTGAAGCTATCCTCTCAGTATCGACAATGTATGAATATGCCTATAATAGATCATCTAAAAAATACAATTCCATATCCATATGTTTGCGATCCCACTAAGGCCATGTATATCTCTTAGAGTAGAAAGACATGCAACTCTATAGACCTCATGACTCAACACAATAGATGTAGTATTGGATTATGTCTTTGAATATGATCTTAGTCAAATGGGTCTACTCCTAATATATCTACCTAGAGTGTCAAATGTAATGCTACTAGCAATAGATGCAATGGATCCTATTTTATCAATTGCTTCCCTTTGAGGGGTAATAACAACTCTATCTGTAGTAGTAGCCATCACTAGGGTCACAACTAGAGTCCTCTAACCAAAAAACTATTAAGGATCACATCGAGATGAACTAGCTAAATGATACTCATTGAAATTTGCAACTCTGCCACATCACTAACCATAATATCTGAGAAGATCTAAATAGTTGACATTGTTCCCTAAATGGGCCTCCACATACAATTGTTGTGCAAAATGTAATGGTATTTGGTCATTATTGGGATAACAACCATATGTTGCAAGAAATTAAGGGTATATCATGCATGAAATTTGTGGCATAACACATCTCAAAACACGATATCCCTTCGCCTAGGGTCAACCCTCATAATATGGGAATACCTCTCATTTGATAGTCTCCTTAGGGACTAGGGGTCTAACCTTGGGCTAAGGAAATATCACTAGAGACATCTTCTTTGAGCTCTATAAAATCCTATCAATAGACTACAGTGTGAATGTAGTCTGTGATCTAAATCTATCAATAAGATTTGGAAGACTCGTATAAATCAGCTCACAAATACCTCTATATAAATGATAAACATATGTATCAATTGAATCTCTAAGTCATGTCATCTCCACGGATGCAAAAAACCACACACTCCCTATCTCTCTTTGTATCCTTCTATCTACTTCTAACCATTTTCATGCCCATGATCATGTCCTTGACCCTAAGGTTGCTCATGATCTTGCCCATGTCCTTGTCCCTGAGGTTGACCATGATCTTGTCCTTGAATTTGATCTCTATCATGTGATGCAATCTACATGCATAACATATGAAAATTAAATATTAACTATGCCTTATTAAATACTAAAACCTATCCTATTACAACTTAAGAGGTGGACTATTAAGACTATGTTATTTAAATTAAGAGGTCTTATTAGGCCCTAGACTTATCCTATCAAGGGCGCATTAGGTCATATTACATCTTCATCTATGTCTTATTAGGTGTTAATAGGTCAAATTAGATGTTGAGAGAGAGAGAGAGAGAGAGAGAGAGAGAGAAACTAACAAGAGAGTGTGAAGAGAGAGAAATTAACAAGAGAGCACAGAAAGAGAAAGTGAGAGTAGAGAGATAGTGAAAGGAAAGAGATAGTGAGGAGAGAGAAGAGAGTGAAAGTGAGAGGAGAGAGAGTAAGACGGAAGGAAAAGTAAGGATAGAGAAAGTGAGAGGAGATAGAGTAAGAGGGGAGAGAAAGTGAGGAGATGAAAGTGATGATAGAGAAAGTGAAGAGAGAGAGAGAGGAGAGAGAAACTGAGAGAGTGAGGAGAGAAAATGTGAGAGGAGAGAGTGAGAGTGAGATAGTGAGGAGAGAGGGTGAGAGGAGAGAGAGAGAGAGTGTAGAGAGAAAATAAGGAGAATGAGTGAGTAAGAGAGAAAGTGAGGAGAGTGAGTGAGGGGTGAGAAAGTGAGGTGAGAGAGAGTAAGGAGAGAGAAACTAAAGAGAGAGAATGAGGAGAGAGAAAGTGAGAGGAGAGAAAAAGTGAGGAGAGAGGGTGAGAAAAAAGAGAAAGTCTAGAAAGAGTGAGAGGCAACAAAAATTGAGGAGAGAGAATGAGGAAAAGAGAGAGATTGCGAGGAGAGGAGAGATCTAGTGTGAGGAGAGAGAAAGTGGAGAGAGAGAGAGAGAGTTAGTTAAATTATTTTTGTTTTTTGTCCACCTAGTACTAGATTTGTGTTTCTTGAACTTTCTACTAGAGCCACAGTTTTTCATTTGCTAAACCTATTTTTCCCCAACTATATTCTTTCAATATTTTCTAATTATTATTGTGTTAAAACTATCTAACATAATTTTAAAAATACAAATCTATGTACATAAAACTAACTAGAACAACATGTAAACATAAAACTAATTAAGATACATCAAAAAATAACTAAACTTTCATTAAAAACATCCAAACATTTAGTAAAATTGACAAAATATTCATAAACAACACAAAAATGAAGAAAATACATACCTAAATGCTTCAAAGAGGTGAAAATTGTAGACAAAGACGTTGGTGCAAGCTATGATGTCATGGACTTTTGTCTAAGCCCCCTAGTCGACCAATTCATACATGTAACAATGAGACAAAAATGAAAAATGAAAAATTTGAACTTTTTAACCAGTTATTAGGTTTAGAATGAAGCCCCTAGGGACCTTCATTCGAAGGTCTAGCTTCATTCAAAGCCTCTAAAATACGAATTCCCCACTTTCCATCCAATTTCTTCTTAATGAAAAGTGAGAACCATTATTGTGGCCCTACCCAAAATCGACAGAGCAATAAAATAAACCTAACCATAATGAAGTGCCTACAACAAGAGTTTTGTAGAGAGCATAAATAGAGCAATACAATTAATCCATAGAGTGTTTTTGAGTACAAGACTCAAAAAAATTGTATTATAGATGAACAAAGAAAGAAGTAATGAGAAAAACTTTGAAATGCATAAGATAATAATATCTTTAAAAAATCTAAGTGTTTGCAGCAAGAAGATGTTGACCTTCCAAATTCTAGAGCCTACTATCAAATATGGTTTTCTTGAATGTTTTGTGGGCCTTTGTAGTCTATGCTAACAACCAGCTCTTAAAACTAAACATAACATCACAAACTCCAACTTAAGAAATCAAAATCTGAGCACTAAATATGCAATTAGCTGCTAATTATTTTTAGTTAAATTTGAAACTAATCTAGCATTTGAAGAGGTTAAAGAGACATGATTATGACCATAAACCTTAGTAAAAAGAGATAAGAGAAAATTCAGGTACCATTAATCATAAAAAATTTGGGGGAAAATATTAACCATGGGGGAAAAGAATTGGATCATAAATATAAATTAAGTCTGAAACTTTATCTTAGATGAGGATAAGTTGCCCTCATTGTCATAGAATTAGACAAAAATTAGGTCATGAAAATTGCAACAGACTTCTTCTAGAAGAGGGTATTATTAGAATTGTGGGGAAGTAGATTTAGAAAGGACGCAAAATTTGTAGAAATTTTATTTTTCTATTTCAAATTTTCTTAGAGAAGAAGAGTAAAGTCACGAGATAAAGAATACCATTTAATATAAATAATTAGAACTATCTTCTACATTTTTCAGTACACCAATTGATGCACCATGCTCTTCATTAGAAAAATTATTTTTCTATTTCAAATTATATAGAGGTATCAAATTTCTTAGAAAAGAAGAGTAAGGTCATGAGATAAAGAATACAATTTAATATATAAATAATTAAAATTGAAGACAGTTTTTCAGCACACCAATTGATGCACCATGCTCTTCATTCAATTTCCACATCACTACATCATACAAATAAATCTTTTAGAACAAATTCACTTCCTCTATAGTCATTACATGAAATGGAACCAAAAATGTATGCATGGGTAAAATGAAAATTCCCATGTTATGCATAACAAATTCGTAGTTCACTTAGATATGCCTAATGTATTCGTAAAATTCTTACAAAATAAAAGAAAAAAACTCCCGACAAAATAACTTTAGTCAATAAGAAAAGTACAATTTCAAATTAATATTCATGTAAAAGTACAACATTATTCAACAACTTTAAATTCGGGCAAAGAAGAATTACTCAACACCTTTCCAAGAATCTAACTGATGTAGAAGAATGGAGTGAAAACTATACTCTTCTATCTTAACCACAGATACTTCCCTCTAATTCCACTACAACAATCCATAATTCATAATCACATTCTTTCATTATCTACTAAATAGATTATTTATGAGCTTGCAATCATCTGCTAGCTGGATTACACCACGGTTGACTACATCCGATGTCCGATTTAGTCAAAGTGAACCCATTCTACTAGACGAAGGGAGCCTTGAGCGCGGACAATGATTCAGGTGATATCTTGAAAGACTTTTGTAGAACAACGTCAGAAATTCCAGAGCCAAAGAGAGTGGAAGGCAGCAGAACAGTCCCCGGATTCGCACTGCCAAAAGCAGAGATGGCAAGAACAGTTTTGTACATGTCAAGATTGATTTGGTAGTGCATTATCCCCTTTGGAAACACAAACGTGTCCCCCGCATAGAGTGTCTTGTTGAACAGCTTGTTACTCGTGTCTACAAATGCAACTGTGAGTGATCCATCTAAAATGAGGTGCAATTCACTCGCACGGGGATGATAGTGAGGAGGAACAACACTGTTTGCTCCTAATTCAAAGAAGGCGTAGGACACACCGAGACCCTTCAGCCCGGCAAATTCTTGCTGGCTGGCTCTACTTATTTTGATGCTCCCAGTGGCAGTGGAATTGGAGCCAACTCTCCTCAATCCAGTAAATGTGAAGAAGTGCTCGTTAATGGCTGCCCCACTTGAAAGATCAAAATCTGTAAGCAGATCAGGATCTTCACATTCAACTTTCACTCCCAACATCATCACCACTACAAACATAATTGCTGCCACCTTTTTCAAACCACTGGATGCCTCCATTTTCATAGATTTGCAACCTAACTCTTTCCGAATTGAATTTGTATCGGCAGAGATGAAAAGATGCAGAGAAAACAGAGAGATTAGTTGAATTCAATTAAAGGTGGTATAAGCTTTTGTATATATATAGAGTTTGCACCATCCTGTATGGCCGGCACAAAAGTAACATGGAAGGACGGTCAGGTCATAAACTAGCTGACAAGAGAAAATTGATAAAACTTCTGTAGCCGGCTGGATTATACCTTAGCTATTTTTATATGTACTCAAAAGCAATGTAGGTCATACTTTTCCTGATTGTAATCTAAGTGCTTCGCCCTGCCGTTCAACAGGGCAAGGTTGATGGAGCATCTGGCATCTATATACCGTCCTGTTTATTGGTAATTCCAAATGGTAGCGATGAACCCAATTTAGTTTTTCTAAGAAGTTATATAATTAAACTGTTTTTTCTGCTTACTAATCGACCTCTCATTTCTGTAATTCTTAAAATAATCATTAAAAAATTATAAATCTGTATCTCTATAATATTTGGACCATTTTCAGTTTTGGTTGCTTAGTCTAATATTATATTTTAAACATATATGTGAATAGCTTTTTTGTTTTTTACTTTTTTGGTCAATAGTATAATCGTTATGTTGTCCTTAAATATTTTGGGATAACTTTGGTCAAAGTCTCCTATATATATATATATATATATATTGGTGCTAATTCATATTTGTGTAAAAATTATTTCATGGTTTTATAATAGATTGTTGTGTTCTTTATTTTTAGTTATTTGGCTTTCTAGTTTTTATTGTACTTTTAATTTTCAAATAGATAATTGAATTTTTTGGTTAGTTAAGTGGAGAATTTGATAGGGTTCCAACATTTAAAGAGAAAGGTAAAGAAATAAGCTCAATGTAACATCAAAAGACAACTAAGAGGAATAAGTATGGACATGGCATAACAATATATTGCAAGAAACTAGCCCAAAGTAAGGATAGTTTTGAATAAAAATATAAAGATTTTTGTTTTGCTATAGTACATTGATCATTCTCTCCAAGATTTATCTTCATATAATAAAGATCATTCATAAAACTAGAGGGAGAAACCTAATCCAGCCCTATAACTTTTAAAAAGACATTCAATGTTGTACTAAAAAATAGGAAATTTCTCTGTATTGAGCTCCTAAACCTCCTCAAAAAATAGTGCTAGAATCCTCAAAGCGCTGATGTATTTTCCCCTTTTCTGCCAAATGACATTCAATCAAGTAGTCTTTGGATGACTAACTTTACCATAAGAAAAAAAAAATAATAGAAGATTTTTTAGATTCTATTTGTTTCACTAAAGTTCTATATTTTGATCTCCAAAACACAAAAAATGAGTAAATATGAAATACATCTTGAATGTATTGATCACATCAGTAGCACAAGATTACCAAAAAGAATTTATAGTAGTCATCAAATTAATTATTTTAATATTCTAATGAAATTCCAAGAAAATGAATTCAAAACGGAACTTGAGTTAAAATTGAATATCGATTCTTAAGAAAATGATGATTCACCCTAAAAAACCAAAGGCCTTAAAGAAGAATCTTTTGGTAGACATCTTGATAAAATAGGAGAAGAATAAATATTCAACATAGTAGTTAACTCAAATAAGGGTCTTAACCTCCAAACTCAATGCATTCATATACCTATAATATTAGTTTGAGTTGATTCCCAAATAATTTCTCAACAAGAAAGTTCCTAAGCCACATTGACTACTCACAAAAGAAAGAAAATTAGTTCAATAGTGATACTAATATGCAAACTCCTATGGTTGCAACATTTTATGTGATCTACTCCCTTGCATGTTATGTTCATGTGGAACATGATAGAAGACAATCTTAACACATCAAAAGAGTTGTAGCATAAAAAATATAGATGACATAATAATTGGTCACAAAATTAATTACAATAGGTTATCTAGTGAAGTATATCTTGGTTTCGAGCTTTCTTGCAATACACCATGTATATTTAGGATTGAAATGGATGTAATGTGAATGACTACAAGAAGAGTACCAATTATTGTCTATGTTCCAATTACCATCCATTTGATTTCACTAACAAAAATCCACTAATTTAAAGTTATCTAGCAACAAATAACTAGCCATTTTCTCCAAAAAAATACATAAGAAATTCTAAACAATTAATCAACTTTATTTGAACAAAGAACTTATGATTATTGAGACATTTATACAAAGTGTTTTACTAGTTGTGCAAATTTACTAGCTATCAAGGAAAATAAGTAATTGGGAATGGGCAATATGTATATCATGGACATATATTAGAACATAATGAAAGATAACTTTAATGATTAAAAAAATAACATTTGAAATAGACAAAAATAATTGCATAGTAAAAGAGAAAGGACAACAAATTCATTTGTTAAATCTAGCCTTGTTAATTAAAACAAAAATAAAAAGATAGACATTGCATAAATAAGGTCTATTATCCATATAACTACCATGATAACTTGGAATCTCCACAAGATATTAGAAAAAAACTCATGCCCTCTGCAAACCTTTAGTAGTTGATACAACTATGCATGCTCTCCATTGACCTGTGACATTGAAATAATTTTAGTGGTTTTCTACTAGTTTGCACAACATTCTTGGATGAAATAAATCTAAAAATAGAAAAGTCAATAGAGAAAAATTAACTAATGAATCACAAATTTTATAAAATGGAAAGGTTTTCTAATTCAAATGTCAATTCTTTTTCTAAAAAGTGAAAACTATACAATAACAAGAGCTCTATAGAGCTAAAGTCTTGCCTAATGCCAAAAAAAAGGTTGGATTTAGTCTAGATAAATAGAACATGAGAAGCTCTATGTAATTAAATTTTAATAAGTACCACAAAGGATCATTCAATGCTGCACAATACAATGAAAAATTCATATGACAATATGTAACAAAACAAAATATAGAAATTTAGTAAGGGTGAAATAATTGTGTAGAGTGTTGTAAATAGGAGTAGATTTTTTCCTCATTTCTCTCAAAAAGGGTGTGGGTCTACATAATAAAAGTTATATTCTATCTCTAATAAAATTTACAAACGTAGCAAAAAAAAATTATATCATAATTAAAAAATAACTCTTTTATTTTATTAATAATTATAATAAAATAAAATAATTATGTGTGGCATCTAATAACATCAAGTTAAAAAATTTGATTAAATGAAATATTTAACATCAATTTAATATAATATTATTTAAACTTAGATTCAAAATGTAGTACATAATTTTTTACTTATTTTGGTCCTATAAAAAATGTGAAACAAGTCGATCCTCCTTAAAACTTGTCCTATAAAACTTTTTTGTGAATGTTTAAAAAAAAGTGAATGTAATAGGCCATATTTTTTAAACCAAAAAAATCAATTAAACTACTAGCAACAATAAGGATGGCCAATCACAATTAAGAAAATAAAGTAAAAATATATATTAATACAATAAAACCATTAGAAACCATAGAGTAAGATAAATTTATATTATTGTCAAACATATATTAATTAATGTAAAATGATGTGAAAATGTAAGTCTCTGCCTATAGATAGGTGGGACTAATAAGAATAATGTAACATTATATAATTTTTATTTTGATGAATAGTCTTTTTCTATTAATAAATAATATAAGAAGATTATAATTCACAAAAAAAGGGTTGAGGGATACAAGATCACCTTGCAAGAGTTCACACGGTCGAAGCCAAAATCATAAAGTATTCGTTAAAAAAAAAAACATAATTAGCAACTCTCAAGCAACTAAAGTAGTGCTTGCTGAGGGAGGTGGATCATGACAATCATGGAATCCCCAATCATCTTTGGGATTGGGAGACAAACTGGGAATAGTCTAGCCTTAGCAATAGCATCAACAACCTCAATGGCCTAGTCAACATCCTTCAGATTTGGTTGTGGAGGTGAAATAGCCAGTTCTAGGCAAAAAGGCCATTTCCTAGAGACCACTCATTGAGCACCAGGAGGAGCTAGGACCAATCAATGCCACCATGAGGAAGGGAAATTGATTGATGCCTCCATCCATCATCGCCACTGCTCGGAGAGTGGTGGCAGAAAGCTTGGGAATGCAAAGTATATGAGCAGTGGCCTAAAAAATTGCACCTCTCATTGTAGCCTTTAGCCATGAAGGTATTAACTAAGGCATCTAGAGGTAATCTGGCAATAGTACAAGGGGCATTACCCCTTGCAAGTGGGCCACCGCCAAGGCCACTTTGTTAGCTTGTACTTGAATCTGCATCATGACATTATTACAAATGTACGCCTTAGTGTACATAGCAATATTAATATCAAGAAAACTTTGAGTGAAAAGAAAAACATTTCTATCTTTCCATAGAGTGAACAAAATCTCCATCCTGAAGGTATGCCAAATTTAGGTAATTTTTTTAGGGACCCTAGGGGAATCACCCAAAATAACCATGTGCCAAGAAAATGGTTTCGGCTGAAAAGGCTTAAAGAAATCATGAATCTAGTGCCAATAATTTTGAGCAAGTCTATAAAACTAGAAAATATGCAGGAAAGACTCTGGTTGTCCACAAAATGGACATCTAGGATCTGGAACCCCAATATGCTTAAGCTAAGGCACAAGGGAAAGGCCTTGAAAAGCCAAGTGCCAAGCAAAACGGTCAATCTTGGGTTTTGTAATAGCAATCCAAATAGTGTCAAAGCATTTTCTCCACTGAGAATGAGAAGATTGCAAGTGCCATCTTTGATTGAGTGTATCCACCATCGAAAAATGGTTAGAAAGCCATCTATAACCTATACTTGGTTTGTAATTGGTGAAAGGAGTGGTAGGATACCACTTCCAATCAGTCCACCAAGGTCTAATAGACTAAATGCCCACTTTATGAATTAAGTGCACTAGAATTGCAAAAAGAAATAAGTCAAAAGATTGCCAATCTAAATGGGCAAGATGGTACTGGACTTGTATATCTTCCTAAGATCTAAAACTCATGGAAACCCTAGAGGAAAGATCTTTAGGAGTCTTGATGCCTCATTTGAAAAAACACAAAGCACTAGCACCTTGAGTCTTAGCAAGGGGAATTCCTTGGATGGAAAACAGGGGAGACCACCAAATTTTCTACTGATTCAAAAAGAGGTCATCATGGAATTCATCACTAGACTAGCAAAGCCAAGGCTTGATAGCTTGCCAAGCTTTCCATAGGCTTTTGATAACAAAGGAGCCCTATATGAGCACGGGCTCTTACATGATGAGAAGGGTGTCAAAGCCAATTCCCTTCCATGCAGGCCTATTAATAGGAAATTAGGAAGAAATGCAATGCCAAACCAAAATCTTCCAGGCTTCATCACTAGTGATGACACAAATAATCCATTTGGCACATAGAGCAAGGCCTTGCTTCTGTGTGGAAAGCAAGCCAAGGCCTCCAAACTCTTTTGGGAGACAACAAAAATCCCAAGCAACTCTTTGAAAGCCATGATGATCGGAACAAGAGGCCCAAAGAAAATCATAAAGAAATTGCTCTAATTTATGATAGGAGGCTTTAGAAGGAGCCCAACAAGAGGAATAATAGACATGCATTATTGTAAGAACTTTTTAGAAAATCTGGAATTTTCCCACAAGAGAAAGTAGTTTCATAAGCCAATAATTTGGTTTCTTAGTAATTTTGGCAAGCACTGCATTCCAAAAATCCACTGGTGATGCTTGGAAAGAAAAAGGAATGCCTAGAAAGTGGAAGATCTCACCATGAGCAACCTATTTCCATTCAAACATGCTAAGCCAAGGTGGTGCTGGCAAAAAAGATAGGTGGTAGTAGAGCATTTTATGCCATTGAATAGTAGAGCTAGAGGCTTGACAAAAAGTGTCAAGGCAATTTAAGGCATTATTGATGTTTTCTTCATCCTCCAAAAGACTGAGAAAGGAATCATCAACAAAATGACCATTGACCAACTAGGAAGAGGATTCTAGCAAAGGAATGCCATGAATCAAACCTGAAGACATGAAGTGGGCTAGTAGATAGCCAAACCCTTTAGTAGCAAGAACATAAAGTGCTAGAGCCAAAGGGAAATCTTGCCTAATGGAACGAAAAAGCCCAAAGGCACCAAATTGGGAGTTATTGATGGTAATGCAAGCATTAGCATCTCCAAAGAGCATTTCCACAAACTGCAAAAAATTGAGACCAAAACCAAGATCCCAAAGCATAGCCAATATAAAAGTCCATTGAATTCGATCATAGGCTTTAGCAAAATCTATTTTCAAAAAAGCAGTCAGCTGCTTGGACTTGTGAGCCCACTCCATTCCTTCCTAGACTACAATAATGTTGTCAAGAATATATATGGACTTGATATAACATAATTTTTAAATCCTCACTACTTATCAATTTAATTTTTTAAAAGAATAAATTTTTCATTAAAGTGAATGAGTAGAAAGATAAGTTGACATAATCTTGTAGGACACTTCATGATTAAGCACAATTTAGTTGGACTAGTATTGGGATGACCAATTTCTTTAGAGGAGAACCTAATGATTTACCTTTGTGAATATTATTTATAGATATAATGTTTGTTAAGTATATCATTCATTCTAATAAAAAGAAAGTATTAATAAATTTGAACTTATAAATTACATAGTTAAATCTTGATAACAATATTATAATAAATCACCCAATCAAAATAACTAAATAACCTTACACATATAAAGATAAAATTTAATTAAGCCCATAGGCTTATCATTGTGGGCATGGCCTACTAACGAAAAGTTGTCCTTCGCTAGCAAACAGTCCTACACACCAGGAAATTATCTTATATTCAAGCAGACTAGTTGGATACTAAAAAGGCATGGTGGCAGTTAATATGATAATAACATAAAAAGAGAGGAAGTGCAAATTGAGCTTTGCATGGCTGCCTGAAGATTTTTTTTGTTATTCATCTAGACTATTCTACTTCAGGGTCATGGAGCTATTTTGGTTGGAGTTGGTGAGGACATTGAAAACAAGGTTAATATCTCTACCTTGGTGAAACATGACAAAACTTTACCAAAACAAAGATCGTAGGAATCAATTTTTGTAATACATTTGTTAGGTGACATTTCATACTTGCAAGATATGTGCAAATGATTACTGGGGAAAATTCTTTTTAGTTTTCAAGAAAATACAAATGGAACTGCAGCAAACTAATTTTTAAAGACTTCTATTCTGATGCCATATAAAATGAGTAATTGCTATTCCACTTGGGGTGTTTGCTAAACAAAGGGAAAATTGAAAAGGTCTAGTAGCAGAGCCAAGAAATTAGCAGCAACCACACAAACTTGCAACTAATTACCAAACCATCATGGTATTCTCAATTACTTGTCGCATAGGTAGGTGTAAACTACTTCTAACAGAATAAATTTTTCTAATGTTTGGGTGCAAAAGAAAAAAAATGACCTACTGTATATCATGGAAATAATAAAGCTTACATTTCCTAGAATAAATATACAAATGCAACATGCATAATATAAAGATTTATCAAATTTGTTGAATTGTTTGTTTATAACATTTTTAGAAAAGTCCTTGATCTTCCCACAATTAATGGCCAGGAAGACTATATGCTGCATATCTTAGGCCACCATCATTCTCTAATACTTGGGATTCTTTCTACTGAACATTATCCAAAGGCTATAAAAAATATATAAATAAAATTATATGAGCATCTTACAATTCTATTTTGCAGTGTATTACTTTTCAATTGAACAAAAGTTTATTAACTAATAATTTCTTATCCAATAAACTTTGAGGAGTCCTCAGTTTTTCATTACAATAACTATCAACTTCTGTTAGTAATACGCCATGTGTAGCTAAAACTATTTTCCAATAATTTTCCTTTTTATTTATTTTGACTAACTTAGGCAATAAAGGAGACTATGGCTATATGTCAAACACCATTTAGGCTCTCAAAAATTAAGTCCTCTCTTATAGGTTTCACCATATGCTTATGACATAGAATTTCTATTATGTCATTGTCCATATGACCATAACTGCCACCAACATGATTCAAACCATAGCCCCAAATCCTCAGCACTAGTTGACTATCAAAACATAGGGCAAAGAAAGTCTATTAAATTTATGATAAGAGAAATAAATATATTTGGCATGGTAGCCATGTAATAACCAAAGCATAGATTACCACTCAAAATATTTCAGCAAAAGTCAATTTATACTATAAGAAAGAATCTTGAGATATATTAACATCAAAAAATGCTAGTCATAATACCAGAAACAACACAATAAATGACAACTTGCATAATGTAAGTGATGGAAATATGTTTATATTATCATCAAAAAAATGCAATATAATAGCCAAGCAATTTTTGAAGCTAAGGTATACGCAATTTCCATCAAAATAAAGTAACTTTCTCTAATAGGGGTTTCCAACTTTCAAGGACAAGGTGTTCACAATAAATAAATACAAATATAATCTAACACAAAACCAAGTAAAGCCAGAAGTTCAACGAGAAAAAGAGTTAAGTCATGGTAAGAGGAGTAATTAGTAAGAGAAGTAATTTCTATAGGAAATATAGAAGAAACATGAGTCAAATTTTAAAACAAAGTGAAATGTTTTTGAATTCAAGCACAATATGAAATTACAAAAAACAAAATTGAAAAAGCTAAGCCCTATTCGCACTCTCTCCATTTATCATTACATGTCAACTTAAGTTTTTATACTATCCTATATTTGACTATTTAAATTTAAATTGTTGAGATGCAAAAGAAGACGATTTAAGAAATGAACTTTATGCTACAAATAACTATATTTTGATCATAGTTTGACAAATTTAACATTTTGAGATCACTATAGATAGTTTTCTTGTAAGATATTTTAAATTACTTTGTTATGAAGAAAAGATTACTCCATTTAGATAAGATCTCTACTTCTATGTCTACCAACTCATTATAGAGGAGTTATTAAAAGCTATGCAAGATAGGTAGCCAGATAATGCAACCAGACCAAAAAAAAACGAAAAAAAAATGTCAACAACAAGACCAACCGAACAAGTGCAAAACAATTGAGATAGAAATTGAGACCAACCTACTCGTTATAGAGGAGTTACTAAAAGTTATGCAAGTTGGGTGGCCAAATAATGCAACCACGCTGGAAGAATGAAAAATAAAATGTCAACAACAAGACCAAGCTAACAACTGCTAAACAATTCAAATAGAAATTGAGACCAACCTATGGGAAAAAAAATCATTAGGTTTGTGTTACAAAAATTTTCATTTGAGTATTTTTGGTGTGTGTTACTTTCTAAAGCAAGTGGGAATTTTAATAAAGCTTTATCTTTATCTAACACATATAATATATCATAATTATAGTTTTGAAGAAATGGAACTCAAAACAAGTAAAAGTCTCCCAACAAGTCCACCTTCTATACAAAAAAATAGGAAAATAGAAAAATAAATATAAAGTATTATGCCTGCAACAAAGATGCAATAGTTTCCACAGACACTCTAAAAGAATACAAAGAGCTCCAACCACCTCTGAACAAATACAAGTAGAAAGTATTGTAGAAGCAACAACAAAGCAAGATGTTCAACAGTTGGATTTTCATCAATTACCACCTTATGTACTACAAATACATGAAAGTAGATAAAAAAAAAGAGAGAATAATATGCATGTAACAAAGATGTGTTTGTTATCCATAGAAAAGCTAAAAGTTTATAGAGAGTCTCAACCACCTATGATTAAATATAGCTAGACACCACAATAGAAGAAGCAATAGAGGAGGACTTTCAACGGTTAGAGTTTCATTGATTAAAAAGACAAGAAGCTCCACTACAACAAAAATCAACCTACCACCTAGAAATTGCACTTCATAAACTCCAATGACAATAGAGTAGAAAGAGAAATCAAGAATTCTATGAGAAACATAAAGATCAAATAACTACTCACAAACATGATAATGGACTAGAAAAAACCATAAATCTCTTGCAGAAAATAGAAGCACAAGAGTGTTGAGCACCCAAGCATAGAACAAATAGTTCTAGCATTAGAAGAGAAACCTTTGGGAATTTGACAAACTCCATTTGATGAAGAAAGGAATAAACAACAAATGATTATGTAAAGAAATTATTATACAATGGCACTCAAAATTTTTTTACAAAGGATTGATACATTGTCTAGCTTACGAAGTTGTACTATATGCAAAGAATGTTACATAGGGATGAACTTGCAATTATCAAACATGACTCTCACATGCAAGAGATGCTTCCATGAGAAAGTAATACACCGATTCTCATCCTTAAAGAATATGGATCCATGAGAGCCACCTACTATACTCAAGAGATTTTCCTAGGTTGAAGAGATGTTGATTACTAGAGTCAACCCAATATTGCAAGTGACTCAAAATTATGGAGGCCAATATAAATATTATGGCCACACGATAAGCTTCACACAAGATATAAATAATATTGCAAACATTCTTCTACATCAAATAAAAGACCTAGATATACTCATTGTTCAAAGATTACATACAAAAGGATAATGCTATGATTGTTATGTAAAGAGAAGTCATATTATAGATGCATTGCAATACAAGGTGAAATATGACCCATACTACAAGGATGCCACCATTAACATTGAACATCTAGCCAACATCCTTGAAATAAAAATAGATATCCCAAGTATGCTAAAAACCATTGAAACATTTGAGGACATATCAGTGCGAGATAATGAAATGGATATTGATGAAGAGATCAATGGAAATAGTACAACATACATACTGTCATTTATGCTCAACATCCAGAAACAAAACATGAGCTACAAATCATTAAGAAAAAGATACAACTTGAAGATAATACAAACAATGTAATCAATTGGCTAGAGATAGATTCATCTCCAATAAGTGAATACAACACTAAGGGATTGTTGGATATGGCATTTCCCTCACTCTTCCCAAATGGGTTTGCACTCTACATATAGCCTCATATAAAGGAAGTTCATTCTCATGAATTTGTACAACACTTCATGGAGTTCTATGACAATAGGTTTGGAAGGCATCCCCACTTTCATTATTTCATCCTCAATTTCATGGCTAGACATCATAGCCAAGTAGTTATAGCGATATTCATTAAAAGAAATCTAGAAGAAAGCATGCCTACTACTATAGAAAATCTCCATGCACACCTTAAAAATTTTCCAAACAACCAATGTGCACAAGAAGTGGTACACTATGGTTCTTCCATGTGAGGAACATGATCATATTGGAATAAGCACCAAACAGAGTTGATAAACTTGATCAACCATATAGGATCACCTACAATTTTCTTCACACTGAGTGCAACAAATACAAAATGGCCAAATTTACATCAATTGTTCTCAAATGACACTTCCCTAAGAATGTTATCAAATAGACAACACACAGACAACATAATCAATAACCCTCATACAATGGCATTATACATGCATCATTATTTTACAATATTTCATGAAGTAGTCATTGAAAAACTTTTGGGTGCTAAAAACTATTGGTCTAGAGCTGAGTGGAAAAGTAGAGGAAGTCCACATGTATGTGGAGTTATCTAGATTCAAAATACATCAAATATGGATAAACTTGATTAGAACAATGTTGCAGAACTTGAAAGAGCATGACTCTTTTTTTACAAGTACGTTACTACTTAGAACCATTGTGAGGCTTTACAAAGAAATAATAGACTCTTCCACAACTCTATGGATGATACATGAGATATTATATTAAGAGCTTGTTCGTGACTCTGAAGAATTGATTAGTCAAGTTCAAAGACACATAAAATGCATGCAGGGTACATGTTTAAGGAAAAGGGTACAAAACTAGAGTGTCGCTACAAAGCTCCATCGAAAGAAAAAGGTATATCTATTTTATCATGTGATGAGGATGGAAAAAAAATATGAACCTGCAAGAAATGATGATAAACATAACATTCATAATCAAGAAATGTCAATAATATGGAGAGAAAACATTGAGTACCAATCAGTTATCTCACAGGAGCTTCTTCCCAAATACATTGCTAAATATGCATCTAAGATAGAAACTACATCTAAGACAGATACTAACATGTTAAAAAGAATATCTTTATCCCAACAACCTGACAACCCATTTCTTATAGCATATAGGAAATTTATAACATAAGTTGTAGATAAAAGTGACATAGGTGAATAAGAAACATGGCACATGCTTCAAAAATTACCTCTTGTTGTATGCACAGTCATTGTTTCACACCCTTGAATGTTGGCCAAAAAATGTTCCAACCAATAATAAACATGTCAGGCATAAACCAAATACAATCTACATACTTTCAAGAATACAGTCAATTACCTCTGGAGCTAGAGATGCTTACACTTCTCGAATTTTCATGATCATTCACTTATTCTGCAAGTCACACAAATGATAGGTGGAAAGAAAGAAAGGTGCAAGACATTGTCAATGTTTACCAAAAGTTCAATACTATTCCACATGTTAATTCAGAACAATTTGAAATATTTTGTTGGAGTGAGATACTCTTATAGAAATATTTTTGTATCATAGAAAATGACATTGGATTGATGAAATAAAGAATTATTACAAATTATACCAACATGAGTGCAAATGGATACCATGTTTGGCATGTCAATTGCATGTGAGAATTTGAGCTAAATGAAGAAGAAGAAGAGGAGGAGGAGCAATACATAATGCAGATGAATGGTTGGCAGATGTTGTCACAAATGGGAAGCTCACATAATAGTAACCTCGATGAACTTTGTATGCTTGGATGGCGTGATTTTGATAACAACAACAAATGGGATCAAATTAACATTCCCCATGATTTGCATGAAATTGCAATATGATTCATAAATACAAATAAAAAGAATGTCCTTGTATCATCTTAAAATAGAAGCACTTATGTGTTAAGAGCATTTAGCCCTCCAAGTAAGTGGTCTGGGATCATGTCAAGTGCCTTGAATGGGTCTTTTCATGGATCTGGCTATTTTCCACTTATTTTGATTCTCTCTCTCTCTCTCTCTAAACTATTTTTGATAAAGTGATCTATAAAATTGAGGACTTCCCCTCTGGGTCAAGGTCGACCTCAACCTTAACCTAGGTCAAGGACAACCTTGACCTTGACCTAGGGTAGGGTCGACCTTGCCCCTGAGCCTAGGTTCCATTTTCAATTTTTGGATGTTTTGGAATCTTAGGCTTTGGAAAGTTTCTTTTCCTACTTCTAGGTTGGTTGTTTCGAGTTTCAAAATGGTAGACTCTTAAATTACATTTAATTTAGGTTCATTCTTACAGGTTAAGGTTAAATGGGATTTAATGCTCTTGTGTCGACCTTCTCTAGGAGTTTGTGCCCTAGATCACTATATAAGGAAGCCTTCTCCTCTCATTTTCTCTAAGACACATTATGATAAGTGAAGAACCTAAAAGCACATATGAATGACTACTATCTATGAGCAACTATCTACTTTTCAAGATCAAGGAAGCATTCTATCATTCAAGATCTTCATTAAAGATCAAGGATTGAAGCATTCAAGCCTTTGAAGGGATTTGGTTCAATCATTCAAGATTCATCATTCAAAACCCTAGGTCGAGCCATCTTGGTGGTGTGATCTTCCTTCAAGATCCTTTGTCCATCTTCAAGATCTATTCATACTTCTTTCAAGGTGGATTCTAACAATACAATCATGAAAGTTTTGATTTATATTTGTTAATGTTATGTTCAAGCTTTCATATTAATATACTTGTTTGCATGACGAATACAATTGCATATCTATTGAGTATCATAGCTTCATTGTTAGATTTACTTTTCCTACTTTCTAGCATTATCTATTTCAATTCCATTATTAAGTTTGATTCCAAACTATGGTTTGATTAAGGAAAACCCCTCGTCCAAATAGTAAAGTCATTTTTCTTGCAGATATAGGTGTGAAACAATGAATTGGAGAGAAAATTTGGATACCCTTTTCATTGAACTTGCAAGATTTGTGAAAAGAAATTTTGTCAGAGCAATGCAAGTCAAGATCAACTTTTTGGGTTAGAATTGTGCCCCAGGTAAGATTGTGCCCTACCAACAAGGTCAAGGTCGACCTCCCTTCAAAAGGATAAAAGATTTATGGGTTTTCTCCATCTCCACATTTTGAGTCTGGGGAACAAGTTGCAGAGATCTCCAAAACTATACACAGACATTAGAAATCACCATTTTCCATATTCAACGTAAGTATTTGTCTTTTATCTATTTCAGGATTTAAGTAGATACTCCCCCAAAATAAAAAGACCAATTGATCCTCTTTTCTCCCTATTCTCCATCACTTGATCCATTTCTGCATTGATCACTTTCTTGTGCTTAATCAATTTGGATCATTCCTTTTAGAAGTTAGGGTTGAGAAGAGGGTTTCCATTTTCTTTCTATTCAATCCTATCAGATTACCATATACCGGGCTATCCATTTTTGACAAGTCAACAAGTATCACTTGCAATAATTATCAAACACAAAAAATTTCAACCTCACAAACCTCTTTACATGATTATTCAATGAATATTTGGTACAAGGAAATTGTACTTGATCCACTACATAAGAAATGTATTGTACAATAATGGTCAATCATAGAAACAATAACTACTAGTACTAGCTCCTACAAGTGTTGTTACATTCAACATACATGCATCTACTAAACATACAATGCTTAAGATACCTATTAAACAAATGCAACCATTACTAGTACTAACAAAACAAGATTGGGAGCTCCTATTCACATGCACAAACCAACATATTGCATCAAATGAAAAGGATGAATTTAAAAAATCAATACGCCTATTTTCTATGGATGATCTTGTCAAATTACACAATAAAATGATGTTGAAACTATTGAATTGTCCAATTGCAATAAGTATAGCAATAAGCACTACATGCAACATGGAATATGTAGTTGTTAAAGGGTGAATTGAGAGGGAAATCCTATTGTGCAAAGGGCAACATATCATGCTCATGAAAAACATTTGGACACAAGTATGCCTCATTGGAATAATTGAGATTGCTTATAGAGACTGCTCCAAACCCCCACAACTTGAACTATATGTTGCAGCAGGAATTGATAATTACAATGGGCCTCCATGGGATCAAAATGAATCAAAACTAGTACCAATAATTATGTTGACCTTGGGCACACGAAGGAAAATACCCCTAACAATGGCATGGGCTTTAACTATTCACAAATCTTTAGGACTTACACTCCACAAAACAACAATTGACATTGGTAAAATAGAAAGGAAAGGGCTCACATTCACAATAATATTCAGAGTCAGATCACTAAGAGACCTTTGCATCCAACCAATTTTCTTCCTCGAAAGGTTCTCCAAAATGGAAAACAATCCATACACAATCATAAGGAAAGGAGAAGAAGCTTAGTTACATCAAATTGCTCTATCAACAATCAAGGTATGTTTACATCAACAATCTTCTCAATATTCTAAAATAATTATGTTTCCACAAATGAAATCCAATTACTTATACACAGGACCCCAACTCAACATTTCAATGACTAGAAATTGTTCGAATTATTGTCTCAAGATTATTTGGTGAGGTCTACCAACCAATTCATGTTTTATTACTTTTTATACAATGTCATGTTACCAAATTATATTTTAGAAATTGGATGCTATAGATGTAGTAAGCATAATATGCTTCACAATATGCACAATTTTACCTAGATTGGATATGTACATTACTTTGTTTTTTAATTTGCCATTAGGCTAATACTTCTTGTTGTCTGAAACCAAATAGTTCGTGATTAATTTGAATATTCCTTCTTGTGTTTTGCAGCCCACTTTACATAATAGTTCTTTGAAGACAACAACACAAATTCCCATGCTTCTACATAGAGTTAGAATACATAATGCAACAACCAAGATTGAAATGGACAAGATGATTGAACCAAGACAATTGGGCTATTAGCTCTAAAATATACCGGTATTTACTTGTAATAGGTGTGATATAATATAAACATATAGATTTTATATTTATTGTTGACTGTAAAAAAAGAAGATTTGCAAATGAAATTGTTTTGCAGTCTATGGATCATTTGTACATGTCATGAAAAAAAAAAATAGTTGTTAAATTTGCCAATTGACTTGACCCTTGGACTAGTGCTAGTTAACTTAAACTTCATCTATTTATACTCACATGAAAGCACTATTACATTCTTCACACCCTTTCTCTCTATTGTAAGAAACTTAATTCAACGCTTGGTAAGAGTAAGACGATCATCTTTGTCCACTTCTTACAAAGCTGAGCAAGTAAATTAAAAGTGGAAGATCATCCACTTCTTTGCTCGTTATTATATAAAACATATATGAAAAACCCAGATAAACTCTATTTTAAATATCAAACTATACTAATGCCTGTTTGAGAAGCAGACGATCAACTTCCTCTTCTTATTACAGAGCCCAGCAAATGAAAGGTGGACGATCATCCACTTCTTTGCTATTTATTATATATAACATATCTTAGAAACCCAAGTAAACTCTATTCTAAATATTATCACACGTAGCTTGATTATATTGTTCTCCACCTTCATATAAACCAACAACAAATTCAGAAAATTATACATGCCCACAAATTAAAACCTTAAACAAAATACAAATAGAGAAGAAAGTCCCTAGGATTACTTTTGGCTCACAAACAAAACCTAGATTTCTTACCATAGACTTCAATAAAGCCATTCCAGTTTAGCTCGTAGAGGCCGTCTTCTTACCAGGCTCATTTTTAAGTGAACTTTCACCCTCTGCTTCAGTTGATTTAACCCCAGGCCATGATTTGCAGAAACAGCGATCCCCTTGAGGAATCTTATTATAAACAGAAAGAACATGTTTTCCACAACCTGCCCATGTATTCTTTCCACACTCACTACACTTCACTGCATAACACATCTTTACTCCTTATTATGCTACTCAAAATCTCTAACAGGAAACCAGATACCACTGGCAAAAAACCGGATTGCCCAAACTATTGCAAAAGGACTGAATTTAATTGAAGAGAGACCATACTACATACAAGATCTTCCTCGATTATATCATTGTGGACAATTAAATTAAGAATTTTAAGATGAAGAGACAACATTTTATCCTATGTTATTTGGACAAGATGAGTCCCGGCAAAACCCATGGAGTCTTGGAAAAATCGATGGCGGTCGGCCCAATTGTTTCGACGTAGTTCCGAATTCATTACCTCGTAAAAAATGAAAACTTGTCGCTTATCATACAACAAATTATTCGTTGGACCATGTTTATTAAATTATAATTACAAATATACCATTCACTTTAAAATATTTAAAAATCCATAATGTCATTTTATAGGAATCCACACAATTGTATAAATTTAGGCAGAGTTTAGAAACATTAACAAAATGGAAAGGGGCTAAAAGTAGTGCCTCGGAATAATAAATATGCATGTTCTTTATATGATAGGTGTGACTATAATGGCACGGGGGAATGGTGAGAGAGCTAATAAAGTGAAAATTATAATTACCTCAGAGACACTTAAAATGGTTAAATATTAAAATGAAAACTTTAATTTATTAATAATATTTTAAAAATTGGAAGATAATATGTTTTAAATATTTTTAAGAGTGGAAATTAAGTTCGAGAATGTAATTTATCATTAAAATTCAATGTTGCTTAGTATTGAAGTGTATATTATAAACTAATATGAATAATTATTATTTCTTAAGTATGACTAAATTATAAATTTAGTTACAATTATTTGATTATCAAATTAGATTATATTATAGGGGGGGAAATTAACTAAGGTAAAACTAAAAACAGGTTTATGAGGGGACCTGAAACCCCTTACATCTGGATACAAAAGATATGGAAAGAATGTCCAATCTTCCCAATACAGGGCCCTAAGACAGGTTTTGAGGGGACCTAAAACCTCCTATAATAGAAACGAAGGGATCAAAAATCCCAAAACAATCTAAAAGATGCCAAAGATTAACTACAAATATCTAGTAGCCCCAACCAAACCAAAATAAAAGCATAAGACAAAAATAAAATTTGGGCATCAAAATAAGCATTATAACCACATTGTCCAACTAACTTTTGGAGCAACAAGAACCCACAACTTGCATTTCAAAAGGGAAGGCTAAGAATTTCCTTAATCCCCCTTCTTTTGAGAATGGAGAGTCATATCAAATTAAGAAAAAGCCTTTTTAGAATGTTTTCCAGTCACCGATACCCAACCGTCCTCCACCATAGCAGCCTTAAACTGCCACAACTAAGAATCCAAAATAGAAGATTGAGAGATGGAAACCTGAGTTTAACCAACATAATTAACCATCGCTAGAAGAACACACCAGCAATAGGACCAACCATAGATCCAGTAGCTGCAACACCATCCACAGACTATTGAGTAGAACCACCGGCAACATGAGTACCACCAACATTCTACAGAATAGAGCTATCCTAAGAAAACCCAAAACTTTTGCATGGAGTGGAAGCAGCAAGGTCCACAACCAACATTTGACTAGAATCAACAAGAATTGTCTCCACCATTTGACTAGAAACACCATGCCCCAAATCCACCTTCTAACCAGAACCAACGAGCATTATCTTCACCTTCATTTTAGAATTAGCAGGCACCACATTCACCTTTTGACTAGAACTAGTTGAAACCCCAATCTCTAAAGAAGGAGCCTCACCCCTTTTGTGATCTTGGGCAAATCCAACTACCAGTGCAAGATTTGTCTCCACATGAGAGGATTGTTTCACCATCGTGTATGGGGAAGAAGGTTTTTTAGATTTAATTTTCTCAACTTCACAATTTACTGCAACATGTCCAGTCTTAAAGCATTTCCTACATCTAAAAGGAAGGACTTCATAATCTAAAGGTTAAACCCAAGATCTTTTAGAAGTGCACAATTTAATCTCTACCAGAAGGCTTTCAAAAACATCTATATGAACAAGAATCCTAGCATAGGTGGACTAAACAATATCAGAAGAGTCAAAATCTAGCATAATAAAATCCCTTACGACCTATCCAGTATCCTCAAAGATAGAGTCCAGCCAAACTTGAAGAGGAAGGTCAGGAAATCTTACCTAGATAGACATCTTTGAAAAGGATTGAGATGATGGGTAAAAATTTGGATGCCATGGTTTCACCATCAGAGGGAAGTGGTTTTCCTAAGAAAATAACTGATCATAGAGAATGGCTCTTCTATCCTTTGGATTATCAAATCTAGCAAAAAAGAAAACTTAAGACAATGGAAAAATCTAACCAAAATCTATAATATGAAACTCCCTATCCTTGGAAATCCATGCATGGAGACTTTGTAGAGTGGGCCAAAAACCTCTAAATTGATAGATAATGGCATCCTTAGAAAGGGCCTCAAACTGTAGGCTAATATAGGATATAGTGTCATCATTAAAATTCAACAAAAATGAATCATAAGTTGGAAATGGTTGGGACTCTACTAATTTTGCACTTTTTGAACCCCTACCATTACACGCAGATTGGACATAGGAGTGCCCCCATCTTGACACCCCTAGAGGGGTCACACACATGTCTGATCACATCTCCAACCACATCACTAGAAACCAATGGCAATTTTCCTTGGGGTTCAAACATGATGCCATGGTAGCCTTCTTAACACTGTCAAAGCCCGCCAAGAAATGTCCAACCATAGCATATTATGATTTATTAGATCCTTAGAACAAAGATAGAACATCCACACTCGATAGTTTAATAGGAAGATTTCCCCCCTTCCAACCAATCCTAATGCTTCTGCTAAGGAAGTATCCAAGAAAAGGTTGGGGGAGGAATCCCCATCACCCCTCTTAGATTGAGAAATTGAGCCACCATCCTCAATATTTGAACCGCTAACAAGGTGCCCATTATTGCAAACTTCAAAGCACCTAGACTAGTATAAACCCTAGTGAAAATAGTCAGGGAATTTACAATTACTAAGAGTGCCATTAATCTTTAACCCTTGTTAGTTACTATTTTTAGATTATATTTGAATAAGCTGGTAGGCTTAGTCCTAGTAGAATTATCATCAAAATATTTTGATATTGTGGCATTGTGGGATGCCTAACTAGCAAATGGTAGGGTTTTGTGTTACAATGTAAAACAATTTCACAATGTTTATTAAAAAACTAAAGTCTCACAAGAACATTGAAATACATCAATGTTTGGCTTAAGCAGAACTATTAAATGATAGTGACCAATATTCTCTAATAAATATTGTTGAAATAGAAATTGTTATTTGAAGACAACGTGTTAAGAAAGAGTATAGGATGTTAAAAGTTTATGGTGT
This sequence comes from Cupressus sempervirens, assembly GCA_028749045.1. Classification (NCBI taxonomy): domain Eukaryota; kingdom Viridiplantae; phylum Streptophyta; class Pinopsida; order Cupressales; family Cupressaceae; genus Cupressus; species Cupressus sempervirens. The sequence goes on from CM053787.1 coordinate 658,146,804, forward strand.
ATAATAATGTGCATATGTGAATAAATGTTGTATAATACTCGAGAGTAAAGGTAGTTTACTTTTGGATATAATCCATTCATTAATTTACTAAATTAAATCATAACAGTTAATGCTCTTTCAAGTATTTTACCTCCCCTCGACAATAATTGCATATTTAAGGTGCAAGAGAAAAAATGGAAGAAATGAACATAGAGAGTAGGTAGTAGGTTGAATCAAATGACATTATTTTCATTTCTAAATTTCACAGTCTTAAATTTTTAGACATAATTATGTGTATTTTTATCTTTCATCTATAATATGTGCATATTGTGAACCCCTTATGTCAGTAACTACTATTCCAGGACTAGCTAAAACAATAGAGAATAAATGGGTGCCTTCATTAAAAAAATGCGGAGTTATAGAATTCAAGATTACAATATGCTGACCAACATGGGTGCCTTCATTACAAAAATCTACAAGACAAAACTCTGAACTATCACCTAGAGCTACCCAAAATTGTCCTAAACAATCCTACGGGCCTTTCTTAAATAGGAAATTTTATGCCACCTGGAAAGGTTCTAGAAATTAACCAGTGAGGCTGACTAACCCCAACTTACATAATTACATTTACTACATTAGAGTTGGCTCAAAGAATTACAAACTTTATTTTATGACCATGAGTAAGGTAACCTAACTTCTAGAGATCATAACTCACAAACTATAGCTCCAATTGACTATTATAACCACTTTTCAGAAAGGGTAGATCCTGAACTACATTGCATGAGATGCAAAATAGCACTCAGTAGGGGTTTGACCCCATTCTGGAGCCTCTAAAGCCTTCAAAACTGAGTTCAAAGATTTTTCTGCAAAATTTTCCACTGAAGATCTACAATAAATTCTCTGATATGGAAGCTGGAGCCATGAGCTTTTTATGGTAGGCTGATAATTTTGAAATGAACCATCTTGTAAAAAATTAGAACATTCTGAGCTTTTATGACAAACTTATTAAAAATAGCAAGCTCCAAAAAATAAAAACCCCATGTTTATTAGTCTAGATTAAAATAGAAAAGCCTGAAACTAAAAAGATACAAGCTGAAAATAAAAATATTTTTGGGTGATACAAGATTGCCCTCACACCTAGGATGCTCTTGCATCAAGTCATAGTGGGCATCCACTGTATGGAAATTCTTAATGAGTATACACAAAATTTCAATTGAATGGAGTTCTCATATGAAGTTGATAAAAGAAGGCATTTTGAGGACAATGCCAAATAGTGATTCAAAGTTGATCTTGGAGCAATTTATGGAGGCAATTTTTTGACATGATGACATTGTCTTGAAAGAACATCACTTGATCTAAATAGAACCTATAAAGAGGCAACAAACTTACTACTATGATTATGAGCTTCAAGCAAAGCTGGATAAGCATGATATGGTCTTCTCCTACGTTCCACGTCGAATGCCTCCACACTAAGGCTTTGATAACACTATAAATTTAGAGGAAGGATCTAATCTCACCATCGCTATACCATACTACCATCCTAAAAAGTTTAAGGATGATATAGAAAATATGATTCAAAAACTCCTCAACAAATGATATATCAAGCCCATTCACATAATTTGTAGTACTAGTTATGAAGAAGGATGGAACCCTCTATTTGTGTGTGTACCATGACATTTTGAAATAAAAACTCACAAAAACTAAGTATACCCATCCCTAGGATCGATGAATTGTTGGATGATTTACATAGTGTAGTCTATTATTCCTAATTAGATATCCACTCTAGTTACCATTAGATTTGCATGAGAGAGAAAATTTTAGAGAAGGGTACCTTCTATTATCCTTATGATCATTATGAGTTCTTTCTCATGAAATTTTCATTAACCAATGCTCCAACCACTTTCTAATCCTACATGAACCACATCTTCAACAAGAAGCTACATATGTTTCTAATGGTTCTTTTGATGACATGCTCATTTACACTAAGATGTGGGAGGAACATATAAGTAATTTTGGTGAAGTTTTCATGATCATAGAGTCATAATATTTATTTTTCAAAAGATCCAAATGTGAATTTGGAATGAAAAAAGATATTATATTTAGATTAGATCATCAGTCCTTGAGGGGTTTGGGTATACCAAGAAAAGATTGTTTCCATCTTGGAATGTTTTCCTCCCAAGACTCTCTTAGATATACTTGGATTCTTTGAATTGTGTAGTTATTATAGAAGATTTATGAAAGGATTCTCAAATATTATTCAACCACTAATAAACCTAATGAAGAAGGGGCCTTTCCATTTAGATGATAAGGTGTAACACACCTTCAATAAGCTGAAGAAATTCATGAGTTCATTTCTAGTTTTGGCACTAATCAAACTCACTCAACCCTTGATCCTAGAAGGCATCGATGTGGTATTGATGCAAGACTATCACCCCATTGAATTTGAGAAATAGAAGCTTTCAGAAGTAAAGAGACTATATTATATCTATGACAAAGAGATTATTGTCATCAAGCATATACTAACAAAGTTTTGGCAATCCCTCATTAGAGAAAAGTTTGTTGTGAGGATATAAAAAATTACCTTGAGATATTTATTAGAATAGAAATATTTTTGAAAAATAGAAATAGGGGAGAGTAATAAAAATTGAAACATTTGAATTTTGCATTGAGTATTTGAAGGGAAAAAATAATGTGGTAGTTGACATAAGAAGGCATGCAATATGCTCTTTGTCTCATATTTCAATAGATTGAGGGAAGCACTTGTTGGTTGAATGCTTCAAGAACATGTGTGGATGGTCAAGTGTAGGATGAAAGGTTAATTTATTTGATAAAATAATCTATACTATAAGGATGAGATCTATTTGATACATGTATACAAGATGAAGGAGATGCAAGACTCACCTTTGGTCGAACACCCAAGATACCTAAATACGTATAGGTAAATATGGAAATGGTTATCATGAAAGGAATTAAAGAATAATTTCTTATAGTATGTATAAGAACATTCCACTTTCTAGCAAAAATTACAAGTACACTTTACTGATGGGGCTACTTCAACAATTGTAGATTTTGCTTTAACCAAAAGTGAGATAACATCTTGTTGAATTTCATCACTGGGTTATCAAAAGTGCAAGTAAAGGATTGTATTTTTGTCATGGTTGCTCCTTTTACCAAGTATGTCAATTTCTTTTCCATCTCCACCTGATACTAGGCAGTTCAAGTAGATAGGTTTTTTTTGTGACGTTTTTTGCTTACATAATATTCCATAAAACTTTGTAAGTGATAGAGATACCCATCTTCTCTATACTATTTGGATTTATTTATTTTGGTTAGAAGGGATTTTTTTCACTAAGCTTGAATTACCACCTAGAGACCAATGGATAAACAAGTATTATGAGCAAATGGTTGGAGAGATATCTAAGGAACTATCTTTCTACATAATGAAAGGCATGGGTTTGTTGACTACATGTAATGCCCCGCCCGGAGATCCTTGGAAACAAGGATTCAAATCAAGCCAAGATATATTTTTTTTACAAGTATGAATGCACAAGACAACATCATACAGGGATCACAAAGATCGTAACGAAAGACTTCAACGCAATCTCGGCAACCAATGAATCTCCGAATGTCACTACCAAACTGACACACACAAACAAAGCCAACAACGACAACAACAAGATGAGGGCATAAGAAATGACCACTCATCAACAAAACACCAAGCTGGGGTAATATGCAGAATCTCAAAATTTGGCTAAGCCTGAAATCCTGAAGCCCTGAAAATTGGCTAAGTCTGGATTTCTGAAGCCCTGAAATTTCCTAGAATCCATAACTTATCTCTGAGAGGTCTGAAACCTATCTCAAATGATTTGTCGCATATATTAAAATATATCTTAAGTATAAGGAATTACGTCAACTTATACTTAAACAATATATTTTAAACCCCAAGAGACAAAATCGAAAACACGAAAACTTGATTTCAAGAGAAACCAACAGAATTCAAAATGCAACAGCATAGGGTCGAAGAATGCCCAAAAGGGTATCCAAAACCACTCTCAAAAAGATCGGATCACGACGAAAAGTGCCCGCTGATGGCATGCGCAGGTTTTCCACAAAAATCGTGCAACACTTTTTACTAAGGGAGGGCGACACTTCTCCCTTACTGCGTGTGACACTTCTCAAGAAGGCGTGCGATACTGGAAAAGTATCGCGCGACATTTCTCATAAAGTCATGCGACACTCTTCCAGTGTCGTACAACACTTCTCCAGTAATGTGTGCGACACTTTATAGTATCATACAGCATTCTTTCTATGGGCGTGCGATACTTTATCAGTGTCACACAATGCTGAACAAATGTCGCCCATAGAAAGTAAAAACACTTCTAGAACTCAAAAACAGGGAAAAACCAACAAAAGAACCTCCACACCGGGGAGTACCGGATCCACAAAGGCTCGAGGAATGAACACTCGAGTGCAAGAACAACACAGAAAGAAGAACACCAAACCATATAAACTACAGCAGCAAAGAACACACTGAAAATAAGCATTGCAGAGAACAAAAGCAACATCGCAAGGCACAGAAATGCATCTTAGGAACAAAACAACCAAACTAAGTACGCGGTTCCTCCCAACTGTCAACAGCATCATAAGACCATCGTGGGTCCTAGCCATCCCCCGCGCGTAACATCCCAAGCCACCGACCAAATTGTCAGTACTGTCATAATAGGGATGTTACTACTAAAACATGCAACAATATAAGCATAAGGAAATCTAACATGCTAGTAGTAAAGCATAAGATAATCCTACAGTAGATAACATCACCTATCACATGCTAAACAACAATAAGCAACAGATATGCTAATACAATAATTCACAGCATCTAATCATACGCTAAACATCATAATAAGGGAATGCGTCAAATAAATTACATCATCTAAACATGATATACAAGCATCCCAATGAAAGCATAGATAACAAGAAAGCATACTCCGGAACCCGAAGTACCAAGTGAAGATATCCAACAACAGTCGCACTAGGACAAAAGATCATCTCTGTACACCAATCCCTAGCAGTGGTGAAGGTAGCTATGCCTCCCAACCACGTGGCACCCATAGGTCCACACCTATCGTGCTGATGGAGATAATGATCCAACCACAAACACACATAAAACACAACATCCATGGCTAACACTCACGCTAGACAGTATGATGGCTGCAACCAAGAACCTAAGACAATGCAAGGAGTACAGGTCCTGGTCAGACACTCAAAAGGCTGCTAAGTAGGGGTTGACATCATGGAGAGTCGCTTGGCATCGACAAGCCCAAGCTCGGATCTGTGTAGCTCAACTCCCTCAACGGAAGGCCAATACACTGTGTAGCTCAACTCCCTCAACGGAAGGCCAATACACAAAAGTACCATTTTATTATCTTAAGTTTTATTACCAGTCACACATTTTATTTAGTTATCACTTATATAAAACTTCCTCTGCCAACCAAGAAGTAGTCACTAGGTTATAGGATAGAAGCCCCCTCCATATGCTACCCTACCCTACCCATGCTCATCCTACGACAAGTGCCCGTGGGCATGCATACTCCCATCCCAACCCTAATGATCATAACTTCCGAAAAATTCACGGAAGATCGGGCCTTGCAAGTCACCCAACAAATGTACGCGCACGTACTCGTGTGTGGCGCACCACCATCACGAAGATCATAACACAAGGACAGGAATGAGAACATAATGCAAAGAAAACACCCAACCAAAAGCAACATGGGAAGGATGAATTTTACACGAATCCCAAAGCCAATAAAATCGTACATCATAAAATCACTCAACCGACCTCAATCCGAGAGTATGGATTCTACACGAATCCCAATGATGTAACAAGACCAAAAGTCATTAACTTACTCAACTGGCCTCAATCCAAGAGTATGGATTCTACATGAATCCTAGCATTCACAAGACAAAAGCAAAGGTCCAAAAGAAACCATACACAACGTTGGGAGTACAGATGCAAAACGCATCCCAATGCAATATTAAAGTGCAAAAGTGGTCTGACTGATATCTAAACAGATCATCAAGGTCCATGACCCACATTGTGCCAAGAAAACTTGAGAAAACAAGGCGGCACGCAAAACGAGGTAAAAACCCCAAAAAATTAGAAAACTTCAAAATTAAAGCCCATTTGGCCTTTGAGTTCAAAAACCCCAAAAATCCAAAAATAAATGAAATCGGACACCGTATGCAAAAACGGCCAACATAACGGCGTAAAAACCCAAACCCTCATCTCAAAAAAATAGAGAAATGTTCATACCCGCCCAACCGGGTAGAACTAGCATACAGAAACAGAGGGGAACACTAGTTCTCAGCCTCCAAACAAACGGCTACCAAAAACAGAAACAGAAACGGAGCAAAAACAATAAAACAGGAAAGCCCTACCTCACAGCCAAAAGGGCAAAACGGGAATCTGAACCATAAAATAAATATCTCGCAGAAGTAGCTGAAAATCGCAGGAATCCAAGGTTTCCCCGAGCTGGATCCAACGAGCTCAACCTCGCGACGATCCCATGCCCATAGCTCCCACAACGAACAAAACAGTAAATCCTCATGAAGAGGATTTTGGGTTTTACTCTGCACTTTCCAATTTGAAAGTGAGAAGTGAGGAATTAAATTCCTCTTTGGATACTTATTCACTTTTCAAGTGAATAATCGATTAGGGCATTTAACCAGCCAATCTAGTTAAACCTCGAATCGACCCAAATGAAAACAGGCTATTCCTATAAATAGGAATTCATCTATGGCAAAGCTGCCACAAATTAAAGTAAAACAATTCAAAAGCTCGAAAACTCAAAAACACATAAATCTCCTTAAACAAATTTCGCGACAATGCGAACCTCTAAATGCATAGACACGCTTACTGGTCTAATCACATAATACAAATGAGTTCGGATTTAATAATCACTGAAAGGTTTAAATTAAACATTTAAATAAAGGATACGTCGACCATACAAGGACGACATTGGTAAAATATGAAAGGCTGAATCACTAACTCTATGTGCCACTGCTAGGGATATAAATCCTGCATACTAAACAACACGATCAAGTGCAATTGCATATAATAACATAGCCGAAGCAATAAATGCATTAAATCACCTAATTTAACCATTTATTTAATTATATTAAAATAATCTATCTACATCACTCATGTTCGCAAAAGGCATAGCAACGCAGGAATGAAGTAAATAACCATAGCATTAAATCCATCACATAATAAAATTAGAGGTATCTCCAAATACCAGATAACTAGATAACCAGATATCATCATAAAACACACTGTCATCTCAAAATGGCATCATCATGCAATATGATTAACTGAACAGCATAGTAGTATAACATCTATGATACTGGAATCAAAGTGTAGCATCTGACCCTCGGGTCCTCTCAAATGTAAAACATAACATGAGTAAGAAATATCTCTCTAATTAGAAATATAACAAGGTAAATGTCCGCAGCACATAACCAAATAAATCAACATGGACAATCCATTTCTAATCATTAATGCATTTAATAAAGATTGATTACTCTACATTAAAAAGGCATTTAAAACACATAAGCAAACACAGTCATAAACATGACTAACCACTGCTATAGGAACTTAGTCTCGTGTAGCATGGTAAAAAGTACACAGTGCAATCTCTGCACACATCTCAAGGTAATCACGGAACAACCTCATGATACCACATCGATCCTGCTAACCACTGGCACAAACCTCAGTGAACCAAAAATCACATCATAATCTCATAGATCAGTCAAAAGCATAATCAAAGCAACTGATATAGAAACATAAATCCAAACACCTCAACGGTGTAAACCACTCAGGGTCGCAATCATGATCCATCACAACAAAAGATCATCAAGGTTGCATCCATCAGGACGACTTACAAAAGTCAAATGGGAGAGGCACTACACTACATTTGGATGAGTGCTATTTCAAAACCACCTATTATATGTTGATAGGAATGACACATTTAAAATTATTGTAAACATATGAGCCTTCATTATTCATTGATTTGACATTGGGTGATAGTCATACATCAAGGCCTAAAGATCGACTATAGGATAGTTGGGATATCTTGTATCTCAAGGATAACTTATAGAGGGCTCAAAAATAGTATAATATGTATGATAAGTGACACCAAGTTGACCAAATGTTTCAGGTTGGAGATTTGGTATGACATCATCTTCAACCATATAGAGAAAATGTGTCGTAAGGAAAAGTTGATACTGAGTTTCTATGAACACTATAGAGTGGTTGTGAGGGTAGGTGAAGTTTCCTATAAATTGGAGCTTCTTGAAAAAAGTTGGATTAACAATTTTATTCATGTGTTATGTTTGAAGAATATTTCTAGACAACATGTTATAGTGTTGAAGGAAATTCCTCCCAATGACAAAGAGGGGACACTATATTTGGAGCCAACTAAGATCAAATAGATCTAGGAGAATAAGCTCAATTCACACACCATCAAGGAGTTTCTCATGTAATAGAAGGATCTTCTTATTGAGGACACCATTTGAGAAGGCAAGAACATTTTGGAGCATCCAAGTCTGTAATTTCTCGAGGGAAAGAATTTTTTAGGCCAAAAGGACTATGATGTTCCTAATATCATTAAATAAATTAAAATAATAATATTTTAATATTTATCCCTAATAATTAATTTAATTATCTCTCAAGCCCTTTTTTTTAATTCCTTGTAGTGTGTTGGCAATGTCATCACTTTTTGTAATCCTTTCGAAAGCTTCCCCAAGTCCATTTACAAGGTTAGTTTGTAGGTTTTTGTAAGTATGTGGGTTTGATATTTTCTTCAAAAGTGAAAATTCCAATTGGAGTTGCATTGTTTTCCATTTTAGAGGTAAAAGACCCTCTCTCCCCCACCCTCGACTACTTGGCATCCACAATTTTGGTGAAAGTAAATCCTCACCCTATTATGTTGTCTCTTTGTCTAAGATTATTGTAAGATTAGAATCATTATCTTTTTCTTTCTTTTTTCAGCAAAAAGTGGCAAGTAGAATCAGTATCGTTATTGGCATATCTTGGATTTAATCCCATATGTCTAGGAGGGAATTGTGAACAATATAGATTCCTACCTTTCCTGATAGATTCTCTTTTTCAATATTTTTTTATGTATTAATATTTATTAAAGATGTTTAAAGAAGTATTTAAACATGACTAATTTATAAGTTTGAAAAGAATAAATAGTTGGAAAGAATCATTCCATGAATGTCTCATCTAGAGTGTCAAAAGAAAGCTTGTATGTATCAAATTCATCTAGAACAGTTATATGTTAAGGGATTGATAAAAATTACAAATTAACATATAATTTGGACCAAATGCAATAAATAAAAACCAAGTTCTTTGAAAAAAATAAGAATGTTGATATGATGGTATTTTCAGTTCAAAACATATTTAGTTTTTTCCAAGTATCCTTCACATTACCATCCTTAGGAGAAACCTAAACAAAAGACATTAAGAAGTCATTTCTCATAATTTTATTGTAAACATGGTTATTCAATTCCTCTCAATAAATGATATGATTAATCTACAAACACAAACTAACTTGATCAAAATACAATTACTATAATGAGTTTCACAAAATCTATTTATTCATGATAGGGCCAACAATGTTAGAAAGGTGCATAGTACATGTTAATATTTCCACATCATCATACACTTTGATAAAACTATGATTTTTTGTTTTCCCTTTTAATTTAGAGTACCCAAGTTGTTTTATTAATGTTAAAGTAAATATATTTTATCATATAACAATGACACTACCTTGGAAAATCCACAAGGTTGTAGAAATAATTTCATATCCTACACAAACATTAAGTAAAAATCAATCTCCAAGTATCCATGCTCTTCATAGATAATTAACGGTGAAATATGGTCATGTGCTTAAAATACTTTATGCAAGCCACTAAATATGGTTTTGTGAACAAAATGTATTCAAATTCAACTCAATTTACCCATATTCAACTCGTCCATGCTCACTCATCCCCTCTTCTCTAATTGTTTCCTTCAATTTGAATGAATCTCTTTGATAAAATAAATCTAAAAATTTACAAAAGACAACTATGAAAAATACAATGGGTGCATTTCTTGCTTAACATCATTCCAAAAAATAAAAAACCTTACAGTAACAAAAATCTAATATGATAGAATGTCTAAACCTTCATTAATTGTCAAATTCATTACTTGAAAGAATGAGTTCTTTATGGTAGCAAATGACGTAGAAAGATAAGTTGGTCTAATCTTGGGGAAACTTTACGATCAAACATGCTTGAGTTAGAATATTATTAAGAGGACTTTCTTTTCAATAGAATCTAATGCTTCACCTTTGTGAACATCACCTAGATACAATACATGCTTAATGTATCATTCATTCTTATGAAAATAAATATTTAGAAACTATTATTCATAAAAAAATATGTATTTATAAATTTAACTCAAGAACTATATAATAAATCCTAATATTAATATCACATTGAATCTCTCATTCGATATACATAGACTAAAAATAACAAAATATCCTCACACATATGCAAAACAAATTTGATTTACTTAATATTTTTATACTTCATAAAAACATCATTGCATTCTTCACACCCCTTCTCTATTATATAAAAATTAATATAAGAAACTTCTTGGTTGAGACCTTAGACGACAATCTTCTCTTTGCAATACACGGCAAATGAAAAGTGGACAATCACCCACTTCTTTGCTCGTTATCATATGGAACATATATGAAGAACCCAAATAAACTCTACTCTAAAATGTTAAACTATATTAATGATGTTTGAGAGGCAGACGATCATCTTCCTCTTTCTCCTTATATTACAGAGCCCAATAAACCAAAGGTGGACGATCATCCACTTCTTTGCTATTTATTATATCAAACATTTCTTACAAACCCAAGTAAATTCTATTCTAAATATTATAACACATTGCTTGATTATATTGTTCTCCACCTTCATATACCATGGAATCTGCACCCACATCAACAAATTCAAAAATTATAGATGCCCACTAATTAAAAACCAAAACCAAATACAAATAGAGAAGAAAGTCGCTAGGATTACTTTTGGCTCACAAACAAACCCTAGATTTCTTACCATAGACTTGAATAAAGCCATTCCGGTTTAGCTTGCAGAGGTCGCTTTCTGACCAGCCTCATTTTTAAGTGAATTTTCACTCTTTGCTTCCGTCGATTTAACTCCAGGCCATGGTTTGCAGAAACAACGATCCCCTTGAGGAATCTTATTATAAACAGAAAGAACATGTTTTCCACAGCCTGCCCATGTATTCTTTCCACACTCACTACACTTTACTGCATAACACATTTTAACTCCTTATTATGCAACTCAAAAACTCTACACAAGAAACAAGAACAAGAAACCAGTGGTGAAAAGAACGGAGTGCTCAAACTATTAAAAAGAGATTGAATTTATAGAAGAGAGAATGCACTGGAATTGACGTTTGCCTCGACGAAGAACTTGTTTTGTTGTTGGGCTCTCATTGCTTTTAAAATGTGATATTCAATAGCTTTTCGAAAAACTGGGTAACATATTATCCAATGTGCTTTGTAAAAGCAGGTTTCGTGAGAATCCATGGTCTGCCCCTTGGATTCCACATTGTTTACTACGGATGAGTAAGCCATTCCTGGTTTTATTGTTTACTGCGTACGAGTAAGCCATTCCTGGTTTTATTGTTTAGATATTTGCGATGAGATAAAATCGGTTTTATGTTTCCAATAAGGAATGATGAGGTTGCATACTCATTGGAGTATCCAATTTAGTCATTGACCATTTGTTTGCATGTGTGAACATTATGTATGACATGTCATCTCTTGTTTCCTTGGATATGTTCAAGGTGGAATATGCTATGGAAATGCGTTAGGGAAAATATTTTCCAATGTTTTAAAATACTTATTTATTTAGAAGTGGTGAAGTTTTTTTTTTTTTTTCTTAAAATAATTAAGTTGGTGGATAAATGAAACAAGTGTCTAGAATACTTATCCTTGTAACATTATAATAAGATTGTGTGCATGTGTTTGTTGATAGATGAGTCATGACATTTTAATTGATAGATAGAATTGATAACAATTTTAGTCAAACACATTATTGAAATATTGTAAACTTTTTGTTTGAATGACATGGGCTTCAAGTTTGCTTTGTAATAAGTATAGGTGTAACAAAATCTCCTCATTAGAATTAATATTTTCAAAGTATTGATGAACTAGTGACATGTTATAATGAATTATAGAGTGGCATTGTAACAAAAATCTACGAATTGATATTGGAAATACTATTTAAATAAAATTACTACAATAGAATACAAGAATTTGGAATCTCAGTTGGCATGATATCTATTAATCAAATTTTACTACTTTTTAGTAATACTTTTTTTTTTTGCAATTTTAAGATAATTATATCTATGATTCTACCTTTATTATTAATTCTTATCTTAATCATAAATAATGTTCTTTAAATTATAATTATTAATAATTATTGATATGATAAAGATGTAAATTTTAATATGAATTTACCTATATTTTAAAGAAATAATTAATCAAATTTATATATCTATAAAGGATTAATACTTAATTTACAATGTCATTAACAAAATAATTTAAAAAGAAATATATTTTTGTATTCTACCTTAAAAGAATTTCTCCTGTTAAAGTGTTTGTGATGGATTTAATCTAAGGTAATACATTATGAGAATGCACCATGAGTTGGGTTTGACTTTTACCATAGATCAAAATATGCTTGGTTCCACTAAAAGCACATTTTTAGTAATCTCATATCATACTCCTATTTAGTGTACACTACAACACCCATTTTGTGGTCCTTTTTAAATATTATCTAGCAAACCAAGGTTTTTCTTGTTAACTTTTGCAAGAGTCAACTAGCATAACACACAGTGTTGGACCTATTTGACTTTCCTATCTCTAACATTACTCCTAATAAGCTACCCTTATTATATCAAGAATTTTCGTTTCATATCCCATTTATAACTCTTAGTAAGTAACACTTACAAACCTATGATGTCATAATCATTCTTTATTATTGTATGCTCTATGTGTGTAGCCTATGTTGATCATGTTACGCCTTTTATCTTGATATTTTATAATGATAAATCCTACTTAGAGTGTGGTTTTGGTGGTGTTTTTGGTCTTTAATGCCTTGGTGAAACTATTTTGGTGTCATTATTTTACCAAGAGTATGAGTATAAGATTATAATATTTTTCTCAAGTGGGATCTAAATGTAGTATCAGAAATTGTGTGAACCTCATACAATTCTATTTTCATTTGGGGTTCATTTTAGTGCATTTTTCTTATGTGCTTATTAAATGACTAATTATGTTCATTCCATGTCAAAATGGTAAAACTAGGGTGCTATTCACCAGTTTCATCGATCGAAGTCTTCAATGTTAGACACAAGTTCTTTCCTTTTTCCATCCAATTTTGAGCCTCTAACTGTCATGTGTTTATTGAGTGGTAAAGTTTTCCTTATTTTAGCCTTCTAGAAACTATCAACACATTTCATGAGGTTAAGTATAAAAGTAAGCCCTCTAAATTATAATTGACTACATGCAATTCAATTCCAATGAAGCACTTGAAACCATCCATCTTTAAGGTAGTGAATGAGAGGTCAAGCATTCACACATTCAAGATGGCTTCCATGATCAAGCTTTCTGAGTTTATCTAATAAATAACTATGCATGAATCTTCACATGGAAGCCTAGACCAACCACCTCATGGAAGCTATAGGAGCACATTAGATCCGGCACATTTCTAGATGTCTTAATTGAAGAATGATTTGGCTAGAAGGTAATTCTAAAAAAATTATTAAATGCCTAAAAGAGGGGGATAGATCCTTATGGATTATTGAAAACCCTATCAATTCTTTTATTACAATTATTATAACCTTTTATAAATGTGTTGACTATCGTTCATGCTTATTAGGAGGTGAATATTGTAATTGTTTGTCTTGCTAATTTGTGTGTGAGATTCATATGTAAAAGAAAAAATTATAAGGAGGTCACCTTGATGGAAGATGTTAAAGACGTCATGTAGATTATGACCAAACACATGGTAAAATTGGCAATTTTCCAAATTTTTATGATGGTGCTTCCTATTAATTATGTGATTACACTTGTGTGTAGAAACTATCTTAAAGCTCTTTATATAATTGATATCATTTATCATTAACACATTTTCTAGGTAGTTTTTGGTTTTATTGGGTTTATTGGTTGTTTAGAGTTTTGTCTAGTTTTCCACCATGTTGTGCATAGTTTCCTTTGTCTAGTAAGAAGGGTGAGGAAAGATGCAATGAAAAACCTATGAAATTTGAGAGATGGAGAGGTGATACAACCATCTATTGTTGGTTGTAGAACTGAGTGGTAATGCTTTATTTGGAGAGGCTTCATGGGTATGATTAGAGGGTTACTAATATGTTTACATGAATGGAAGAATGATAATATTAACTTTATTGGTAAACTAGCTTGATGGATGAAATACTTGTTACTAAGTTTTTAATCCTTCCCATGTATGGCATTAAGTTTTTCATGAATAGGAATCTTCTAAAGGTTTTAGTAAATGAAATTACCAAAGGTAGCCAGGGAGAAGGAAAAAAGCTAGAAAAGATTAATAAATCCAACTTCCTTCCTACAAAAATTAATTCCATTTGGAGGGGACTTCTCAAAACCATGATGGATTTCTTCACTCTAGATGGTTGGTTGACAAGGGTTTATGGCTACCACTTTGCAATGTTGAACCATTTCAAACATAAGGTGAAAATCTCCTTTCTTTTTTAGTTTCTCACTTGCTTGAATGCCAAAATTATTATATATAAATATTATCCCCACACCAACCTTTTTTTTTCATAAAGGGTTAATTTTTCTCATGTGTGAAAGCTTCAAGCCTAACGTCTCTGAGATCCCTACTAGGGATCTCTTAGCCTCTAACAATGTTGGGGAGTAAGGTGATAGTTCTAAGGGTGAGGGTATGGATGTAGAGGATGATAAGGAAGAGGCCTCTTTCCCCCTCCCAAAAAATCTAAAAGGGTTTTGTATAATGTTTTGGCTAGGAATAGTAAGGGCATGGATTCTCCTTTAGTCAGGGGATCTAAATATCTAAAAAGGGAAAAAAGGAAAAGGGAAAGATCCTACCTATGAGGATTTTTATCATTCCCAAGAGCATGATTATCCTATTTCCCCTCATAACTTTGAGGATTCTATTTCCCCTAATGATGAGAGAAAATGTCAATCATTTAGGAATTTGATTGTTCAATACGTTCAGCTCAAGTAGGAGATTTCTTTTGGAGTTTTTGAGACTACCAAATATAGATCTATGTATTTATTTTGAATCATTAGATGAAATTTTATTGGATAAATAATCTCAACTTATAAATTAGATCCTTTTCTTATAAGTTTGAGTCTAACAAGAATCTAAGGAAGGTATGAGGGATAAAACTTGAGTTATTGTTTAATATTTTCTTTTGATGGTTTTAAGGAGGAGGCTCTAACCTCTTGAATCTAATGATAATATAGTTATGGAATATTAATTACTCAAGAATGAACATAAGCAATTAAAAATATGAAGGAAAGGTCTAACAATAATTTTGTGGGATCTAATTAGATTATCAATAAATGTGAGAATACCCTTCGTGAAATTATGGAGCACAACCCAAAAAAATTTATCTCCTCTACTAATAATATGAATATCTTAGTTTTCCAAGATAGATAAATATCACTATGATCCAAACCAAGAAAAAGTGATGGAAACTAGGGATACTTTGGGTCTAAGAAAAAGAATGAGGGAAAAGATCAAGAAGAAGGATACCAATTCTCCTTAATACATCCTAGAGTTGGAGAATGCATCTAACAAAATGAATCAATTGGAAGCTTAAGTCATAGAAACTTTGAATAACTTGGGTTAATTTTTACCCTTCTACTAGTGTTTTTGTGTTCTTTTGTTGGTGTTTTGCTAGAATTTTACTAGTTTCAGAATGAGGTTATTTTCTCTCTATATTTATCTTTGTCAATCTTGTTATCATTTTGGTCTATTCTATTTTGATGGGATGTAATGCTATATATTATGTAATCTTTATGTAAAGGACTTTGGATCCCTTCAAAACCTATTTTTTTCTAATAAACAACTATGCATGAAATCCTATTTAGAAACATCAACCTTTCATAAATCTTGAAGGAAATAAGATCATAGAAAAAATGCTTTAGAATTTTGCATTCCTTTAAGTTTTTTAGCCTATGGATAATAAAATAAATTCTCTCTTTGTAGTCATAATTATTATAAATGAATTTAATTCCTACTTGGGGTTTGACATAGAAAAAATCTCATACATTCCATTGTGTATTCTCTCTTCTATGCTATAAGATTTAGATCCAACAACTCTGGATTATAGATTTGTTAAGATAAATCTCAAAGAAATAAATCTAGATTTTAAATAAATTAAAACCCCTTGTTACTATCATCTAGATCATATGACCAATACTTTTTGTTGAAATTTCAAGATAACATGTAGGGCATACTAGTCAAGATTATTCTCTTGAAATTTCCATAAGGCAAATTTAGTTCAGTGGTTCCTATTGGGATAGACCAATAGTTCCATGATCAAAGATTAGATTCAAGTTTCTTTCTAAATCATTTTCTTCTAAATTAGTCTCCAAAATTTTCATATATTCTTTGTAAGTTACTCTTATCATTTCAATTGTTACCAATTTTCATTATTTTACCTAGTTTTTTCATTCTTAATCTAATCATTCAAAATTATCAACTTAGAAAAGAGAAATCAACCAAATATTACTACCACTCCTAAGGATTCACAGTTGGGCCTAATTTTTTATACCCTAATGGAAATATTTATAAATGGTTTCTAGTTTGTATTCTTTGGGTAGATCATCATTTTCCCACTATTTTAAAAAGAAATATGTGTTACCCTTCTTCCTAGATTGTACTTTACTCTTGAGGCCAAGCTTGATCTGTGCTATCATACTATTGGTATACTCCATTCCTTTATCTCTTAGCAATAATCCTATCTAATTACATCCTTCTTCTTTTCCTTTGATCTTGACTATCCTATCCATATCCTCTATCATGTGTCCCTTTTCCTATTTAAATCCATCCTTCCTAGCTTTGATTTTTCTCAAAATTTGAGGAAAAATAGCCATCCATGCTTTGACAATGCAATCCTTACCTCCTCTACCATCCCTATTCCTTATACGTTATCCTTCTATTTTATACATATTTATCCATAATTGTTTCCTGTATTTTGTATTTTCTATCTTATTCATATCCTTCATCTTATAGTTGCCAACATAAAATCCATTTTCTGTCTCTATTAAAATCCATTCTAAATCATACATATCCTTGATCTCATATTCCATACCATACCAAAATCTATTTTCCATTATCTATATCTTATCCATACATTTTTTGATATTGTAGGGGGGATTTATTTTGGGTATATTTTTCAAAATTTCTTATTAAGATAGAGGATATAACCTATTAGGATCAAGCAACACTAAGAGGGGATAATGAGTGAATCAATATTGTAGCACTTTTGAACCAATTCAATACTTTATAATATAACCATAACTATTAACAAACTAAAATGATAAAAGTAAAGCATAAATCAAAAGAGAACTCATAACACCATGGTTTTGTTCTCAAGGAAATCCTAGCTATTTAAGGGAAAACCCTAGTAGAGATTGAACCCACAAGATGATGCACTAATTTCTAAATGTTTTTAATTAGGAGACTTCACAATGTTATGATTCATTACATATGATTTAGTATATGTTTCCTTGTAAAAGGACAACACCTTTTTAGAAGTATGCATCCTTGTTAGGAGTTGAGAAAAAATTGAGCACACTTTCTTGAGAATAAATCTTGAATCCACCTTCTAGACTCAATATCCAAATACAAATAAAGTATTATAACAAAAGTGAACTATGTACATGACATATCAATGTTTTGATTAGTCCTAATGTACCTTTCATCTACTATGATCTAGCATCAAGGATCACATATATCATCATATATATCTTACATCGTATACTCTATGCTCACATACCAAATAATTATTTCCTTTATACCCTTGAGAATAATTAGTTCAGTCGAATTAGATAACACTTTTCAAAATGTACCCACATAATACCAATATAAAAATTTGTACCATATTATCAAGGAGGTAATTCCTTTTATTTTCTCTCTATTGCTAAGCAATTGAATTGACAAAACAATTTAATTAGCTAAGCCAAATTGACCAATCTCATAAACTATCCTATAACTCTTCCATACCAGGTATATTCCACTTCACATCACCAAGACACATTTTGATCACCATATTAACATTATCAATCATAATAGAAGCTTATATACATTGTATATACCACATCCCCAAGTTATAGTCATATCTGATAACTCTATTGGTTTTGCTAACCAAAATTGTCCAACTTTATCCTGTATACCTTCTCTAGACTTAGACATTTCTAGTTATTCATTATTATATATAGAAATCCTTTTAGTATAAATGTACAAAATTGGACATAACGATAAAACCACTAACACTTTATAAGGGTTAAGGGCCAATATTAAACATTATCCTATTATAAAGAATTTAAAGTAACTTTATTATTATAGTTAGTTCTAAAAATTTAATATCTACATATTCATCAAATAACAAATTGGTGTGTTGGGTAAGTGCAGCAAGATGGTGCACAAAAAGGGGGGTATAAATGGACATCATTTTTGTGAAATTACGTAAACTTGATATTGGAAGTGTCATTTAAGGGTCATGTACTCAAAATGAGAAAAGGTGTAAAACACAAAAAGATTAATACTATGAATCTAGTTTCTAAACTACTAATGTTTTTTTTTTAAATGGATAAGGTTACGAGGGTCAAAAGACACATGCCCAAAAAATTGTTCCTATTTTTTGCTAAAAAACATAAGATGGTTATTTTTGTGCACTCCACAAACTATATAGTTATATTTTTTATTTTGCAAAGCTCTTTGGTAGGATGATAAGTGAGAGGAAGATATATAATTTGTGTAATTTTTCATAATTTTATGATAGTAGTTTATTTTCTATGATTTTTTGAAGTGACCCCTATTACCATTTTTCATCACTATGAACAAAATTGATAAATATGTTGACCAATCTCTTTTTCTCTAGGTTGGTGGCCATAATATATTTCATGTCCTTATGTTTGGATCATTGAATGTATACATGCATGAGAGGGATACATAAAATAATTAATCATGTATTATTTCCTATACCCTTAAGTTTGTCTAACCCTTGTATTTAAATGTTTTATGCTTATGCCTTAAGCCTTGTTAAATTTTAAGCTATGATCATGCAAAGAAATGTGGATTGCATGATTGCGGGTAGTCAAGGGTTATTTCTCAAAATGGTGGTGATGGTGCAACACAGTCATCAAGCGGTTAGATCCTTCATGTTCACATCATCGTGGCAGTTTAATGAAAACCCAGGGTCAGTGCGGCGATTTAGTGAAAAGCCTTGTTCGTGCAATCACAGGTGGTAGAAGATAATCATGGTTTAAGGTTTCAAAGATGCATTTTCCTTGTCACTTGGTTGCAAGGTTAAAGATCCAATTAAATTTTAAGTTGTGACAATACACTAAAGATGAAATAGTTAGTTTGGCAGTGAGTTGCATGATCGTAGGATTAAATGTTGAAAGCAAGAGCTAAGTTGCGAAGAGGTAGAATGATGCATGTACCCAGTGAGCCCATCTCACATTTATAGATAATTCAATCAGTTTTCCTGGAGCCATTAGTTCTCAGAAGATCCATGGTTAGCGTATTCCCGCTTTTCCAAAATAAGTAAGGTTTAACAAATGTAGGGATATGCTCATGTGACACGTATCCTGGTGGAGACAGATTAAAGGTTTGAGCCATGTAGTAAGAAGTACGTCAAAGTAGAGCTGATGATGTGGTAGCACATCCTTTGATGGTGATGTTGAATGAGACAAAAAATGATTAACCTTGCACAAGTTGTCGATCAAATCAAGATTGACAGTCAATGTATCCCAACATTTTCAAAGTGATCAAAGTTTAAGCAATGTGGGAATACAAGGGAGCTACATGTGTCATGGTGGGCCAAATATCTAAGAAATCCTATGGTCATAGTGTTGCAAGTGATCAACTTCAAAAAAATCATGCATCGAATGAGGGCTAATGATTTTAAATCGATATATTCCATCGAAAAGTTTTTTTCCTCCAAGTTGCAAAGGTGCGATAAGGGACAAGTTCAAGCCAAAAAGTAAAGGAAAACTCATGGTTTATGCAGCGACATTGTGAAATCTTTCATTCACATGGTCACTAGGATTAAACGGTAATCTTGAGTTAAGCTTGTGAAGCTAGGAAAAGGATCTATTCACACTATCGCAAGGAGTTAAGCTTTAACCATAGTTTCAGTTGCAATGATGTGTTTGCCTTGTCACATGGTTGAGGGGTTTAAGGTCAAATTAAGCCATTAAGTTGCAAAGTAGTGATCAGAGTTAAAATGTGCAATTATCACTAGGTCACACTAAGTTAACTTTGAGCTAAGGTTTAAGCAGTGATAATACAATTCCTTTATGATCGTATGGTAATGAGGTTAAGTACCTAACTCATGGTTTTGATCATGAGGCTGCAAAGAGGTGACACATAGCATCATGGGGTCCATTTTGCTTTTCAAAGCACATAGAATGGATGCATCTTCCTAGTCTTCAAATGATATAGATCAATGGATGGTGTATTCCCTGTTTCTCAAGATACAAGAAGTTTAACTAAAGTGGGGATACACCTTTAAGGCACATGGACATGTGGGACCTATTTCAACATTAGGCTACAAATGAAAGGATGTTAGAGTGAGTTGGCATATAGATGCATTCCCATTGGTCAAGGAGACTGACATAGACAAAAGGATGGATCCTTTTTCTAGCTATCAAATGATGAAGATCAATAATCCACGTATGCCCCCATTCTGAAGGTGATAAACTATTAGTGAAAGCAAGGATACACCCTTTTGAAATGTTTCCTAGAGGGCCTAGAGGGTGGAGCTAAAGTAGAGAAAGGAAAATCAAAGGTCAACACATGGCAAACTCCAAATGGTTGAATGATCAAAGGAAAATGGTGGGTCATTTTTTGAATGAGTTTCATTGTATCTGGTTGATAAAGTATAATATATGTTCATCCAATATATTCATTTGAAGAATAGTTGATATTCGAGCCTACCACATGGTTGCACTAAGTTTTGGTTAACCATGAGTTAAAACATTGCAAGGTGGTGATTGCTTTGTTGCATGTGTGCATAGGTTAAAGGTTGAATTTATATTTAAGTTGTGAACCTACAATATCATGTCAAAAGTTCAATGGTCAATTTTTAGTCTTGGCACATCATCGCTACCTGGATCTAGCGGTTAGAAAAAGTGTTGCAAAGTTACAACATGGTCAATGTTCTTTCCTATCACATGTTTACGGTCATAAGTGATCTTAGGAGCTTAATTTTTGCGAAGGTGTGTTTCTAGTTTGATCACAGCATCAGAGCTTCGCATGATCACATGAATGGTAAAGTTTAGTCTTCAAATGAGCATTTGATCAATAATGCTAATGTTGATTTATTCAACATTTCTATATGCTAGAATAGTCAAGCAATAAGTTGTGATGGTACAATCTTCCCTAGCTTTTCGTAGCTTTGTTTTGTCACCAGGTCGCAAGGTAGGCTAGTTTCAAGTTATCAAAGGAATATTGATCGAATAAAGGAAAGATGATTCACGCAATGCCCTTTTAGCTAAAAAGGAATGGTTATGACCTTATGATAGATCCTTAGTCGTAAGATCATGTGAGCATAGGATCGGACATAATAAGCAAGGAATCTAAGATGTCATGATAAAGTCTTCAAGTCTTGATGTTACAATACACAATGTGTTGTGAGATTGTGAGAGAAGAAAAGGAGACCCACAACCATATGAAGTAGAGGCATTTTATGAGATTAGAAATCTGAAATGGATAGACTATGATCTCAGGATGAATTGTAAGATCATCACTTCGTGACATTGGGAGTATGGTTTATATGAAGACAAGACAATACAGTGATCACAAGATTATGTATTTGAGAGATGGTAAGGATAGTCTCAATTGTAGGATTGTAAAGCTAGAACAAGTAAAGTCTGATGGTGTGAAAAAGACATAATTGTAAGATAATGAAATGAAATGAGGAAGTCTCTAAAGCCATAGCAGACAGGATATTGAAACATCATTTATCATAGGATCAGAATGATTATGAGATTGTAAAGAGTAAGATGAAGAGCTCCTCATGCTATGAAGTAACTAATTGTGTGGTTCTAAAAGTCAAATGTCAAATTATTGAATCTATGTCAAAAGTTAGTTAACCGTAATTATGAGATTGTAGGGCCAAATATTCTATGGAAATATGTCACAAAGGGTTTTTCTACTATATCATGATATCATGACATCGTAAGATCTGGGGTCAAAATTTGAAGTTAATTTTTCAATTATTATATATGTGACCTCATTGAAAATTCAGTTAAGAACTTGAACAAAGGTGGTAGAAAATGATAGGCTTAGGTTGTAGAGTTGGAACAAGTGGAGATCTAATCTTATACAGAACAGAGCTAAGAGATCGTAAGGAAGAATCAAATATTTCAAAAGGCCCCAACAAAGAAATGTATGTGGTATCGGTAGTTGAAGATGCCATGGCTCCATTAACTGATACAGCTAGGAATTTTCATGATTAAAGGAAAACAACATTAGTTAAAGGGTCCTAGTAACAATCATCACCTGGTGAATATATAACAATCTCGCTATTTTTTACTAGAATATAGAAGAATTAAAAATGAAATTTTCTAAAAATATATGTATTCCTCCACTAGTTTTTTGACATGTGCCCCTCCCATCTAAAGCTTGTTGCAATCCTTATCTTTATAAGGATTTCCAAGATGTAGAAAAGGGGTTGGCTAGTTGAATCCTTAGAGTCTCTATGCAAAATTGATGTTGTCATGATTTCTTCTAAATCCTCCATAATTTTTTTTGCATTTTTGTTTACAATCAGTCTGAAGGAATGTTGTGGAACTACTTTTGAAATCTAACTAAAGGAATAGTTTAGAAGTCCTTATTGTGTCATTGATACTTAAATTACTGACATAATATAACTTTTGTGATTTATTCTGAATCCTTGAGTCTGTGTCTCAATTTTATTTGTAATTAGAGTTTTGGATGTGTTCATGCAGGTCATAAGTCATGAATCTATGCTTTATCTCAAATAGTTAACTATGAGTGTTAACATTCCCCTTAACATCTTGTCTAAAGTGCTCTCCTTCTTATGAAATACTTATGTAAGAGTTTCCTATGTCAATATTGTGCTTATTTTAACTATTTAGAAGTGTTTCATCCTATCATTCCAGCAATACCCTCATATTAATGTTTGGTGCATCACCCCTTTTACTTTTAGCATTTACTTTCAAGCAATCCTTCTATCCCTTTCCCATTCAAGTTTAATTTCAATTTGAAGAAGTAAATAGGTGAACATCATAAGCAATCAGCCTATAATTCAGAGATTTACTCCTAACCTTGGTACACCCACTACCCATGAGTGTTTCCATGTTACTCAAAGTTGATTGAGTTAGAATCTAGTCTAGGTGCAACTTCTAGAGACAACAACCCCATCATAAAATTTTGCTGCCTTCATGCATTGGGAATAACTTACATTGAAATAATCTAAAATCAACACTTTTTTTCAAAAACTATATAGAAATAAGTGTAGAATAATATTATGTAATTTATTTCCAATTTTCTTAAGTAGATCAAACATTACTAAAAAAATGGTAGATGTATATATGATACAATCGACAAGACAAAGATATAGAAAAATTAACTTCACAAGGCTAATGTTGTAAAAAAAAAATTAAAAATTATATAGTTAGAAAGGTAAGAAAATATGTGAGATTATGGTTGTAATTTTAGAGATACCCACTTCACCATTTGCAAACCTAATGAAGTCAAAGGAAAGAATTGATCTTAGAAGATGAAAAAATGTGTAAAGCAATGAAAATGGAGGGAAACATCAACCCAAGGCTTCAAGTCATTTAATAGGCCTATTACCATGCCTAAATGTGATCATGTTGTATCTATGTAAAAATAAAGTCAATTATAACTTGCCACATATATATATATATATATATATATATATATATATATATATATATATATATATATATATATATATATATATATATATATATATATATATATATATATATATATATATATTTATATATTTATCTATTTATTTGTTTGTTTGTTTTTTTATCCTTAAACATATATAGATATACTTATATATAAATATATATGTAAATATCTCTAGATATATGCATATAAAAATATGTTTATATCATATATCTGCTCTCTCTCTCTCTCTCTCTCTCTCTCTCTCTCTCTCTCTCTCTCTCTCTCTCTCTCTCTCTCTTGGGTGAGTGTACCAAGATGGTGTACAAAAAGTGGGGCATAAGTGGACACCTTTTTCTAAAATTGGGTAAATCTGAACTTGGATGAGACATTTGAGGTTCATCCATTCAAAATGACAATATGTATAAAATATATAAATTGTGTTTCTTTGAATCTACTATTTAAACAACTAGATTTTTTACTAAATGGATAAGATTAGGTGGGTTAAGCCTTATGCACATGAAAAATAGTTCATGATTTTTTTAAAAAACATAACATAGTTGTTTTCGTGTGGAGCACAAAAAACATATCTATATTTAGTATTTTGTATAACCCTTTAGTAGGATGATAATTAAGAATCATATCTATAATTTATTTTTTTTGAAATTTTCTAATGAGTATTTTTTTTTATTAATTATTGAATCGACTACATCTTGAAATTTTGGTACGTGTTAATGTTCTAAGCCTAACTTGCATCAAAATAATTGAAAATGGAAACTTTTTTATAGAAGTGTATAGAATCAAGTGTAGAAAAATAATATATAATTTATTTTGCATTTTTTTAAGTATATAAAAAGTTATTAAAAAAAGTGGTCTACATATGTTTGTGAGGAATGCAAAGGCATTGGTAAAAGTAATTAAACTTTACATTGTTAATATTGTCCAAAAATAGAAAAGTTTATATGGTTAGAAAGGTAAGAAGACATGTTATATTATAGTAGTAATTTAGAGATACCCACTTCACCATTAGCAAACCTAATGAAGGAAAAGATAATAATTCATCTTAGAAGATGAAAAAATGTCTGAAGGAAAAAAAAAAATTGAGGGAAAACAGTCTCCCAAGCCTTTGGGTTGTTTGCCTATGGATATGTGCAGGATCATGGTGTGCCAAAAAGTGGCAATCTGAAAAAAACTAGAGTTTGAAAATGTCTAATAGTGCTTCAAAATCTGCTCTGAGTTTTTTTCACCTATCCAGGTACCAAACCTGGAAAGTAAGGCCCGACCCTTATCAGATATCCGATTTGATATCGGATACCCGATATTATTGGATATCTGATATAATATCGGATACTCGATAACACTTAAAAATATCTAATATGAAATATATGTGAAATAATAAATTAGTTATTACATTACATAATTATAAAATAATAAATATATATTATATTATTTATGAAGATTAATACTTTTATATTTCAAAAATCATTCACAAATATTAATATGAGTAAAATATAATATAATATAATTTAGTATAATATAATAGTATAATATTATATTATATTATATTATAATATGATATAATATAATAGTATAATATAATATATAATAGTATAATATAATATAATATAATATAATAGTGTAATATAATATAATAGTATAGTATAGTATAATATAATATAATACATTACCTAATATATAGTATTATAATATAAAATATAATATATAGTAATGTAATATAATATATATTAAATATAATATTAAATATAATATAATATAATAGTATAATAATACAATAGTAATATATTATAATATAAAATATAATATATAGAAATATAATATAATACATTACTTGACCCGCCGGGTGTTTCAAACTGCGGGATGATGTGGCAAATGTCAAATATCCGATATTGTATTGGATATCCGATATAATATTAGATACCCAATATGTGTTAGTAGTTATAAAAAAAAACACACAACTCGCAGGCTTATTCTCATAGGGTTTTATTGTGTTCAATGCTCAGATATCAGATTCAAGATCGGATATACGATATTAGGTTTTTTTTTTTAATTAATTTTAATATAAATTTAATAGATTTTATCATGAATTTGTTAGTTTTAGTTGAATTTAGATTTATTTTTATAGAAATTGTTAAAATTAAGGTTTTTTTTAAATATATATTGTGTTTTGCAAATTAATAGGAATGACTGATCAAAATGATGACACTAAGGCAAGGAATAATATTCCTCATAACCCCCCACCAAATGATCTAGTGCCCCTGCAAAACCATCCACCAAATGATCCTCTACCCCCTCAAAACTCTCCTCAAATTGAGGATTTGATAAATGAAAATCTCACCAAATTGAGGGGTTTGCG
Organism: Cupressus sempervirens; assembly: GCA_028749045.1. Classification (NCBI taxonomy): domain Eukaryota; kingdom Viridiplantae; phylum Streptophyta; class Pinopsida; order Cupressales; family Cupressaceae; genus Cupressus; species Cupressus sempervirens. Next base: position 658,173,424 of record CM053787.1, read on the forward strand.
AAGAACATATAATAATGTACTTGCATTGGCTCCTATGTTATCCACATTAAACACCATAGTGGATAACACTTAAACCCTTACCAACCAACAAAATGCCACTCTTTGTTGGTGTGAAAAAATGCATGAGATGTTTGATGATGGCTTGGACTATGATGAGGTTGCGGCCCTCAATATAACCAAAGAGGATTTGGTTAGCCTTTTGCGAACCCAAAAATTGGTATACTAGTTGACAAACAAAAAATCCAAACTATCAATTAAATGGTGCACAAATGATGCCATACTTGCAAACTTTTGGGATCATTGGTGGATGGTTTTTTATATCCCTCCACATAGCAATTTAGAGGTGCCATTTTATTTCCTTAGAAACTTATATGCAGAATTTGTGTTGAAACTCAAAGTGAACTATTGGAGCTTCATGCCCAACATGGGTCTAGGACTAGGAGCTCCCCAGGATAGAACCTCTTCCTATTCCTAATGGAAGAAAGCTAGCACTTTTGTCCCCCCTACTGATATCTCCCCCCCATCCTTGAGTGCAACATTCTGATATTATGGTAGAGGCTAGCTCTTAGACCATCAAAGCCATTCATAGGCTGAGTAGCCTATTGATATCTTAGGCTAGGTTAGTCTTGCCTCCCTGTGTTGATGATGCTGGCACCAATTCATTATTGACTAGCTCATCACACGTTTGTGTGGCTCACACTTACATTACATACAAGAATATTTTTCTAGGTCCCATAGGTGATCTTCTTGAGTATCATTTTGTATTAGATGAGGATACACCAAACACACGTGTAGAGGCTACAGACCCTAATATGAGAGAGGAGGGGAATGCAGAGGCATGGACTCCTTTGGTGTTGGTACATGTATACATTTTTTTGTTATGACATATGCAATTTAAAGTTAATTTTTATAATAGAGTAATTTTAATTTTTAAACCATACTGACTTATACATGTATGTGATCTTCACTCATGTTTAGTTGATGACTGAGGAGGACCTTAGACAAATTGATGATGCCATGCTCTTGGTCATTTCATTTGGCCTTGAGACATCTATGGTACATTATGTTGTGTTCTCATTTTTTTTTTCTATTTGATATTGTAGCATATATGGTTGCTAATCTTTCTTTTATCTTGCATGTACCATCTATCCTAGGGGGATGAAGTGTTAGGGATGAGCCAGCACCTATTGACAAAGGAAAGGTAATTAGGTGCTTTCTATTTGATTAAATATCAATGCATTCTTGTAAAATGTTTGTGGTAATGAAATTTAATTACATTCTTTATTGTATATAGGGTGTGGCTACTCACGATGAGCTTGTATAGGTTTCACGTCATAGACACTTAGGCATTTCCATTCGCACCAAGAGCCCTATTGTATGTGTAAGTATCATTTATTTTTTATTTTCCTTATCTTCATAAATAAATTCAAAATTGATTTCTGTGATATTAACAACTACTATTTTGTATCTCATAGGAGACTCCTAGTGCATATGAGGTTCGATGGGAGAGTTATGTAGATTTGATCATGCAACCACTATATCCTGAGGAGGAGCCTACATAGTAAGTCATAGTTTGAATTCATAATTAAATATATTATAAATTTAGCATGCTATGAATTATAATGTTATAGTTTAAGTTGTAGATTTATCTGACAAACATATTTGAAAATATGCAACCCATAATCAACAAGGTACGAGCATTGCCCAGGGCATACAAGAGGACTCTTGACCAACATAGGAGGTCAATGAGAGAGGTATTTATTATGAAAGTTTAATAGTATAAATCTTCATTAAAAAAGATCATTATGCATTTGAGTAATCCAATGTTAGATACAAAGAATCATATAAATTTAGTAGTCTAACTTTGGGTTTTCCTTTTTTGTTTATGTAGCAGGCATCTGATCCACCTAGTGCAGCAAAGAGGCTACATTTTGATGATCCACCAGCACCCTAGGATAGTATAGTTGTCATAGGATGCGTCATGAGACATTTTGAGATGGCATATGCCACATTGTTTACAAAAACATTGATATTATACATATTCTGATGGCATGATCAACCTCATTTTGTATATGGATCTATGTATTTTGATACATATTTGTGTACTTTTTCTATGGATACATGATCTTTGATATATATTTGTGTAATTTTTCTATGGATACATGTATTTTAATATATATTTTTGTCATTTATGTGCACAATGATATACATATTAATTTAATATATAGTATTGTTTAATTTATCGTGGATCATGTGTATTGTTCATGTTTATGGAATATCACTAATTTTGATCATGTTTGTTATATTCAATTCTAATCCAATGATTTTTTAATAACATTTTAACAACTTACGCTGTGGTGCACCTATGAACTGAGGCAGACTATGAGTTTTGGCATCAAGCAAGATCACTATGCTAAATCCAAATAGAATGTGATCTCTCAAAAATGAGATAGGTTATTTTAGGCCTTTCCATCACCATCTTGTAGAATTTTACATTTCATTGATAGCCCTCACGAGTTCCAAGTTATGACCCTTGGAAGATTGACCTCAAAATGCACTTAGAGCACCTTGGAGACTACTCGGTATGAGCTGCCTATGGATGATGGAGGGTCTTTGTGGCTAGAAAAAAGGTGTTACTAGGGTTCACCCACCCATCCAGAGCTAATGGTGCTAATGATTAGATGCCAAGATCAGCGGTTTCAAAGTTACGTTGTGGTGCACCTATGAACTGAGGCACACTGCGAGTTTTAGCATCGAGTGAGATTGGTGTGCCGAATCTAAATAGAATGTGATCTCTCAAAAATGAGATAGGTTATTTTAAGCCTCATCATCACCATCCTGTAGAATTTGACATTTCATTGATAGCCCTCACGAGCTCTGAGTTATGACCCTCAAAATATTGACCTCGAAATGCACTTAGAGCACCTTGGAGACAGCTTGGTATGGGGTGGCCACAGATAATGGAAGGTCTCTGTGGCAAAACAAAGGGTGTCACTAGGGTTCACCCACCCATCCAGAGTTAATGGCGTTGACGATTCGATGCTAAGATAAAATATGTGAATGAGATGGTAGCTAACCAAAGCTTAGAAGATTATTTTTATAGTATTGTAAAAGTTTTTTGTGAGAACCTTGCTACTAAAAATTCAAAGTATATGCATTTTTCCTAATGATTCTAAGCATGAATGCAAGATGGATCCATTTCTAAAGAGCATTCAATAGGTTGATAGTTGTTATGAACTTTGGGCTACCTTAGCAAAAGGAGGGGACTCCTTGACCATGGAGGAAGAGTTGGCATGGTTGTAATAATGCATGGTTGTAATAATAAAAACCAGCAAATCAAGCTTAAAGTTTGTGCTTTCAAGAGGTTGTGCAACCGGGTATTTTTCCCAACTCAAGTCAAGGGAGGAGTCACCATTCAAACTAGCACTTGAACATGAAGATGATCATGGAGAGGATCAAATGCGCATTATCTTGATTCAGTCCCAAATGTTGATACTTTCAATCAATACTGTGAATTAAGTCACACCATTTTCATTCCTCAATAGATGTTGCATCAAACGATTCAAAATTGTTCATTTATCCATATTTTGGTATTTTCCTTTAAGCATGTTAATCATGGCACTTTTAAGAATAAATTCAACTATTTTAGCCAACCAGTGAATGAATTTATTTAGCATTTGTCTTGTTACTAGTTAGGGTAGAGTAGGTTAGTTTTCAAGCTTGCTACAAGTGTTACCTTTGGATAATACTTGTCAATTGTCAATTGTGGATCGTACATTAAGCCTAAATTTGGCTCATTAATATCTTTCCTTTCTTGTACATAGATTCAATAGGAATTTTGAATTTGAGCTCAACATTTTTGGGTAAGTATAATGATGTGTCACTACCATGTCTCTCTTCTAATAAACCAACATGGAAAAAGGTTGAAAGGTGAAACACTTATTTTAATTTGACATATCTTTAAAGATGTTAATTCACCCCTCTTAGGATCATACAACTAATAGGCTTTAATTTGACATATCTTTAGACATGTTAATTCACCCCCCTACTCCATCATGTTCCCCTTTCTCATGGTTGGACTCAAAAAAACTCCAAATATGAGGCACCCCCCTCTCTACATGCATCTTACAAAACCAATAAAATATGTGAGCATTCTTAAATTGACTTGTATAGTTATCTGACCAAATTATATGTCTATCCATAGCAATTGCATGCTCCTGTAAGAAATCAAAATAATTTTGGAAACAATGTTGCACAAACTTGTGAGAGTAAGATCTATCATCACTCATATAAAAATGATACTCTCTAATAATCTTTCAATTATCTTTTGCACTATCAGGGGCATGTTTATATGTTATGTGGATGAAAATAGAAATCTAAATGGAGTTGTAATACTGAGATTATGTCTCATTTGTAGGTTGCAATGTGTAGTTCTCAACAAAATCAACAACTGATATAGTTCTCAACAAAATCAAAAACTGATATAATAGTGCCAATGAGAAAAGTCTCCTTACACATACTAAATTTTTGATCCAACCACTGAGACCTGTGACAATGTCTTGCATACTTGTAGAAAAGATTTGCCTTGAAATCTAAAATAAAACTAACCACACTATTTTCTTTTCAAACCAATTCACATCTAGAGCCCTCACCCCCACTCTTCAATGTGTATTTCACTATTTCATATACCTTTTCTTTTACTATTGTCTTTCCAAGATCTTGTTCGCACCCCTCATGGAAGCATGTGTAAAACTTGGATAAGCCACCACATTCTAAACACTTCTCATTTAAGCAAGCATTCTAAAAAAGAAACAACCGTCAACTCTATGACATAAAAATTGATCTAGCAAGTCTCTTGATGATTTTGGAAGCCCAATAACACCACAATTCTCCAACATTTCTTTACTATGCAAAGTAGAACGGATGAAGCGTAATAGTTCATGGTGCATAGAAAACTTGACATGATATTTGCAACAACATGTATTTTGAATTTTAAGTGGCACACAGTAAAATGGCTTTAAAGATTCAAAAGCCCTTTGTGATATATGAAGACTTGGATGACTCTCTCTAAATTGTTTGAACAACATAGTTTGACTTACCTCCAAATAGTGTTTAGGATGTGGCATGCAATCTCCAATGTCAATTCTCAACTTTAACACGTCTTTAGCATTGGGTGATACTCGTGAGGTAGAGTGTCAAAATTGTGTAATTTTTTCCTTCACATCATCAAATAGCTTCTTATCAAAATGTGGAAGTCTCCCACCAAATGCCCATGTTTCATTTTGAAGAGGATCATCAATTCTCTCTCATCGACTAAGTGCTCTTCTCAAAATAATACAATGTAGGTTCAAATCAATACAAGTTTGTCTCATATATCTACCATTTCTCAAATGATGACTTACCAAAGAGGTTGTAATAAGCCTTCGAGTAGTTTTGTTATCCTTCTCCCTATTTTTTTTTCCAATGCTATTGAGAGCACTGAAAAGATTCTTCACAATAATGGCATTTCTTTCCAACTTTTTATTGACACGAATCTTCAATTTGGAAAGCATAGGTCTCATCTTTTTCATTTTTAATAAGTGCATAAAAAGCTGACATTGCTCCACCACTGTATCGTTGCTAAAAAACATCTTATGTAGTCTTGAAGCCCATAACTGAATGCTTCTTTCTAATTTTTTCCCTTTCAAATTGGTAATAATCATTTCGTCAATTTAGATTATCCATTTTGGAGTTCTAGAACCTTCATGTCGATTATAATTAGGAGATATGTAAGGCTCCTGTGCATTAGGTTCCTATGCATTGTCATGTTGGGCATGGTAAATTATGCAATTTACATTATGACCTGGTAGCATTCTCTTCTCAAAATTTGCATTCTCTAAATTTTCAATTCTAGCATTATCATTTTCAATTGGTTGAAAGGGGCCATAGGATGATCTATGACCCCTTTCGACACATTCCATGATCTCATATGTCTCTAGGAGTCCTAGGACCCCTAGGGACATATTAGAATCATTTATATGGGTCGAAAGGGGCCATAGGATGACCTATTACCCTTTTTAACACATTTTATTACAAAAAATGTCTCTAGTGGTCCTATGAACCCTAGGGACATATTACAATCATTTATATGGGTTGGAAAAGGCCATAAGATGAGCTATGGCCCCTTTCAACACATTTTATTACAACCTATGTCACTAGGGATCCTAGGACCCCTAAGGACATATTACAATCATTTATATGGGTCGAAAGGGGCCATAGGATGACCTATGACCTCTTTTGATACATTTTATTACAACATATGTCCCTAGGGATCCTAGGACCCCTAGGGACATATTACAATCGTTTATATGGGTCGAAAGGGGGCATAGGATGACCTATGACCCCTTTTGACACATTTTATTACAACATATGTCTTTAGGGGTCTTAAAACCCCTAGGGACATATTAGAATCATTTATATGGGTCAAAAGGGGCCATAGGATGACTTATGACCCCTTTCAATACATTCCATGATGACATATGTCTCTAGGGGTCCTAAGACCCCTAGAAACATATTACAATCATTTATATGAGTCGAAAGGGGCCATAGGTCCCTTTCAAAACATTTTATTACAACATATGTCTTTAAGGGTCCTAGGTCCCGTAAGGACATATTGGAATCATTTATATGAGTCGAAAAGGGCTATAGGATGACCTATGACCGCTTTCGACACATTTTATTACAACATATATCCTTAGGGGTGATAAGACCCCTAAGGACATATTACAGTCATTTATATGGGTCGAAAAGGGCCATAAGATGACCTATGACCCCTTTCAACACATTTTATTACAACATATCATTTATATGGGTCAAAAGGGGCCATAGGATGACCTATGGCCCCTTTCGACCAAAATAAATGATTTTTATATGTCTCTAAAGGTCTTAGGACCCCTAAGGACATATTATAATCATTTATATGGGTAGAAAGGGGCCATAGGATGACCTATGACCCCTTTTGACACATTCCATGATGACATATGTCTCTAAGAATCCTAAGACCTGTAAGCAGATATTATAATCATTTATATGGGTCAAAAGAGGCCATACGATGACCTATGACCCCTTCTGACACATTCCATGATGACATATGTCTCTAGGGGTCCTAGGACCCCTAAGAACATATTACAATCATTTATATAGGTCGAAACGGGCCATAGGATTATCTATGACCCCTTTCAACACAATTTATTACAAAATATTACAACTATTTATATAGGTAGAAAGGGGCCATAGGATGGGCTACGACCCCTTTTGACACATTTTATTACAACATATGTCGCTAGGGGTCCTAAGACCCCTAGGGACATATTACAATCATTTATATAGGTTGAAAGGGGCCATAGGATGACCTATGACCCCTTTTCACACATTTTATTACAACATATGTCGCTAGTGATCCTAAGACCCCTAGGGACATATTACAATCATTTATATGGGTCAAAAGGGGCCATAGGATGACCTATGACCCCTTTTGACACATTTTATTACAACATATGTCTCTAAGAGTCTTAGGTCCCCTAGGGACTTTTTAGAAACATTTATATGGGTCAAAAGGGGCCATAGGATAACCTATGACCCCTTTTGACACATTCCATGATGACATATGTCGTTAGGGGTTCTAGGGCCCCTAGGGACATATTACAATTGTTTATATGGGTCAAAAGGGGCCATAGGATAACCTATGACCTCTTTCGACACATTTTATTACAACATATGTCCCTAGGGGTCCTTAGTCCCCTAAGGACATATTAGAATCATTTATATGGGTCAAAAGGGGCCTTAGGATGACCTATGACCCCTTTTGACACATTTGATTACAACATATGTCCCTAGGGGTCCTAGGGACATATTAGAATCATTTATATGGGTCAAAAGGGGCCATAGGAAGACCTATGGCCCCTTTCAACACATTTCATGATGACATATGTCTCTAGGGGTCCTAAGACCCCTAAGGACATAGTATAATCATTTATATGCATCCAAAGGGGCCATAGAATGACCTATGACCCCTTTCGACACATTCTATAATGACAGATGTCTCTATGGCTCTTAGGACCCCTAGGGGCATATTAGAATTATTTATATGGGTTGAAAAGAGCCATAGGATGACCTATGACCTCTTTTAACACAATTTATTACAAAATATGTCCCTAGGGGTCCTAAGACCTCTAGGGACTTATTACAATCATTTATATGGGTTGAAAGTGGCCATAGTATGAGCCATGAGATAGGGGTCCTAGAACCCCTAGGGACATATTATAATTGTTTATATAGGAAAAAAGGGGCCATAGGATGACCTATGACCCTTTTCAACACATTTTATTACAACATATGTCCCTAAGGGTCTTAGGATCCCTAGGGACATATTACAATTGTTTATATGGTTTGAAAGGGGCCACAAGATGACCTGTGACCCCTTTCAACACATTTTATTACAACATATGTCTCTAGGGGTCTTAGGACCCCTAGGGACATATTAGAATCATTTATATGGTTAAAGCCCTTTTGACACATTCCATGATGTCATATGTCTCTAGTGGTTCTAAGACACCTAGGGACATTATAATCATTTATATGGGTTGAAAGGGGCTATAGTATGATCGATGACCCCTTTTGACATATTTCATGATAACATATGTCTCTATGGGTCCTAAAACCCCTAGGTACATATTAGAATGATTTATATGAGTTGAAAGGGGCCATAGGATTACCTATGACCCCTTTCGACACATTTTATTACAACATATGTTGCTAGGGGTCCTATGACCCCTAGGGACATATTATAATCATTTATATGGGTTGAAAGGGGCCCTTTCGAAACATTTTATTACAACATATGTCCTTAGGGGTCCTAGGACCCCTAGGGACATATTACAATCATTTATATGGGTTGAAAGAGGCCATAGAATGACCTATGACCCCTTTCGACACATTTTATTACAACATATGTCTCTAGAGGTCTTAGGACCCCTAGGAACATATTAGAATTGTTTATATGGGTCGAAAGGGGCCATAGGATGACCTAGACCCCTTTTGACACATTCCATGATGACATATGTCTTTAGAGGTCGTAGGACCCTTAGGAACATATTATAATCATTTATATTGGTAGAAAGGGGCCATAGGATGACTTATGACCCCTTTCGACACATTCTATGATGACATGTGTCTTTAGGGGTCCTAGGACCCATAGGGACATATTATAATCATTTATATGGGTCGAAAGGGGTCATAGGATGTCCTATGACCCTTTTTGACACATTTCATAATGATGTATGTCTTTAGGGGTCCCAGGACCTCTAAGGACATATTAGAATCATTTATATGGGTTGAAAGGGGCCATAGGATGACCTATGACCCCTTTTGACACATTCCATGATGACATATGTCTCAAGGGGTCCTAGGACACTTTGTGACATATTAGAATCATTTGTATGGGTCAAAATGGGCCATAGGATTACCTATGACCCCTTTCGACACATTTTATTACAACATATGTCGCTAGGGGTTCTAAGACCCCTAGAAACATATTAAAATGGTTTATATGGGTTGAAAGGGGCCATAGGATGACCTATGACCCCTTTCAACACAATCCATGATGACATATGTCTCTAGGGGTCCTAGGACCCCTAGGGACATATTATAATCATTTATATGGATGAAAAGAGGCCATAGGATGACCTATGACCCCTTTCGAAACATTTCATGATGATATATGTCTCTAGGGGTCCTAGGACCCCTAGGGACATATTAGAATAATTTATATGAGTTGAAAGGGGCCATAGGATGACCTATGACCTCTTTTGACACATTCCATGATGACATATGTCTCTAGGGGTCCTAGGACCTCTAGGAACATATTATAATCATTTATATGGGTTGAAAGGGGTCGTAGGTCATTCGATACATTGCATGACGACATATGTCTCTAGGGGCCCTAAGACCCTTAGGAACATATTAGAATTATTTATATGGGTCGAAAGGGGCCATAGGATGACCTATGACCCCTTTCGACACATTCTAACATATGTCTCTAGAGGTCCCAGGACCCCTAGGGACATATTATAATCATTTATATGGGTTGAAAGGGGTCATAGGCCCTATGACCCCTTTCGACACATTTCATGATGATATATGTCTCTAGGGGTCATATTATAATCATTTATATGGGTCAAAATGGGCTATAGGATGACCTATGACCCCTCTCCACACATTTCATCACAACCTATGTCCCTAGGGGTCCTATGACCCCTAAGGATGCATTTGGGTTGTTCCAATGCATCGAGAGGGGTCATAGGTTAACCTATGACCCCTCTCGATGCATTTCATGACAATTTATGTCCCTAGGACCCTTGGGACCCTTAGGGACCCATTAAAAATGTGTCGAAAGGGGTCATAGCTTAACCTATGACCCCTTTCAATGCATTTTATGAAAATATTATATTTAATAATAATATAATTGTATATTTTAATATAATAATAATATAGTATTAGATTATATAACAATAATAACCATATATAATAATAGTCATATAATATTACTATATATATTTAATAATAACAATATTTATCATATATATTACTATATTATATTTAGTTATAATTATTATTATTATATTTATAACTATATTATATTTAATAATTATTATTATAATCATATATAATAATAATAATATCAATGTCCACACTTCCCCCAAATAAATTACCCTGTAAAATACTCTAAAGTTTCCCTCCCAAATTTGCCTCCTTCCAAAATTACAATTGGAATATCTTTCCTCTCAAATTTCCCTCCAAAATTTCAATTGAAAAATCACGAGCCTAATTGGATACCCAATTTCGTATCGAGTATCCAATTTCAAATCAGATACCTGATTTTATTTTAGGTATCCAATTAGGCTCAGTATTTACAAAGCCTATTTGGTCAACCCAAAAAATGTGTTTGGGAAGGGTTTCACTAACACTCAAACTTCAAGTAGCCATCTAACAATGTTATTTTCATCGATATTAAATGAAACAAAAAGGGTTTTTTAATAACACTCTTGAGATTCCATCGGTATAACATCTATCAAATTCTGAGTTTGAAAAGTATTTATTAGTTAATTTTCAATGAAGATAATTGTAAAGTGTTGATTGACATACTGATTGAAAAATAGCTATAACTATCAAACTGTATAACATTTTTTTAAATCCAAAAGTTGTGTCACATTCTATGCTTCACCTAGTATAAGAAAAAAAAATTTAAAAATTGGTAAAGTTTTCTATTAGTTAAGGTGGTTAGACACAGGATTTTTTTTTTGAAAAGGTTTTAGCAGAAAATTCATATTTAATTATTTATTTGGAATAAAATACCCAAAAATATGTGTCACATCTAGGCATGAGTGTACTTTTTATATCTATAATTATATTTTAAAAATATTATCATTTGATTTTGATTAAGGTGGTTAGCATACACCTACTTTTTATTTTTGCCCTAAAATTTTTGTAGTACTGCATTAAAATCCAAACTTTTGACCAATCAATTATTTTTTTCTTTCGATAAAGCCTAGTAGTTTAGAAACTACATTCAATTTCCTATAGATTATTTTCTTACAACTTTCTGATATAAATTCCAGAACCACTTCAAAATTATGTGTCAAGTTGACATAACTCTGATTTCTTGGTTTTCCACTGCCACTTAAGGCCATAGTTTGGTTGACCATGATCCTACACATACCCCTATACTATTACCAAGCCATAACTCGATTGGGTTTCTAGGATTCAATTACCCCGATTGGGTTATGAAAATGAGAAAGAACATTCAAAACCCAATTTGGTTATTCAAAACCTAATCAAGTTTTGAAGAAGTAAAATTACTTGTTCAAAACCCAATTGGGTTTTAAAGAACTAAAAGTGGGTTTTATTCCAAAGGATGTAACTTTCACATAAGGAGTTTGATTGACTCTGTTCAAAATTTGATGGAAAGACAGTGAAGAGCTCTACAACATGATGTAGATAAATCAATCATATCTCATCAAAATTTTATTTTCCATCAATTTGAATTAAGAATAATCTAAAATAGGTAGTCATTATTTTCCAAATGTGTAATCTATAGGTAAACACAATTGCTAATGTATTTTTAATTCTCTCTCTCTCTCAAACACACATACACAGACTCACTCACTAAATAAATAACTCCTAAGATATATCTCTTACTATCTCCTAACCTCTGTCTCTCCATCCTATCCTCTAATCTCTCTCTCTCTCTCTCTCTATGAACTTCTCATTTCATGGATCAGAGGTCAGGGAGAGAGAGAAGGGGAGGTTAGGGATTAGGGTTTAGATATATGGATAAGGGGTTAGAAAGAGGTTTGAGAGAGATAAAGAGAGTAGGGGATAGGATAATAGATATTGAGAGAGAGAGAGAGAGAGAGAGAGAGAGGGATAAGGGATAGGATGAAGAGAGTAATAAATATGGAGAGAATGGTATAGGATGGAGAGAAAGGGGGGTGACAAGATGGGGGAGAGAGAGAGAGAGTTTAGGGGTTAGTCAGGGGTGGGGTAGGTCTTAGTTAGAGAGGGGGTAGGTTTTAGTTAGAGAGATAGGTTATGGATTGAACACTATATAGAGAGAGTGGTTAGGAGTTAGTGAGATAAGAAGAGATATTAAGAGTTATTAGGAGAGAGATTATAGGTTAGTAAGAGAGTGATTTTAGGAGTCAATGTACATGAGTGTGCCTCTCTCTCTCTCTATGTGTGTGTGTGTGTGTGTGAGAGAGAGAGAGAGGGTGGGGTTAAGGATTACGAGTTAGATAAAGGTTATAATTTTGTGAGAGAGACATATATCAAGATTTAAAGATTTAATTTGTGTGTGTATGTGAGAGAGAGTGATAGAGAGAGAGAGATATATATTAGGAGTTGGTGTGAGAATGAGAGAGGATAAGAGTTGGTTAGAGAGAGAGAGAGAGAGAGATTAGGAGTTAGTGAGTAAATGAGTGAATGATTTTGTGTGTGAGAAATAGATAGAGGGATTAAGAGAGGGAGAGAGGTGATAGAAAGCTAAAAACTATGATAAGACGCTTACCTACCTATTTGCTCCATGCTGATTATAATGGATGTAAAATAAAATATTGATTTCCTACTATTATTTTAGTTGCATTATATTTTAGATCTCTTCAATAGCTTTCCAACGCATTTCAAATAGAGTCAATCAAAGTCTAGATGTGAAAGTTATGGCTTCTAGAATGGAGTCTATTTTTATTTCTTCAAAACCTGATCAGTTCAAAAATTGATCAGATTTTGAAAAATCGATTGGGTTTTGCATAACTCAATTAGGTTTTGAAGAGGTTTTTCATCCTAGAAAATTGATTAGGTTTTAAAACTTGATTGGGTTTTTTTTTTTTGTTCTTTTTATAGGCTTGGTAACCAAGCCTAACCGCTTTTTGAAATTTCATATAACCTAAAAAAATTATTGACACTTTATTTTTATTTTTTTAATTTTTTTTTTTTTGGCGGGGGGGGGAGTGTCTAATAAATTGTACAACATCTTTGTTCGCACACTCCTTTTTCTCTCTAGCTATAAATTTATTGCAGATCCAATGGGTGTATCTCCTTTATTGACAAATATAAGTTCTTCTAGAGACTTGAGTTTAAATGGAAACTGCTAGTTCCTAAATATATCACAATTGAGAAGATGAACCAAATGTCCCTTAAGGAAAGAAGATATCCATTTATTAAAACATCTTTATGAACACACTGGTAGTAAGTTACAACCTCATGCAAGTACACATCACTTGTTAGTCCCTCCCTATCTATAGGCAGGGAACTAATATTCACACTTGCTTCCTTAAATTAGTTTTTAAATAAAACATTATTGAATCTCTAATTTTATAAATAGATTTATTTTTGAATTAATTTTTAATCAATAATTTCTATTTTTTATTGTCCTATCCTTATTTTTCAAGGGGTTATTTCAATTTTTCAATTCAAAAATAATAATAAACAAATTTCTATAAACTTCTACCCAAGGCTCTTTATTTCTCGAATAATCCATCACATTTGGGAAAAATCATTATATATGCTTTTATCTACCATTTCTAGAATTTGACTGAAAACATTGTGTCCCATGTTCTTGTAATGATCGCATATTTTGGCCTTCATATTCTCCAAAGTCTCAATAGAGGATAAGAAGAAATTAAATTAATTTCTTATAAAGTCATTCAATTTAAAGGTGACTTTGTATTTAATTAATTTAATTATTAATTACAAGGGAGTAGCTTCTAGGGTATGTATTAATTATTGGAAGGACGGAAGCCTCTCATGATTTAATTAATTATTGCCAGGGAGGAATTTCTAGGGTATGAATTAATTATTGGAAGGAGAAGCTTCTGGATCTTACAATTTAATTAATATTTTAGTTCCTTCTAGAAGGATGAAGAAAAGGATAAATAAGGCTGAAAGTCTCATTGCTGATTATTGGAGGATTGTGACTTGCATTTGATAAGAGCTTGAAGGTGTGAATCACACTCCCTTTTTTGGCAATAGAGGACATTCATTCTCTATTGTAACATTCTAGACGTCATTCCCTTAGGGTTTGGCCTTTGGAATACATCTCTTTGTAATTGATTGCAACATTTTCAGCATTAATATAATTTCAACCTTGGTTCAGCTTTTGGGCATTCCTGGGTGTCCATTGCAGTGGCACCAGAGCTATTTCTAGGGTACCCATTACAGTGGTATCAGAGCTATTAGTCCTGCATCTTGTGAAGTTCTTATAGGAAATTTGGAATAGCAAGATAAAGGAAAAAGAGTTTGACAAAATGTATACCAATCTAGACCAAGAAAATGCAATGCTTAAGTTACGTAGTTCATTAGAGGAGGGGTAGCAGATGCAACAGGAGCATAATAGGCGAATGGATATGATGTTACAACTTTTGGCTAGACAGATGGGCATCAATATTGAAGATTTGTATGTTGCTCCAGTGCAAAAAGAAGTTGTTTCATCAGGTGGGATCGAGACACATATAGAACCACCTAGCTATGATGTTGGTGATATGGAGTCCATCGATGTGGGATTAGAAGAATGCAAGGACACTATCATATCAGCAGCCACTTTTATGTCAGTTGAACCATCCCACGAGGAGTTTGGCAGTATGCATGCGGTTGTAGATGTGTGTTCTGATGATAGTACACTTGTTATTGCTAAGGAGGTAAGCAATATAGTGACAGAGTCATATTATACTATCGATCAACAGAGCGTTAATGTTCACTCTTGGGATAGTACTATGTTCAACATGGATGCAACATTGTCTTATGACAATCTGATGTTTGAGGCTGATGTTGATCATTCACCTAAGTGGAGTTGGGCTCAGTTTTCACCATCTA
The DNA here is from genome assembly GCA_028749045.1 of Cupressus sempervirens. Classification (NCBI taxonomy): domain Eukaryota; kingdom Viridiplantae; phylum Streptophyta; class Pinopsida; order Cupressales; family Cupressaceae; genus Cupressus; species Cupressus sempervirens. The sequence goes on from CM053787.1 coordinate 658,188,826, forward strand.
CAAAGATTCAATTTTTTGTTGCGGCAGTTGGGAGGAAGAGGTTTCATAGATCTTCTATGGAGCCACCTTCTGTTGACATCCAGACTTATACTTCATCAGCACAAGTTTTGGGAGCTAACTTGCAAGACATGTGGTTGGTCTTAATGATGTTCATTTGTAGTTTGTTTAATTTCCATATGGATATCACATATTACTTCAATTGGGATCCAGGTGGAGGTTGGAGTTCATTATGTTACTTAATTGCTTGAGGACAAGCAATTTCAAGCAGGGTGGATTTGTAATGATCCCATATTTTGGCCTTCACATTCTCCAAAGTCTCAATAGAGGATAAGAAGAAATTAAATTAATTTCTTGTAAAGTCATTCAATTTAAAGGTGACTTTGTATTTAATTATTAATTACAAGGGAGTAGCTTCTAGGGTATGTATTAATTATTGCAAGGACGAAAGCCTCTCGTGATTTAATTAATTATTGCCAGGGAGGAATTTCTAGGGTATGAATTAATTATTGGAAGGAGAAGCTTCTAGCTCTTACAATTTAATTAATGTTTTAGTTCCTTCCAGAACGATGAAGAAAAGGATAAATAAGGCTGAAAGTCTCATTGTTGAGCATCAAATTATTGTATCGGATGATTATGATTTGCATTTGATAAGAGCTTGGATGTGTGAATAACATCCTTTTTTGGCAATAGAGGACATTCATTCTCTGTTGTAACATTCTAGACATCATTCCCTTAGGGTTTGGCCTTTGGAATACATCTCTTTGTACTTGATTGCAGAATTTTTAGAATTATTATAATTTCAGCAATTGATTCAGCTTTTGGGCATTCTTGGGTGCCCATTATAGTGGTATCAGAGCTTACTTGCAAAGTGTTTCATGAAGTTATAACCAGTAGGTTCCCATTACAGTGGTACCAGAGCTATTAGTCCTGCCATCTTGTGGAGTTCTTATTGGGAATTTGGAACAGCGAGACAAAGGGAAAAGAGTTTGACAAAATGTATACCAGTCCAGATCAAGAAAATGCAATGCTTAGGTTGCTTAGTTCATTAGAGGAGGGGTAGTGGATGCAACAGGAGCATAATAGGCGAATGGATATGATGTTGCAACTTATGGCTAGACAGATGGACATCAATATTGAAGATTTGTATGTTGCTCCAATGCAGAAAGAAGTTGTTTCCTCAAGTGGGATCGAGACACATATAGAACCACCTAGCTATGATGTTGGTGATATGGAGTCCATCGATGTGGGATTAGAAGAATGCAAGGATACTATCATATCAACAGCCACTTCTATGTCAATTGAACCATCCAACGAGGAGTTTGGCAGTATGCATGCGGTTGTAGATGTGTGTTCTGATGATAGTACACTTTTTATTGCTAATGAGGTGAGCAATATACTGACAGAGTCATATTATACTATCGATCAAAAAAGTGTTAATGTTCACTCTTGAGATAGTACTATGTTCAATATGGATGCAACATTGTCTTATGACAATCCGATGTTTAAGGCTGATGTTGATCATTCACTTGAGTGGAGTTGGGCTCAGTTTTCACCATCTACAAATATTCAATTTTGGGTTGCAGCAGTTGGGAGGAAGAGGTTTCATAGATCTTCTATGGAGCCGCCTTCCAGTGACATCTAGACTTATACTTCTTTAGCACAAGTTTTGGGAGCTAACTTGCAAGACATGTGGTTGGTCTTAATGATGTTCATTTGTAGTTTGTTTAATGTCCATATGGATATCACATATTACTTCAATTGGGATCTAGGTGGAGGTTGGAGTTCATTATGTTACTTAATTTCTTGAGGACAAGCAATTTCAAGGAGGGCGGATTTGTAATGATCCCATCTTTTGGCCTTCATGTTCTCCAAAATCTAAGTGGAGGATAAGAAAAATTAAAGTCATTCAATTAAAAATTAAAAGGTGACTTTGTATTAAAAGCTTCTAGGGTATGTATTAATTATTGGAAGGATAGAAGCCTCTCGTGATTTAATTAATTATTGCCACAGAGGAATTTCTAGGGTATACATTAATTATTGGAAGGAGGAAGCTTCTAGCTCTTGAAATTAATTAATGTTTTAGTTACTTCCAGAAAGATGAAGAAAAGGATAAATAGGGCTGAAAGTCTCACTGTTGAGCATCGAATTATTGTATCGGAGGATTATAACTTGCATTTGATAAGAACTTGGATGTGTTAATCACACTCTTTTTTTGGCAATAGAGGACATTCATTCTCTATTGTAACATTCTAGACGTCATTCCCTTAGGGTTTGGCCTTTGGAATACATCTCTTTGTAATTGATTGCAACATTTTCAGCATTAATATAATTTCAGCCTTGGTTTAGCTTTTGGGCATTCCTGGGTGTCCATTACAGTCTTAAAGACCCCTGGATGTCCAGCTGTAGGTGCATCATGAAATGCCTTCAGGATTACTTCCTTAAATTGTGATGAAGGAATCAAATATATCATGTCCTGAAACTTTATCAACCCATCCATCACCACATAGTGATCATCATGTATGGTGCCTGCAATTACTCCAGAAGCCCAAGTGTCCCTCGCATATTCTTCTGTGATCTTATTTCTCCAAACTCCTGTAATCTCACCTAAAGCACAAATATGAGGTCTCTTGGATAAGGCATCTGCAACTACATTCTTCTTACCTTTGACAAACTCAATGTGAAAGTCATAAGCCTACAACTTCATGATCCACTTCAGTTGTCTATCATTCAAATCACATTGGTTCATGAAGTATTTGATGTTTTTGTGATCGGTTTTGATAACAAACTTTCCCCCAACTAGGTAGGACCTAAACTTAGCCAATGCATGCATTATAGCCAACATCTCTCGATCATATATGGAATAGCTTCTCTCCACTCCACAGAGCTTCCTGCTCTCAAAAACAATGGGATGCTTCTCCTACATCAAGACCGCTCCAATCCCATCTCCTGATGCATCACAATGAAGCTCAAATGGCTTTGTGAAATTTGGTAGAGCTAGTATTGGACATGATGACATCACCTTCTTGAAATGATCAAAGCTTCTCTGAGCTGCCTCTGTCCATGTGAAGGCCCTTTTCCTGGTAAGGTCTGTTAAGGGTGTAGCGAGCTATGAAAATATTTTAACAAATCTCTTGTAAAATCCACAGAGACCAAGGTTACCATGCCCTGGTACCACCACTCATGTGCTAGTCCATCCAAGTGAATAGTTGCATACTTTATAGCCTCCTCTTCAAGCATAGGATTCAGCTGCAAGTATGTATCCATCTTCTGCACCCAAGCTCGTGCGATCATCTTCCCTAAAGCATCATCATAAGGTAAAGAAAGTTTCCCACTTTCTTTCTCAACTCAAAGTTTTGACTTCATCCTCCTGATCTGGCCATGTATCTCATCCTCAAGTCCAAGTAATATTTGAGAGAGATATCTGCCTAAAACTCTGGCCCACTAGCCTCCCAATCCCTCCTAAACTGATCTTGTGACTCTACAATCTTTAGTTCATTAGTCGATTGTACTAGTTCTCTAGGTGGAAAGGTGGGTAGAAGAGGTCTCGAGCTAGTTGTTCGAGTTTGTCGTGCAACATGTCTAAAGTTATTAGCCTGATGTCCATTGTTGTCAGAGCTTACTTGCAAATTCTTTCATGAAGTTATAACCGGTGGGTGCCCATTATAGTGGTGTCAGAGCCATAAGTCCTACCATCCTGTGGAGATCTTAAGCATTTAATCTAGTCATATAGACATAGAGGAGACATTCTTTGAACAAGAAAGCAGCATGGGTGACCAAGATGATAGAAATACTAGTTCTGACCAAGAAAATGTAATATTTAGATTACTAGGTACATTAGAGAAGGTGTTGTAGTAATAGTGGGATTAGGAGAACATGAGGATACTATCATATCAGCAACCACTTCTGTGTTAGTTGAACCATCCAATGAGGAGTTTAATGATATAAATGCAGTGGTATCAGAGCTATTAGTCCTGCCATCCTGTGGAGTTCTTATAGGGAATTTGGACCAGCGAGATAAAGGGAAAGAGTTTGACAAAATGTATACTAGTCCAGATCAAGAAAATGCAATGCTTAGGTTACTTAGTTCATTAGAGGGGGGGGTAGCAGATGCAACATACAAATCGTCAATGTTGATGCCCATCTTTCTAGCCATAAGTTGCAACATCATATCCATTCACCTATTCTGCTCATATTGCATCATATCCATTCGCCTATTATGCTCCTCTAATGAACCCAGTAACCTACAAAGTGATCTGCAAGGTGGGTGAGGTTGCTTATGAGATAGAGCTTCCAGAGAATAGTCGGGTGCATAATGTGTTTCATGTGTCAAGGCTTAAGAAAGCCATTAGACAAAGAGTTGTGCCTTCAACAGAATTACCACCATTAGATGAGTAGGGAAAGCTTGTATTAATTCCTGAGGCTATTCTGGATACTAGGGAAAGGACTCTGCGAAGTAGGTTGATTAAAGAATATTTAGTCAAATGGCAATATCTGCCAGAGGAAGATGCTACTTGAGAGAGTGAGCAGGTGCTACAACAAACAGGACTAAGATTGCTTGAGGGCAAGCAATTTCAAGGGGGACGGACCTGTAATGTTCCCAAGTTTTAGTTAGCCTTCACATTCTCCAAAGTCTAAGTGGAGGATAAGAAAAATTAAAAGGTGACTTTGTATTAATAACTTCTAGGGTATGTATTAATTATTGGAAGGACAAAGCCTCTCATGATTTAATTAATTATTGCCAGGGAGGAATTTCTAGGGTATGAATTAATTATTGGAAGGAGAAGCTTCAAGCTCTTACAATTTAATTAATGTTTAGTTCCTTCCAGAAGGATGAAGAAAAGGATAAATAGGGCTGAAAGTCTCATCGTTGATCATCGGAGGATTGCGACTTGCATTTGATAAGAGCTTGGAGGTATGAATCACACTCCCTTTTTTGGAAATAGAGGATGTTCATTCTCTATTGTAACATTCTAGACGTCATTCCCTTAGGGTTTGGCCTTTGGAATACATCTCTTTGTAATTGATTGCAACATTTTCAGCATTAATATAATTTCAGCCTTGGTTCAGCTTTTGGGCATTCTTGGGTGTCCATTACAGTTCCACTTACCTAATACCGTACAGATTGATCTGACTAACAGTAGAGGAAGTTCCTCACCCTTTCCACTATGTGTCATGCTGTGTTGATTCACCAAGTTTTTGGTTGCTCTTTATAGTGAATTCTCCTATGCTCCATCTTTTTCTACCTTTTTTTAATAGATTTCACATATGAAATCCTTTTCAAATGGCCTGGTAGAGCTTTTGTCCATGGAAATCATTTTGAAATGGCATATGTCTATGTGTCTATTGATATTCTCCCAAACAATAAATTCTCAAGCCATTGTGGGGAACTTGGGGTTCAAATCCTTTTCTATGAATACAATAGCCTTCAAGACTTAGCACTAAAGAATTAGGTGGTCTAGAAACTTCCACACCCTGAGATGCTTCTCTCTAATGAATGAGAAGGAGAAACAATTCTATGAGTATAAAAAATGATGTAACTGTATCTAAATGGATCATAAGGGGTCCTAGTGTATTAAGAGGACATTGAAACCCCTTGGACCCTGTATGATCCCTTGGGATACATTAGAACCATCAAGTTTTCCCTAAGGGGTCCTGAGACCCTTTAAGGCACACTTATTAGCTCTAATATGTCAAAAGGGATCATGAGGGGTCCTAGTGTGTTGAAAGGGATATTAGGACTCCTTAAGATCCCATAAGACCCATTTCAACACATTAAAACCATAAGAATGCCCTAAGGAGTGTTAAGACCCCTTTCAACATGCTTAATGATTCCAATGCATCTAAAGGGGTCATAAGGGGTCCTAGTTTCTTCAAAGGGAAATTAGGATCCCATATGATCCCTTAGAACACATTAGAACTATCAATTATAGTGTAAAGGGGCCCTAAGACACCTTAAGGCACACTTGATGCTTCTAATGTGTTAAACAATGAAAACTATAAGGCACACTATATATCTACATAATATGTCTCTATAAAAATGTATGATGAAGTAGGATCATCAAATGAAGCTTCTTTACAATACTACATGGCTTTCTCTATGTCTGCACAAGAATAATTGAAATGCTAACTTAGATATCTTATCCAAAACTAATATCAAATTAAGTACAAATAAGATTATAATTTATGTTGACTATTTAATTCTTGATTACCTCATCACACTCTTCTACACTAGGGGTGAATGATAAGGGTAATGGATTCCCAGTTGAGTAATCAAGCTCCTAAAAAATTTGATAGGTAGAGAATCTACCAGCAATCATAATGGGGTCCATTGTGGGGGAGGAAGATGATGCAGGAGAATCCTAGGTTGTCTTTCTATCCCACTCTTTTTTTTAAATTTTTCCTATTAGTGTTGAGTTCTAGTGGTTTCCAAGTTGTAGTTACTATCGAGTTCAGTGTTATTTGAGTTATTCAATGTTGGTCGAGTTGTTCAATATTGGCTAAGTGCTTTGCTATTCGAGTGTTCCTTCATGTTTCAAGTGAACCTGATGTTTGTTGATGCTTGGTTCCTTCTTTGACCAATTTTTTCTATGATTGGTTCTTAGTTTGAGCCAACTTATGTATATAATTTGGGTCATATATTTAACATAAGGATCTTGTCTTGGGATGTGTGAGAACCATTTTATGGTTTGCCTTTAATTATGTAATAATCTAGAATCTTTTGTAAGTCATTTTGGTAAGCATAAATAGGGGTGTTTAGGTTTAGGTTAGGCATCAGGTTGAGAATCTAGATGGAAGAGAAAAGTAGAAGAGCTAGAAGCCTAAATTAAGGACCTGTAAAAGTTTGAAATCTAGGATTTTGTCGAGCATATATGTTGATAACTAGATGAATCAATAAAGATTTTACTATTTTCTCTCTCATCTTAGTGTTTTTCTTCATGTTGTTTCCTTTTGTTGTGTTTACTTAGCAAGATGATTGGATAGTTAGGTGGGCCTTTGGCCCTAACTTTTGACCCCTCCTTGTAATAGGTGCTATTAGAGCTTGAGGTTTTTCCTTGTGGAGATTGGATTATGTATAACACTAACTTGAATTTTTTTGTAGGTTGGCAAATCTATGAATTTGACCTAAAGCTTGTTGACGGTTATGATCTTGCAAGAACCTATTTGTAAAGATGATTTAAGGTAGAGGAAATGATGAGACTAATGTTATAGAAATGTTAAAACAAATTATTTAGTCAAATTATATGTTGTGGAGATAGCCAAGAGGAGAGGAGCGCATCTTGATGATGTGAGTGATGATGAAGAAATTGCACCAAATCCTAATCTAGAACTTGAGGAAGATCAAGATGAGGAAATATTGTTGAGACTGTTGTCTAGGGAAGATTCAAATCCTATTGTGGAATTTGTTCCTTATGATGGAAAATTATCAACACCAATGTAGTGTTAGATTGGATCTTTGATATGGAGAAGTTCTTTGAATTTGAAGGCACTCTTGATAATAGGAAGGTGAAGATTACAATCACTACATTGAAAGCTAATGCCTCACTCTAGTGGGAGCATTTTTTGACTGATAGATATAGAAGAGGAAAAGAGAAGGTCATGACCTAGTTGAAAATGGTGAACAAAGTGAAGAAGTTTCTTCTTGATGATTTCCAAGTTATCATGTTGAGAAAGATACAAATTTGAGATAAAATGACATGATTGTAAAGGAGTATACTATGGAATTATATAGATTGGACATCAAATCAAGACATGTGGACGATGAGGTTGAGAAATTTGCAAGCTATCTAAATGTATTAAGATTTCAAATTCAAGATGAGATAAATTTTGTGAAGCTAGAAAGTATGGAAGAATCATATCAATATGTGTTGAAGGCTAAGGAGATCTTGACAAAGATGCATGAACAAAGACAAAGAGGTAGAGGTGGTAGATTCTAGAGAGACATAGGTGGATCTTATGGAGAAGGTTGAAAATCTGATGATTCTATGCAAGAAAATGGTAAATCTGAGTGGAAGAATGAAGATAAAGGAAAAACTCAGTAGAAAGGTGGTAATTCTTACTAAGGAGGTACTAGTTCATACCAAGCAAGAGATAATTCTCATTGAAGAGGTGGTTTTTGTGGTAATTATTCCAAAAGTGGGAAAGAAGGGAATAAATCCTTTGAATATAAATATTGTTGACAATATAGCTAGGTAAGATGAGTTATGGTTGTCATTTATATAAATATATATTTTAGGATGTAATGACAAAATATATTTTTTAAGATTCTATAGTCAGAGATAGAAAATTTTCTAATCGTTAGATAGTTTCACTAGCAGTGTAGAGATTATTTTTGGTATAGCAAAGGCTACAAAGATATTTTGCATGTGAAAAGTTAAGGGAAGGTATATTAGAGTGTCATTATGATATACCTTTAAGTTCATAGGTCAATACGGATAATATGGACAAAGTTATAGGCCAAATACCAGTAAAGACAATATTCACTGTAGAATAGAGTATAGCAGGAAAATAAGTATAAAGTGTTAAGTAATTATTTTGGCCATTGAATAATTACTTATGTTTCTAAGGATGAAATCCTAGATGTTTACCTTAATTTAGAGTAACATATGTTTGTATGAAGCCAACTACACAAGAGTTTCATGAAAAGAAATGATATAAGTAAAGAGTTACTTTATGATAAGTAAAGAGGTACTTTATGCGAAGTACAATGTGTGTTCAATATGTGATATATCTAAGAATGTTAAGTATATAGAATATATGTGAACTACATATATGGCATGTGAAGTTATATAAGAGATCTGTGATGCAAATTATGATGTTAGATCAGGCTATGCAAAGTATGACAGTCGGTGATTAAGAGGTTTTTGTATCTATATCTTTTGTATAAAGGAACTTTATTATATGATTTCATGTTAGGGAAGTGAGATCTTCTTGCATATAGTTGTAATTGTATTACCAACTCCTAATAGTTTTGAGGCTTTTAATAGGGCCTAGTCCTCTAACAAGGACCAAGATACTATATGTAATTCACTAACTCCTAACAAGTTCAATATCCTTAATAGGATTCTTTTGTTTAGTGGATCATTTGGTGGGTACCATCCCCACTAGGGTCTTCCCTTGGCTAGGGTTTTCCTATTTAACAAATAATGGTGTTATGAGTTCTCTTTTTATATGGCTATATTTATTGTTCAGCATTATTGGTTTACTTTCTAGTGCATGTTGCAAAGTAATTAACAATGTCTGGTTGTGGATTAAAGTTTATACAATATTGATTCAAAAATTGCGCCCCCCCCCCCCCCCAACCACCTACCCTCTTAGTATTATCTATTTCTAATAATTGGTATCAGATATAAGTTACTCAAAAGAAGCTAAAAGATTTGACTAAGATCTCTATGGATATGGAACAGTTAAAGAGAAATCTTGAAGAATCCCTTGAGAAAATTGATCCTCTCACAGAAGAAAGAGATAACCTAAAAGACAAGTATGAAGATGTAAAATATTACATTGGTAAACTAAAATATAAGATTGATTACCTAAAATATAGAAAGGAATCAAAACAGAAGAATAGTGACAATCATGATGTAGGAACTCTCATAAAAGAAAATGAGATCTTGAAACATGAGATAAAAATTGTTGAACTTAAGTCTTAAAAAGGATGATGCTAAGATTGAACCTGATCTAAAATCTAAGAATGCAGACCTAAGATTCCATCTGACTCAAGTAACATCTAAATTAAATTCTATTAGAATAGAGCATGCAGAATTGGAAAAGTACAATTCAATTGTGAAAGGAGAACTAACTCAGTCTAAGAAACAGATACAAAAACTTTATTCTAGTAGTAAAAAAATTGATGAGCAACCTATTTTCTAGAGATCTTCTTATAAAAAGACAAGTATTTGATATCTTATTAGAGAGAAATGAGCCAAGAAAATTGAAGTTAGGAAGGAACCAAATCCAATTATTGAAATACCTAAGCCTAAATAAATTGATCAGAGTGGGATTGAATCAAGCATATCTACATAAGTATCTAAAGAAGTTGAGAAAGTCAATCTATCTGAGAAACTTGATGAACCTAAGAAAATAGAGAAAGTTGAATCTCCTAAGGAGACTAGACATGAATTCTAAGGTATATGTTTTATATGTAATGAATTTGATCACATGAAGAGTGATTGCACAACTACATCTTTTAAACCTATCACCAATCTCTATTGTTATAATTGTCATGGTTTTGGACATAAAGTGATAGATTATAAGAAACCTAAGTTTGATAGTATTAATGGAAATAGTAGAATGTTTAAGGATACTAACCTTGTAGGTAATTAAAGAATGATATCACAAATAATATCTAATGATGGAGAAAAACATAATAGAGGAAGGAATTGTATGTTAAAAATGTAACAACCTTGGACACGTTACAAGGAATTGTAGAGCACCAAATAATCAAAATAGAACAAATAAAAGGAATGCACCTGTATGTCAATTATGCAATAAATTTGGACACACAACAAGATTTTGTAGAATGGATAGAAGGAATTTCAACATGAATCCCAACTACAGAAGGAACAATAAAAGAAATAACAAAAGAAACTATAATGATAGCATTAATAGTCATAAGAAAGAACTCAAAGAACATGTTGAATAATTTAAGGAAGTATTTGTGAAAGAAAATGATCCAAAAAGTTCATGTACAATTTTGGAAGAATAATTTTTAGATGCACCTCAAGAAAGAATGAAATCAGTTATAGTGTGTAATTTAACTCCTTTGAATTATTCACCTTTGATCAAAGACAAAGCATTAGGAAGATGGAACAAAAGTTAGAAGTAAAATTGAGAGTTGTGAAGTTGGCAGGAGGTACAAAAGGTACTAAGGAAGCTCTGGTTAAGAGAGTAAGTCATTTGGTGACCAAATGAACGAGAACAAAGTCAAACAAGATTTCTAGTTTAGTAGTTTCATGAATTTTGGTAGATGTGCAATTAATGTGAAGTTCAATTTGAAATATTTAAAGGATGTGAACAAGATTGTGTGTATAATTGAATCATGAAAAGAGTTAAGGATCATTTCAAAGTTATTTGATAGCAAGAAAAGGAGAATTTTAAAGTGTTTATTGTGCAAACTTGAAAGTTCCCTAGTCTTGTGAAATTAAGGTATTTTACGAAGTTTTTGAAGTATTTGAATTAGTTAGAATGGAAAATCCTACTATTTGCGATGTAAGTGAGAGGCCAAGATATGTATTCAAGAAGCATCTATTCATTTCCCAAGTGGATAATCCCTAAGCAAAATTTTCGCAAGTTCTAGAAAATGCTCTTCACATAGAGGATGTTGAGTCATATATCCATTGTAAGTTTGAGAAACTCGAAGACAATGATATACATAAGGACCTTGACCTATTGCGCCACAGTAATTTGTCATTAAAACAAGAGTTTGGGCACTTAAAAGAATTTAATATTGTGAACCACATGTTCTTTATGGAATTCAACAACCATGAATGGAGCATAATTATTCTGAGTTGTATTTGCAAAGGAATGTTTTTTGTTGGAGAGGTACCTATCATTATTGACAATGATATGATTCATAATTTAATAGGATTGTGCAATGAGGCCATAAACCTTTTTAATGAAAATAATGTAAAGAATATGGTAGAGATAAATTTGAGAACCAAATCAAATGGCAAAAACATGAGGATTAACTTAATTAAGCAGATAGATGTGAGAGTGATCAAAAAGATCATAGGCTACAAGATGAACTATAGTTTGAGATTGAACTTTGTACATATTTGTTTCCTACATGCAACTTAATGATGATAGTGTAGAAGGAGAAGGTCAACATGTGTGAAACATTGAGACACTAGTTGCTGGATAATATTGAGAAGCTTGAGAAAACTAGAAGTGCAGTATTTAGGTTTGAATCATTATTAGTTCACCTATTCTTCCTAGTGATAAGGCAATTCCCTGGTATACATATTAGGGAATGGGATAACATGAATTAGTACACCATGATCTTGGTGACACACCATTTCATAAGCTAATTAGGGAAAAAGATTGTGGAAGACATTTGTAGAATGATGAGAGAATTTCAATTTGTGATGAAGTAGAGGTATAGAATTACACTCTTACTGGTAGAAAAGTACAAGAAGGACATATGTTACTTGCATGGAGGTAGTTATATCCAAAGTTAAGTTCATAGACCCTATGGGTTATGAATTAAATGAGGAAATCATTTGGTTGCATGAGGTAAAGAAGGAGAAGAAGGAAGTTGAAGAGAAGAAGGAAGAAGAAGAAGAGGAAAAGAAGAAGAAGGATGAATAGATTAGAAGAAAAGAAGATGAAAGAAGAAAGAGAATGAGGAATAGATGAAGATGAAGGCATAAAAGGATGAGAAGTCAAGTGTTCCCTACACATCTCTCCCCTTAGCTGCAATGATAGGTTTATATGATGATGATAAATCAACATTTATATCATCCCTTAGCAAAATAATCAGTAAGAACAAATAGGTAAAAAGCTTACAGAAGACTCTTATGGAAGTTATAACAAGTTGCAAGGAGTTATGATAATAAAATCACTTGATCCAAGGATAGAGAAAAATATGTGATTCAAGAATTTAATGTTGAATTAACAAGTTTATCAGAGGTTGCAGTTGCACAAGCTCAGACAAAGCATGATGTATAGATGTTTGCTATTGTTTGTCAAAATATAAGGAATGATTTATCGACTATTGATGCCTATATCAAGTCATTAATGAAGTGCAAAATTGAATGAAAATTTTGTATGTCAAGTGTGCAATTTCTTTTAGTTTCACAAAGGACATTAACAATGATCTTAAGGCCAAATGTATAGAAGTGGAAGCATTGCCAAGTCAATTCAGTCAACCTAGTTTGCATATCAAAGCAATTGAATCACAAGTTAGCAAGGCCCATGATGAGATAAATCTCATTGAAGATAGGAAATCAAGGATAACCAAAATATTTTCACTTTTGAGAGAACAATTATCAGTGAAGTTGAGAACATTAGAGAGTTAGTTGGAAGAATGCCTATCAGCTAGGACATCCTTTGACAATTTTGTGTACTCAAATCTGAATGTAGTAGAGATAGCATCGTATGGTTTATGTGCTCTACTCAGCATTTTAGGAATCAAGCACTCTTGGGAGAAGAATATGAGGAGTCTTGCAGTTAGCTTTGATGATTGCATTTATTTCTTATCATCCTGAGAAGAGGTATGGGGCATAATTTTGACATGTAAATAAATTTTGACGCCTCCTCCATTGATGTCAAAGGGGGAGAAGAATGTAAGAAAATTGTATACATATGTAAAGGGGGAGATTAGCTATGTATATATGAAATCACTATAAAAGGGGACATAAGGAATATGATATGTAATGATCCAAATGTATAATGATTAGTCAAGACATGAATAAAATTTTGAATTTTTGAAGGCCATTTTTGAGAAATTTCTTTTTATGTTTATTATTGTTTTGCATAACATTTTGTGACTTAGTCAATTTTCCCATATGTTGCCATCAATTCCAAAGGGGTTATTGTTGGAAATATTGATAGGTAAGATTCTATAGTTAGAGTTAGAAAATTGTATAAGTGTTAGATAGTTTCACTAGCAACACATAAATTGTTTTTGGTATAGTGAAGGTTGTAGAGATATTTTGCATGTATGAAGTTAAGGGAAGGTATATCAAAGTTTCATGATGATGTACCTAAGTGTTTCAAGTCAGTATGGATAGAGTTATAGACCAAATACAAGTAAAGATAGTATGCATAGCAGAACAAAGTACATCAAGAAAAGAGTTATAAAGTGTTAAGGAATTATTTTGGTCATGAAATGATTACTAATGTTTGTAGGGACAACATCCTATATGTTTGCCCTAAATCAGTGTAACATGTATTTGTATCAAGTCGACTACACAAGAGTTTTGTGAAAAGAAATGATATAAGTAAAGAGTTACTTTATGCAGAGTAAAGTGTGTGTGATATGCAATATATCTAACAATGAGAAGTATATGGATCAGTGCAAGAAAAAGTGGAAGTGTTTTTCCTATTTTTGAAATTTTTTGTCAATTGATGTCAAAATTTGAGGTATTTAGAGATTGAATATTAAAAAACTCCAGAAATAAAAATTTTAGTGTTTGGAATCTAGTTTTTGAATATGTAATTTATTTGTGCACCCATATGACAGATTTTTTTTTGGTATGGGTCTTTAAAAACCACTTTTTCAAAATGCTTGTTTCAGGACCATACCATGCTCGTCTACGGACACCATAATTGGACACAAATAAATGAATTTTTGCAAATCCTTTTAAAGGGAGTTACCTAATACAACTAAGATTGATGACAATATCTTTCCTTAATTTTTTATTGAATAATTTTTTTATTATTAATTATTAATTGGATATAAAGGTAAATTTTAAAACCTCTCCTGTATGGACCACATAATTTGACCAAAATCTCACTTTTTTCAAAAAAAAAAAATTAACATCAAAAGAATTGTATGTAGATTGATGACATATAAGTTAATTTAAGAAAAATTATAAAATAAAAAAGTTATTAAAGTTTTAGTGAATGTCACTTTTTAATGTTTAGGAGATAGTTTGGATTAATAAATAATGGAAAAATAGAAAATAAACTAATAACACTATAAAATTTACATTTTTGAAATCAGAACAGTAAGACCTATAATGGGTTTTTGTCTTGTCAAAAAATTCAATGGAAATGACTATAAAACAATTACGACAATACCAAAAATTATTGATTAAATGCCTTAGAAAAAAAACGATCATAAATGCATGGCTTGGTGGGACCAAGCCTATGCCATGCCTTTCCCCAAGGAAAAACCCCATCCAAAAGTTGGGAGCCATACCGAATTTCCGCTAATGTCTCAAGAATCAGGCACCTGATTTGTCATTCAAAAATTAGGTGCCCGATTGCTTTGAACCATTGTACCTGACTTTTTACAAATTGGGTACCCGATTTATAAATAGGTACCCAATTTTCAAAGAATTGGGTGCCTAATTTTTAAGCAATTGGGTACTCGTTGGGCCCCAAAAGCTACCCCATTGACCCAATTTCAATGATTGAAATGATTGAACAATAGTTTCAATTTGCAACACCGAATTTTGTCATGCTTATTCTATTTTCTTGTTGTCTTATACAATTTACAAGCTACTGATTCAAATTCAAAATTGGTGCAAACATGGGATCAAAACAAAAAAGAAAGAAGAAAGCAAGAGTTCTAACAAATGAGGAGATTGTAGCAAATAAAGAGAATGAAGCACAACGTCAACGAGAGAGAAGACAGAGAATTAGAGACTTGAACAATGTTTCAAAGGAGAAAGATATTGAGGATACCACAATGGATGAAGAGGTCAAAGAAGAGAACCCAATACAAGAAAATTTAAATGCACATTCTAATCATACATTCAATACAGGGGTGTCTCCAAACCCTTGAATTTTCTCTTGTGATAAAATTGGTGATTTTTTAGAAGTAGGTTATGATTTAAACGATTTAGATTTTCTTCATGAGAAGCAATTGTCAAATGATCATTCACAAAACACTCCAATTGAAATGCCTACCCCGAAAGAAATACCAAGAAAATTTGAAAATGATATTCAGATCCCAAATAATAGTGAAAATAGTAAAGTGTCTGAAAATAAAAATTGCATGAATGTAAACATAGAAACACCAACTACTAAAAAAACATGTCAGGATGATAGTAAAGTGTCTGAACATAATTTTCATATTCCTAGTGACGTGTTAGAGAATCTTGAGGGATTGGTTTCATGATGAAAAATTAGGACACGTGCTAATAGATTGTATAGGCATATTTTTTACAATAGAAATTTGGGTTTCAATGTTAGCTAATGTTGCAACTAATTAAAATTTCTAAAATGCAAAAAGTAATGAGAAGGTTGGGAATGTATGCAAAACCCAAGAATAAAAATGAGTCTTTAAAACAAGTTGTATCTACTATTGCTAGTGCCTTTGATGTTATTGAAAAGAGAAGTCGGTCTAAAGATAAGAATGCAGCATGACGAGCAATAAAAATAGCTTTAGTTAACAAATCAACGTTTGACAAAAGATTGATTACCAACATAAGTGGATATCTTAATGTGAATCATAAGACTTTAGAAAGAGCTGTAAAGAGAAGGGTTAACTTTGAATGTGATCCAACAAATATTTTATGGACTTCTAGTGGTAGACTCCCGAGATGTGATATGAAACTTACTAGTGAAATCAAAAGTTTGATTGAAAATTTTTGGCATGATAATACAAGAGTATCACCTAATTCAAGAGATGTTCTTAAATTGAGAATTGGGTCAAAAATAAGTGATCCACATCCTAAACACCTTTTGGACATGAATCAAACTAAATTGTTTAAAACATTTGTAAATGGTAAGGTATTAAATATTACCATTAGTCAAAGATCTTTTGAAAAGTGTAAACCATGGTATGTAAGGATTAACAAGGAAAGAATCACATGTTGTTGTAAAAATCATATTCAATTTTGTCACCATTATGATATATTTTGATCTATACGTGGTACCATGCATGGTAAAGAAATGTTGTAAGAATGTGGTATAAAAATACCACCTCAAACTATAAAAGATTTAATGCAAATGAAGTGGATGATAGTCTATTGTTTGAGAAAACAATCATACTAGGCATTTATTGTGATCAAAAGGAGAATTTTGTTTAAAAGGGCAAAATTGAAGTCATTTCTCACTATGAATTTTTGAGAGCTATATGTGCAAGACAATCTTTAGAGCATTCAAGTGATTTGAGAGAATTGTTATTGAAGATTTTCATATTCTCTCAAACCCTACTAAGTGAAGATGGCATTCACTAGTAGCAAATCAAGAACAAGGTTTAGATATGATAGTTTGAGGTGTGGAGTGGAAGGCACTAAATTTTAAGTTGACTTCTATCATTGCGGAAACCCTAGATCTAAGTGGAGCTCAATCAAAAATTCCACCAAAGGTACTATTAATCAATGTTTTTTGTTCACATTTTAAATTTTTTATACAAGATATTGGAACCTTGGAGATGGATGAATCATTGAAGGAATTATGCATTAATACTGTGGTTAAACTAGAGCATCAACATCTTGAAACAAAAGGTTTAACTCACATTCCACATATGCCATAGGATTTTCAAATAAAATGTATAAGATATATTCTTAGTCATGTGCACAATGGTTAGCTATGGTTAGAACAACCACCTTTGATAACCAAGAAGATGATCCACAGGATCACTAGTCTACCTATGTTGGTGAAAGCAAAAATGACCAAAACCCTAGGTCAAGTAAAACTAGAGAACAAAACCCTTTCCGAGTGGGATGGAAGGGAAATGAAGATCAGCTATGTCATAGACATGTAACTCAAGTTTGGGATACATGTCATCACTCACTGCAAGATTTACAAATTGAGTAGATTGAATAGCGTGTTGTGTGAAGTACTGGATTTAGCATACAAAGCGGTCAAGACTAACCTATCACTTGACCTTGCTGAGTTATTGCTAAACCAGTTCAACAAGAACATGGAAAGTATCAGAACTTCCAAGAACAATCCTTCTAAGTTTGGTTCACTTTTAACTTGTCTATTTTTCTATGTTCAAAAGTTCTTCCTATCAAAAGGTATAGTAGTATGGAGGAAAGATGTACCCATTCTCTATTAGATTAATGAGTATATAGCTGAAATGGGAGAGAACTATGCAAGCATTATGGATAACTACTTTGATGCATTCAAAGAGAAGATGAATAATAGATTCAGGATTCCAAGAAACTAATTGATGATTCCAAAGATGATTTTTTGTTTTATGGTTGATAGTGACAAAGTATATATTCAAGCAGTTAGGCCAAGAATAGTATGGCTAAAACCTCTTGGATATGAGGTAAACATAGATGAAACCAAGGACTTAATTCAGGCACTAGTTAATGAGATTGTTGACCCTAAAGTTACATACTTTGTCACTTATGATGAGGCAAAGACTAGAATAGAACTAGAAATCTAACTCCCTCGGGCAATCAACAAAGGAAAGAAGAGGATTGCCAAACTGGAAACCAATTCTACTCTTTTGTTGACTGAAGGAAAAGGAGATGATATTGAGGATGAAGAAGTAGAAGATGAAGAGAAATTAGAGGAGGAAGAGCAATTAAAGAATAAAGGTAATGTAATTATTACCAAGCCTACCAAGACATCTACTGATGTGTTTACAAGAAGATCATCTAGGAAGAAAGCGGATAAAGAAGGAGGAGATTTAATCTTCAAGAGGCCTCCACCTACTTTTGAGGAAAGGATAAAAGATTTAGAAACAAGATCTAGGATAACAAACTTCAAGGCACTAAATTATCAGAGTAGGACTACAGAGGAGTAGAAGCAAATAGAGTACTTGATAGTATCCAAAATGGGTAAATGGAAGTATTCTCTAGACTAGCTTGCTCAACAGATTCCTAATGTTCTAATGGAAAGATCAAGCCAATATGGGAGAATGCCATGAAAACTACAAAAGACATATATGAGAAAACCCTGAGGCAACTCATGCCAAGTTTGGATGACAAGGAGGTAAAGCAATCTCTGAAAAAAAATGAAGAAAAGCTTACTTTGAGATTCAACACTTGTCTTGTGCTATTGAAAGACATTGAACATGTAGTGAAGAATGCTACAAACACATGGAAGAATGTTTATCTTCTTCACAAGACAAATGATTTTGTAGTTAGTGTCAGTGACAAAGATGAAGATGTGATGAACAAGAGAAAGATGAAGAAATTGATGATGAAGAGGTGACACATTTTGACAAAATAGATGATGAGGAAGAGGAATAGGGGTAGGAATCTATCGAGGAAGATTTACCAGATGTGCAAGATACTAAGGAGACCAATCCAATAAAAAAAATTATGGCAATCATAGCCTCACTTCCTCATTCTCCAAGAAAATCACTGAAAACATCAAGCCCATAGAAAGCTTCAATAGGATTGATTGTGACTAACACTGAAAGAACAAGCACTCAATCAATCTTTGCACCTATCCAACTCAGCACCACATTGATTGAAGTGACAAAAATTTCATCTACCGAGCAGACAACACTTCCCTCTACATCAGTTTTGGTAAATCTAGGTATTTCTACTATAGGTATTTTAGTAATAAGTGCAGTATCTATAGCTAGTCCTACTATTTCTATAATTATTTCCATTCCTATCATGCAATTAATAAGTGCAAGGATAGTTGAGACCAAAGCTCAATCGAGTACAATTTTTTTGGGAAAAGGAAAAGAGAAGGAAGAAGACATAGATCTTGATGAGGAGATTATTATTCCTAATTGGGACATCTCAAATCTCAATCCTAATTAGATGCATGTTTTTGGAGAAATTATTGAGAAGAAAGCTAAGTAGCAGAGGCTTAGAGAAGAAAGGAACAAGGAATTCCAAATAATAGAAGATGCAAAGAATATCCTTGCAGAGGAAAATATAGAGGTTGATACTTCTCAACCAATTCTGAACCAGTTAGCAGAGGTAGTCTAGAGATTTAATGAAGATTTAAATGGGCAGGACAAATTGTTGCAGAGAGCTGAGAAGTTTAAGAATAACATTTTGAAACTTATTTCTCAACAAATAGCTATCCATCAAGTAGAATTATCTACTATTCTAGGCTCATTGGAGACATCCTACAACAATATATCTTTACTAAACTCTGTGATACATCAAATTTCACTAAGGAAATCAGAAATAAACTGTTAAAGAATGATGAGGATCTGAAGGCAAGTGCATAGCAGCTACAACTTGACTTGAGCTACAACTCTACCCATTATAGTAAGAATAGATTCCTAATTGATATGTAGGCAGAATTGTTGAGAGAAGAAGCAAGAATAAGAGCTACATTGATAAACTTATAGGGAATGATTATCCCAAACATAGATGCATTGCAAAAACACATTGCACATGCTAAAACACTCATCCATGACAACAACTCCTCCATTGTAGACCACATTATAGAATTGTCAACATAAGTGTAAATTGCATTGCACACATGCAAGGTGTTGCAAGAGAATTGGGACAAGACATTGGTGTTAATTTTGAAGGTACATTCAAATTTATTGTCACATTATGGCATTACTATATAATATATAGCATACATCTTTGGCATTAATGTCAAAAAAGGGGGAGAAGATGTATATTGTGGAGAAAATGTATATTGTGTAAAGGGGAGAAGATGTACAAAAAAGAGGAGAAAATGTATATATCAGATGTGAAAAGATGTATAGTATACTGTATATTACGTATGGGGGAGCATTATAATATTATTCATGTATAGCTCTTACAAAAACAATTTTGAAAAATCTCAAAATAGTATACTCTACTGAGTCAAAGACATAAGATGATGGATATAAGATGTTCTTGAACTTTTTTGAATTCATTTTTGATTGATAAGTGTTTTTGTCACTAATACCAAAGGGGGAGATTGTTGACATTACAATCATTTTTGTTATTAGTGACATACACTTATTCAGATTGTAAGTATCTACTGAGCATATTGTACAATTAATAGTGTTAACCAAGAATTTCAATTGCTACCAAGCTATATAGTTGCTACCAAGTCCCTTGGATAGTTTTCAATTTACACCGAGCAGTTACTACTATGGTGATGATTAGCAGTGTAAACTGAGCATCTCAATGTATGTCGAGTTTATCAGTGCAAACCAAGTTGTGCAATGCTTACCAAGTTCATGGTTGATGTGATGTGATTCTAGTGTTAACCACTCAGTGTTAGCCAAGTGACTCAGTTTCTACCAAGCTCACAAAGAATCTAGTGTTGACCAAGCTATGGTGATTTAGTCTATATGACGAGTTTCACAGTATTCATCAAGTCACCAGTGCAGACCAAGTTCAAGACTACTTGGAAGTGATCAGTATGGACCAAGCTTCTATGTCTACCGAGTGCATAATGATGTCGAGCATTGATAGTGGATGTTGTGTATCAAAACCTCACCAAGTCAATCTTCAGAACCTGAGTTCCTATTGTTGGGCCGACTTTGTGATTTTTGTGTAAACTTATATTATGGCCAACTTTGTAATTTTAAAATTAGATTGGTATATATGTAATGTATTATATCACATACAATATATGAGATCGATGAAATATAATAAGCAGAGAAGAGAAAAAGAGTGAATTACAAAGGCTACAAAAATATAAAGAGTAGTAAAGTTTTATCTATCACAGCAAGGTAATTACTCCATTCAAAGGAATCTAATTCAAAAAACCAAGTTGTAAATTAGATATCAGCTATTGTTTCATCCTAATACGTGGATCATTCAAATCCTTTCACAAGGTAGACCTAATAGTATCATGTAAATCTCTTTACCAAGTGCATACTTTAGTGTATGTTTGTAAATCCTTTTGCAAGGTGGACCTAGCAGTTCTTATTGCTCCTAACAAGGTAGATCATTAGAAGTGATCATTGTAAGCCTTAATAGGCCAACTTTATATTGTAGTACTAAAGCTTGTGGTATCATCCCTACCCTAGTTTTACTTTCTATTTGAAAAGTTTATGGGTCACCAAATTTTGTTTTAAAAATGCTATGAATGCTTTAATGTTTCCAGTTTCTCATGCATGCAATTAGATCAAAATACACATGAAGGATTAATTGCTAATTAAGGATTATGTTTTATTGGTTACTGATTCACCCCTTCCCTCTTAGTAACTTAGCCTATTATAATATTTACAATAGTGCATACCAAGTTTTATAGAGTAAGTTGGGATAGTTGTCATGCACTGTGTACACCTACTAAGAGTATAGGGAAATAAATGAAAGAACAATTCAACTGTTTGAAGGTATATATTTGATTTTAAGATTGTTTTAATCCACTAGGCTATTGAATTCTTAGAGTGAAGAAACAAGGCAATTTGAAGGGGCAATTGTGAAAATTTTCATAAAGATTATAGTGTGTGTCATTGGCCAAAAGTGTTAGTTTACAAATTTGTTTGAACCAAGCTGTGAATTTGTGAAAATTACATTTGAAACCCTAGTTTTCAAGAATAGAATTTTCCACATGTACAAGTGAGAATAGGGAAGCATTGAAGGGTAGTAATACACAAATTATTCATAATGATGCATGCCCTCCACCCAAATTCAAGGTGTATCTAAAAATTGCATTGATGGGAGACTCATCAGGGGCATAATCCATAGTTCCTCCCATGTGATCATGCTTCATGATGTAAGATTGTGCTATATGTGCAAGATTAGAGAGATAGGTGACTCTAAGATGAGGAATGTCTATGATAAGTTGGGTGAAAAAGGGATACTTAAGGATAAGAACA
Organism: Cupressus sempervirens; assembly: GCA_028749045.1. Taxonomy (NCBI): domain Eukaryota; kingdom Viridiplantae; phylum Streptophyta; class Pinopsida; order Cupressales; family Cupressaceae; genus Cupressus; species Cupressus sempervirens. The sequence continues at coordinate 658,211,138 of CM053787.1, forward strand.
AGGTCATGGCTAAGAAAGGGTTAACTTGTGCCCTGACATTTCTTAAAGTGTTTACAGTTGAATGGATCAAGATTGTGTTGAGTAGGATACATAATATGAAGTTGTGGTTGGAGAACAGGCCAATTAAAATCATAAAATCCATTATTCATAAAGTAACTGGTTACCCTATTCTAGACCAAGTGAAGACTATTTATTGTCAAGTATGGGATGTGATTAAAGACCTCATGAAGGCAAGTTGGAATGGTCAAGGTATGTCAATCAATTTAATTGAGGATCCAATGATTAATTTTATAGATTGTGTGATTGCACACAAGTTCTATCAGTCAAAGTGATTGAATAGTACCCATGTGTAGCTATTGGCATGGGTTATAAACTAGTCAAGAAGGACCATAGCTATGACTTGACCAAGCTATAATTGATACAACTTACAAAGAATCTTGGAGCAATAAGGAAGGCTAAGAAAACATTGTGTAAGTTTTATTATCTTATATTATGTATAGAATTATTTTCCCATAATTGGAGATGTAATTTGGGATAACACCAAGCCTATGACCAAGAAGATAAATGAGTATATTGAATATATAGGTGACAATTTTGAGAATATTATGGATAGTTATTTTAAAGACTTCAAGAGGAAGATGGAGAACAAGTCAAGGATACCTAAGTTGGTAGTTGATCAATACTATGATTGCATATGTTTTCTTGTTGATACAATTTACACATATGTACATGTAGTAATACCGAGAGTGACATGGCTAAAGCCTATGCACTATGAAGTGAATGTTGATGAAGTGTTATCTATTATTACAATATTGTTGGTAGAAGAGATTGACAAGAATGTCGAGCCATTTGGCACATATGATATTGCTAAAATAAAAATGATGATGTAGACCAAAGTCCCCAAGATGGACAAAAAGAGAAATAAGATTACCCAAGACTTGGAAGGAAATCTTGGAGATACACCACAACAAATTAGCAAGGGAAAAGGCAAAGATCTTAGTAGTGATGAAGATTGTGGTGAAGGAGATGAAAGAAAAGGAAAAGAAATTTTTTTTGTCCAGCCCAAGTCAACTAAAGGAAAATAAGTTATTCTAATTGAGCCTAAGGTGAAGAAAATCTTAAAGAAAGTGACAACCCTGCCCACTTCCACACTACAAAGATTCACTAGGAAAATATCTAAAGCAATAAGTCCTATAGTTTTTGAGCCTATAAGGAAATGGCTAGTGAAAATTAAAAGGCCAACCAAGGGAAAACATCCTAGAAAGAGGACATTAGAAGCTAAAGAGGTTGAGCAAGGCCAACAAAAGAAAAATCCTAGAAGAAAGCTAGTTATCAAACTAGATGATGAGGATGATGAGGCTAAAAGGATTGAGCCAGATGACAGGAATCAGTTTCAAATTGTACCACGGAGAGCACCTCAAGAAATTGAAAAGGTATGTGAAAATTTGAAAGAGTTTACTAGTATTAGACAGTTTTAAGCATATTAAGTATGAAACTCTAGAGAAAGTTTGAGAAAGTTTAATAAGAAGTTGTAGATATGATGGTAAAGTTTATTTATACACCAATAGAGCTAAGTAAAGAGTTACTTAAAAAACTATATAATAAAATTGATGCAAAATGGGAATGGACATTGACCATTGAAATAAAAATTAGAGAGGCTACATTAGCCCAAGTTATGCCTAGTTTAGGAAAACATCATATGGAAATAGCCATGAGAGACTATATACAAATAAATTTGTGCCAAAGATAAGGGCATACAAAATTTTGAGAAATAAAATTAAGGATGTTGTACATAAGAGTAAAATAGCTTGGAAGAAATTTTGTGGACTAATGCCTACGGATGTAGAGGAAGAAGAAAAAGATGAAGAACGAGTTGACTTGGATAATACAAAAGACATCTATAACAATGTTGAGCAATTAGTTGAATAGTTTAGAATATGGCACAAGAGAGTGTGTAGTAGGAAGAGGCACTCACTATTGAGGATTAAATCATTGATACCACATTTCCCAATGTGACTTCAGTTGATAAAGAGCTAGAAAAGATAGTGTCTACTGAGCCAGGAAAAGAGGAGCAAGCTCCTGAATCTATCAAAGATATATTAATGGATATTGATCCAATGATTTTACAAATAAATGAATATACAAGTATTGTTGATTAGTGACCATCTCAACAGGTAGTAATAATTTTAATTGATACATCTAATTTTACTATTGAAACAAATGTTCAAACTTATGATGAGGTATAGTTTGTAGTTGTTGAGCAGTAGAGTGGTCAGCACAAGAAGAGAACAAGGAGTCAAAAATCCAAAAAGAAAAAGTAGAGCTATCTACTATAGGCAATAAAAGGTCAAATGTCTCATGACCTTTGAATGAGGGAGATAATGAGATAGCACAGCTACGTTCCACTGGTGAACTTGTAGGGACCAAGGACAAGAGAACAACTGAGGAACCAAAAAGGTACTGATGGCACACAAGATATTTTTCAAATACTAAGTCTAGAGCTACAAACTCAAAGTGTTTTATTTTAATTACTGAGCTCTAGCACTCCAAACTCTAAAGGGAAGGGAATATAGAACAAGAAGGTTCAGTAACTTGGAAAGCTAGTGACTTTCCCACTCAAAGTCACTTTCCCGCTCTGTAACTTTTTGAATTTTTTCACGCCTGGCTCCTTGCACCTGGCTTCGACTTTGGCTTCGGCTTTGGTCATAGGCATCTTGGCCTCTACGTCTGGTCCTGCATGGACTCTTAGCTCTGGAGTCTTTGTTAGGCCCTTCATCTTTTTGACTTCTTGCCTGGTTCCTTTGCCTAGATTCGGCTTCAATTTTGGCCCCTAGCTTCGATCCTGCCTTTGTGCCTGGATCTGACATTGGCTCAACTTTTTCTCTTGATTTCAACTTCGACTCCAACATGGGTCCAGCTCTTACTCCAGTGATTGGTTTCTTTTTGGCTTTTCTTCCTGTATTTGGTGTTATGGAGGTTCCTTCGGCTTCTGGGTTTTTTTCACCTGGTGCGGGTGGTTCAGCCATTTCCTATGCTGATGTGGCTGCCTTTGAGGCTGGTCTTAGTGGACATGCTACTAAGTTAGGCCTCCATGATACCGTGCATTTGGGGAAGCTGATTGCGGTTAGTAACCCTTTAAAGTTAGACTTAAAACTCTTTTCTGTTGATGAGATCTCTAGTTGTTTGGCTAACTTCTCAGCTAATGTTGCTATCTTTTACTTTAAGGGTTTTTGGCCTTCTTTATCAGACTTGCATGCTTGGATTTCTCATCATTGGAACCCCATTATTTCAGAGATAGCCCATATTTACCCTTTGCCTAGGGGGCTATTCATTGTCAAATTTGAATCTTCTACTAATAGAGCTGCTATCCTTCACTGTGTTTTCTATTGGAATTCAAAGTATCCCCTGATGGCTAAACCCTAGCATAAAGATTTCAACCCTTTGACAGAATCCTTTAACACTTTCCCTGTTTGGGTTAGGTTGTTGAATCTCCCCCTTCACGTTTGGGTAGATTCTATTTTGGAGGAGGTGGGCAGTTCCCTTGATTCTTTCTGCTTGATTGATAAAGATTCTTCCAATGTTTTCCATACTACGTATGCTCGCATACTAGTTGAAATTGATGTTTCTAAGGGACTCCTAGAAATGATTTCAATGGCTTCTTCTTTAGGATCTTGGAATATCATTCTTGACTATGAGGGTATCCCCTTTTGCTATAGGAAGTGTCGCAAGACTGGTCACATGGCTTCTGGTTGCTCCCTAGGAAAATCTAGACTGAAGATGCCCCCTTCTTGGTGGAAAGGGGTCTCAAAATATCACTACACGGTCCACAAGGTCCTCTCTCCAGGGGATGAAGACTCTCTTCAAGATATTGTGGTGGAGGTCTCTTCTCCTATTCCAAGCTCTTCAGCAAAGGATCATGCTTTGGCACCTTTGGTTGCAGCAAATCAGTCCTCGATTTCTATTGTCCTATCTTCTGGTGCTTTAAAGGAGGATCCTCCATTTGCTCCTCCTCTAGTTTTTTTTGTCCCATCTTCTATGGATGTAGTTGATCTATCTTCTGGTGTCTTGTGGGTAGCCACCTCTATTGCTCCATCTATGGTTCTTGTTCCTTCTCTTGTTCCTACTACAATCTCCACTGCTGCTATTTTTCCCTTGGCCTCAAAGGTTTTTGGGTCTTGTTGTAGCTTAACTGATTCATAATGCTAGCCGACTACTGATTTGGTGGGGGTTGGAAGGTCCTCAGTTAAAGTTCCCTCCATTTTTGTTTCATCTAGATCGGCCCTTCCTGTGTCCTCTTACCTAGATGCAGACTTTCTTATTGCGGCCTCTTCCCTAATCTTAGGGATTTCTAGTGGCTCTGATGTTGCTGATTTTTAGTGGTAAAGGTTGAAGGTTTGGTGGAGGATGGATGGATTATAGTAAAAGGTAAAACGATCAAGCCATCCATGGCCTCTTTTGACATGGCATTACATTCTCACAAGAAGGGATCTAAAGGCAAGGCATGATTTTGGTCTGATGTTCTTTTTTGCCCCCTTGATTTTAGAATGTCGTTCTTTGTAGGGCATAATGGTTGGGGATTTCTTCCCCTCTTATCTTTGGGTTTCAAGAGCCTAGTCAAAACCTTTGTTGGTGGCTGTTGTTCTACCACTTTGGTCATCTTATCTTTGGGTTTCAAGAGTCTAGTCAAAACCTATGTTGGTGGTTGTTGTTCTACCACTTTGGTCACCTTTTGTTTGGTGGTCTGTTGTACTGACCTTTTGTTTGGCCTTTGTCCTTTGGTTGGGTTTTATCTACTTATTTTCAGCCTTTTGTTCTATTTCAAACTTTGGTTTCAAGATCCCTACAAAACTTGTTTATCTAATTAAAAACTTGGAAAGCTAGTGACATTAGATGAAGCTATTGTGATTCTAAATTTGAAGACTATTAACTTGATTTATGAGAAGATGAAAATCTTGAAAGACCTATTATCAAGGAAAATGAGACAAGAAGAGTTGGGAAGGGAGAAACAACAAAAGCTAGTGTTGTATGAGATCAAGGACATTTTCTTAGAAGCATTTGATTTAGACAACCTTGATGAGAAGGCTCCTATTATTAATCGACAAGCTCAAATTATGGAGCAGGTAAATGATACAGATGTTGACTCAAATGAGAAACTAATGTAGTGGAAAGTAAGAAATTTTTAGAAGAAAGTAATAGAAAAAGTCTCCACTAAAATTGCAATAAGGAAACTTCATTTATCAAACCTTGTAAATAACATAGAAGAAGTTGTCAAGAATTTCCATTCTTTGTACAAACATTTATGTGATGTTACATTCTTTACAAAAGAAAATCAAGAGCTCATAGATAGATAACAAGCATATTTAAAGTCAATAGAATATTCTTTGAACATGGATGCAAGATCAACATCATTTAATTTTAATAGATTAATAATGGCCCAAGCTAGGTTTCATCTTATCTCTATTTAAACAATGTGGACACCTCACTTAGAGGATATGTAGAGAGAGATTTAATTAGAAAAGGAGGTAGTACAAAGAGATCCAAATCTCTCTATTGCTGATAGTTTGGTTGTTCTAGTTATTATTCTAGAAATCAAGATTCAAATTTTGGAGCCTGTAAGGACGAGATAGGATCATGCTTTAGCCATGATAGTATAGATTCATAAATCAATTTTGGATAAATATGGCATCACCATTACTCCACCCCAATAGCCATGAGTGACACAAAAAAGGGGGATAATGGACATGATCAGATGAATCAGATGAAGAAAGTCTTTGAAAATAAATTGAACATGGTTTTTAAGTTCTACATGTATATACTGAATGGTAGAGTCAGTGCATATACAATGAATAACAAGAAATGTATGGACTATATACTAAGGGGGAGTAATTATGTTTCAATTTTGTATTGAATAGATTTTGATCATGAAAAAGTATTTTTTCCTCTAATGTCAAAAAGGGATATTCTTAATCCCTAAGTCATGTTGTCTATTATTGTTAAATACATAGTCATGCACAAGGAAGGATTATTAGGTCATCCCTATAATTGAATCATCCTATATAGGTCAAGTGAAGGAATAAAGAATTGTAAATATTCTAAGTCAAGTTTCAAATAGTAGTTATTGTCGAGCATGCTAATGGTCACTGACTACTCACATGATTGACAAGCAAATATGAGCTCATAATGGATGTCAAATTAGTCAAATTTTAGTGGAAGTTGAATGTTATATGTTGGAAATACAATAAGGAAGTAAACTCTGAGGGGGGGGTGAATCAACACTTAAAACTTTCAACCTCTAAAACTATTCACCACACATCCATCTCACAGTCTATGCATATAAATTGAAATACCAAATAAAGAATATACATCCATAGCATGAAAGTAAAATATTCAACACATGTATGACACCAGATATTTGATTACCCAGAAACCCTCCAATGAGAATGTAAAATTGGGGTGGGGATGACACCCACAAATCTTCACTATTGCAACAATAAAATGTATCCAATGAAGGTTACAATGTTTAACCATGAAACATGATCTACCCTGTGAAAGATCTACCCTATTAAAGTCTTACAAGATTGTTAGATCTTACCCTATTAAAGGATTTAAACACTCTGCTAAAAGTGTGCCTGGTAAAAGGACTTTAACTTACAATGAAGTAAGCACCTTATTAAAGGATTTACAATAGCCTATTAAGACTACTCTATTAATAGATTTAACTAATTCACTTATTAGAATGTCTCAGCAATGGTCCTTTAGTTATCACTCTATTGCTTGATATCAGATCACCTCTAATATATAATTGATCCTTTCTGACCAAATGTATCTCTATTGTCCTCCAATTCCTTTCCTTTGTTCTCCTTTAACTAATTTTGCAATGTAACTCAATTCATAACACCTTAATCACCATGAATTCTCTATTTTCACATGCAAACTCTCTTCAATTATCCTTGGCATTCAGTACAAAGTTTAGGGTTTGTCTTCCTTAAGAAGACCTAGGTGACTTAGGGTTAGGTATGAATCAATGGTAGTGATTCACCCATATTGCCACTTAAACCTTCTCTTTTTCTGATTGGATGCATGCAATGCATAGGGATTCATAATTAAGATTCATCCTCATTAACAAAGATCATAAATCAATCCTTAAGTTGGCCCAAAAATGGTCTACAGAGAATTTTGTGCCATTACAAGCAACAATGTCAAAATTGTGTAACCCAGCATTTGAAGTCCCTGATGCTCAGCATCAACTACAAATTCAATGTTGTAACTCCACCTTTGAATGACTTGGCATCCACTGATCACTCAGCATATAAATAGCTTAGCACATATCATCTACTCAACACTTGAGTGACTCGGCACTTACTAGTTACTTAGCTCACACTAAATATCTATCGCTTGGCATATACTATCTAACAACTTATGCTCGGCATGTATTACTTATTCGACATGAACTAAGTAAATAACTTAAGTATATTCTTACTCATATGTCAAAACCAATATGAGATTAACAATATAGACTGATTTATTTAGTATATGTCAAGCATAGTGAAGATCGAGGGATAGCATGAAGAAACAATTTATGATGAGCACTAGTATATTGTAAGTGTCAAGTAGTACAATTTACATTCTTGTTTGGAATGGCACTAAAATCTATGTTAACCATTTTTTTGAGATGGAAGCATATTTTGAAGATTGTAGAGTTAATCAATGAGGTGATTATGCATTTTGTTGAGGATCGTCAATCCTTCGGAAATGGATTCCACCAATCAAAAATTTGGGAGGTCTAAGGGGAAAAAGAATTAATTATAGATCATTGATTTGGATTTGAAGGTTCATCAAGACACCTATTTAAGGAGGGTCTATGACCTAATTTTCAAGAAGGTTATTGCATGCATGCAAAGTGTGAAGGATTGGATGGATGCAACGGTGAAGGTAGATTAGACAAAGTGTAGAGATTGAGTAGTGTACTGAAGTGTAGAGATAGAGATATATCATATCATAGAGGTGGTCAGTTAGTAAATAGCGGATATTTTCTATCCACATGTTAGTGAAAACCAAATGATTTGGTAATGATACATTTTAATAGGTGTAATCAAGGTTTAAATCTCTTAACAAAGTGGTCCTAATAGACCTTTATAAATATCTTAATAGAGTACTTACTTATTTGTAAGGTTAAATCCTTTAAATAAGGTATATTGTATAAGTCTTGTAACCTCTTAACATGGTAGATCCCTCATAAGTTAGATCAAAAAAAGTGATCAAACTTGTAGCCCTAAAAAATGAACTTTATAGTAGTGAACATTTATGGGTGTCATACCCACCAATAATTTACCTTCACATTAGAGGGTTTCTACGTAGCCAAATCATTTCATTTATGTGTTATGAGTTACTCTACATGTTTGTGAGTTATTCATGATATTAGATGTTAGATCTTATTAAGAATTGCAGTAAATTTTTATTTTATTTATGACATTGATGAGATAAGGGTTTCTAGTTAAGCTATTAGATTTGATATTTTTTTGAATTGTTAAAGTTGTATAGATCCTTATTCAACCCCCTCCTCTTAGTATCTCATTTTCCCTATTATATTTTCAACAGGTTTTGCAAGGTTTTTGGATTGGCAACCTTTTCTTATATTCCAAGTTTTACTCAAGACCCTAGTTTGTGTGCCTTCATGTCCTATTGGCTAGCATTTCCTGATTTTCCATTAGAGTACAAAGATCGAGAGATAGTGTAAATTCTAGCTAATAAGATGTGGATTTTTGTAAAGCATGACTTAATACCATTTAAGTAGATCCACCTTCCTATTTGTGTTTTTATTCTTCTTCATACCTCTAATCCCCTCCCCTAATTATCTTTATTCATTCACATTACGGTGTGTGGCTTCAAGATATTATAGTTCAAGAGGTAGAGATGATTGATAAACACTTGTTATACCTTGGTCATTACACCTTAGAATTTCATTCATCTAGCTTTGATGTGATATCTATATGTGGTGATCATTCTTTCAATGCTTCTAAATCCAGTCTTCACACGGTGGTGGAAAAAATATTGGATTCAAAACTTGTGATAGTAAGACAAAAGTAACATATTGAGTTGAGATATAATTGGCTTAAATATTTACAAGAAACTTTATTTTCATCATCTAGGGAGGAGTTGGACCTAATATCTTTAGGGAAATAATTTCCTATCCATAATTAGTCTATGGTTATTCTAGGGATACAAGCAGCTTCGAAGCTTCCTCGAACAGAAGCAACTAGATGTATATTGCCATATATTGTTGAGGATTCCATAAGACATAATCCCCAGTAAGATCAATTTGAACGCATGAATAATGAAATCTTCTTATTATCATCCAAGAAAATGGTAGAGAAAATCCCCATATTTGTTGGGAAACCATAGTATATCCAAACTCTTATTTGAAGACTCAGAAAATCAAAATCAGGGAAACTTCTAGCAACTTAATGAGGATGGTCAAGATGAATTTTTCTTAGAAAATTTTCTCCACTTTTTCTTTGACTAGTAAGGCCACCTTGGGTTGGATCTTTCTTAGTTTTTGTTTGACTAGTTTTATGTTTAGATCCACCACCATATGATGTACAGATAGCTATGGGTCCATTCCTATCATGTTGTGATATGACCATGTGAATCTACCAATATTATCTCAAAGGACCTCAAAAAGAACATCATCTTGCCTTTTGTAAGGATATGGAGATATAAGCGATTATGGGAATCTATTATGTGCCAATGTTGATTGACTTTTTTTTTTTTATTAATATAGATGATTCCTTTGGTTTGTGATCACGTAGGGGAAGGAAGAGATCTCTATGCTTAGGTTCCTTAAAGAGGTTTTCATCTTTGGATACATCCTTTATTTATTTTTCTTTTTTGATTTGGTCTAATGGCACCCTAAACGAGTTTTCATTATGAGACTTTTTTCTCATTTTAACTTTGTTTTTTCCTTTGACTTTTGTAACCTTGAGACTTCTTCCTCCATGAAATAACCTTTTAGGAAAAACTTATAGACATGGGAAGATGGTGTTTTCACTTTCTTGTCTGCTACTTTGGCTCCCATATATCTCAAGAGTGCATCCTCACTAGGAAACTTTTTGATGTGAATTAAATTTGGTTGGCCCCAACCAATGAGTTCAAGATGGGAAAAGGAGGTCAATGAGTTTTATAGATAGTTCATGGAGCATAGAGGCTCCTATAAGATATTGTCATTATAGGCTCTCTTTGAAACCTCTTCATGGGTGCCTTTGACATCTACAAGTTCATTTTGGATGTTTAAAAGGTATTGTCATTCCCATTAGTGCCTCCAATTGTGTGAATCCAAAATCAAGGCCTTTGTGTCAAGTTTGCTCAATAGGGTTTTTTAATCCTATTTCTTCTTAACCTAAGCTTCCTCATTGATAATTCCATTTCTCTATAGAAAGTTGGTGTGAGTTTATATATTTATCTTTTAAATAGTCAAGCAATCCTTTGTCCTTGGGAAGTGTATCTTTTATGACCAAGTGCTAATAAATGGGTCTATCTTTTTTCCATTCAAGGTTATGTTGCATACAAATTTGGATGGATTGATCTTATTAAGATGTGGTGTGGTGTATTTTTTGAGGCCTTGGTGTGATGGGTTCTCTTGTGTATGTGGCTCAAGGGGAAAAGTGCCAACTATAAATGTGTCTAATAAGCTATACTCACCATAATCCTAGTGGTTGATCTTAATAGTGGATAGTGTGGAGGTATTGCTTCAAACTTTGAAGATGGATCCAAAAATGGATGATGAGCAAAAATTTGAGCATATTAATGCTACTTTGGTAGTTTTTGGCTCTCAAAACAGTATAATAACTTTAATTTGGATTATGGATGACTTGTGAAGGATGTAGGGTCTAATTTATAGGCCAAGGGTGAGGGAAATAGATGTCCAAAGATGCAAAGAAGAGATATTGTGAGGGAGGTCTAGGATGCAAAGAAAGGTGATCACATGGATTATGCTTTCTCAAATCCATAGCCTTGCAACAAGTGTCACAATTAGGAGAATGAGTGTGAGGGGATAAGAAGCCTATTAGGATAGTAATGTAAAAGAGACCTATGATATGGGTTTAAGTGCACTTGGGTGGGTGTATGGGATGTGGCATGAGAGTGGATGTAGGCTTGAGTCATAAAGTCTTAATCTATGCCTAAAACTATGAAAGTAATTAAGGAAGGTGATTAGGCTTAGGTACGAGGGTGATGTGGCTTAGATAAGTGGGTGATGTGGATAGCAAGTGGCTATGTTAGAGAAATGCAAGTGAATGGATTAATTAAATAAGCTTCTAATAGATGCATGGTATGGATTAGGCTAAACCACTAGGTCAAAGATGGGTTGGGCAATAGTTAAGTTTTAAGGATTTAATTCATTGAATTAATTAATTAAAATGGGGCAATTTGGAATTAAATTAAATATTTTGTGTGATTTATTTAATTTAATAGAAGAACGTGGATTTAATTAATAAATCACACTATAGGTTGTTATTTGATTAATAATTGGACTATAGTCATTTAATTAACTAAATTAATTAACTAGGGGATAACACAAATTAATTAAACATTAAATACTTAACTAAGAATTATGTGGAAGATTAGAAGAAGGTTAGACATAAGAAATCAAAATTTAAATTTAGGGACTCCATTTAAATTAGGGATGGTTTAGATTTTTTAGAATTTCAACCATAGTTTTCATTTTGTTATTCCAAGGAAGATTCAATGATCTTCCTTTATCTTTTATCCACTACCTACATCTCGCATCCCAAGACAATATGATTGGATGGATAGATTTATTGTGGAAGATGGTGTTGGATCTTGGGAAAATGAGTTTAAGGTGAATTTGAAAGCTCTAAAATTGTCTAGTTTGGACTTGATGAAAATTCAAAATGACAAGGAGCCTCATTCTGCCTATTTTATGCTAGTTCAATAACATTATTTTTATTAGTGTTGTATTTTTATGTAACCAAGCCAACAAAACACCCTTTGATGTAAAAAACTAATAATTGTGCTCTCTAAGATATATTTTTCTCAATTAAGGAATGACAACTTTTCTCTAATATATTTTTTTTTTTGATGATTTAGAAATTTTTATTTTTTTGTTTTTATCACTTTACATTTTTTTTCTATGCCCATTTTATATTCATGTTTCATGACTTTTTAGATCTTTATCCTTAACATAAGTGTAAGATATAGTTCTTAGGTTATATACAAATCTTGATCAGAGGCAAAAGAAGGGTAGGATGAAGAACGACTTAGAAGGAAGGCAAAAAAATGTAACTTGGGACTAAAAATTTATTATCTGGATGTAGCTATGTACTTTATGATATATCAAGGCTTAAGTCATTTATATTTCAAAATAAAAATGCCCTAGAAGATTAATAGAAAATATTAGTTAATTATATGATCAAATTTAGGTGTCTACACTAATTCACTGACCTTTGAAGAGTATCTTAGCAAATTATTTATACTAAAACATATAACTAACTAAATTAACTTGTTGACTACTTCTAAAAGAATGAGTGGATAGAGTTATTAGATTAACTCATAAATCAGAAATTAAGATCTTTAAATTAAATTAAGATCTTAATTTAATTATCTTGTCATGAGAAAATGGAAGGACAATTAAATTAAGATGCAAAAATGATATTATTTATAATGGACCTAAAAATTATATTATTTATCATGAACATGTACTACTAGGTATGCTTATATAGGAAACGTAATAAGAGATTATAATAAAGAACTAATAACCTATGATACGCACAATGTGGAATCACATGTCCACCAAAGGTGGATAATCCTCCACTATGAAATTGTCTTAAATTTAATTGTACCCCAAGATCTTTAATTTAATTTTTGTATCTTTGTCTTTCATTTGATCATGGGGGTGTTTTCAAGTCATGTAATAATCTAACCAATTTTTTGGTTTATGCACTTTAAGTATAATAGAAGGGGAAGACCATTTAGAAGATACTGATATAGATTATTGATATGTAGCATCTCTTTTCATGTATCAAAAATATAAGAAACTAATAAAGAAAGATATAGAAGAAAAGAATATTTAGCAATATGAAGATATCCCAAATTTATCATTAGTGACAACATTTTTTTATTTGTACATTTGTGTAAACCTACAAATTTCTTACAAGAATTAATAAATAGATTTTCATCATGCACTTATATCTTCATATCAACATCTTAGGATGTAAACTAATCTAGACTTACTCTATAAATATTATGGATTACCTATCTTTAAAAAATTATGGAATTTTTCTTTGATAAATTTTCCATGGATTAGGCTAGCTAGGAATTAAGCACAGACCTTCTTTTCACTCAAAAAAAAAATTATCCTTGTTGCAATGACTAAATGGTTTTATACTTCTAAAAAATCTAACTTGCTACTTTCTTTCAAACTTATTTTCAATTGACTACTCAATTTTCCAAAAACTTGTTTTCTTGTTTACATCTTTTTATATGTGGGTTACTAGTTTTACCTTCAACTTGAAGTGTTTCTAGGTTACCAAAATCATTGTGTGAAGAGTTTATGAGTTTATGGATGTTATGCTTAGATAGATTTCATTTCAGCATTACAAGTTTATGATAATATGTTTCATGAGATCTAAGATATGAGATGGATTATGTGTGAATCTAGTAAATTGTTTTAACAATGAAAAGATTTATAGGTCTTGATTCACCCCCTCCCCTCTCAGTATCTAGTTTCCCATTGATATTTTCAACAATTGGTATTAGAGCCATGTTCTCTTGAAAGAAGTCTAACAACTTGAGAGTAAAAATCTTGAAATGGGTGAATACAAAATGGAAAAAAATATTGAGAACCAAATGATTGAAATCCATATCATACTGCAGCAACTTGAAGGAGAAAAAGATGAGTTAAGGAAATCCTTAAAGAAAAGGAAAGATATGGCTATTTAGAAGAATGACAAATTATATAAAGAAATTAATGTTAGAAGATAGCTTAGCAATGGAAATATTGATGGCAATGATGCACCAATATAAAATCTACTAGAGAAGAGCAACATTCTAAGTAAAGAAGTCAGAGACTTCAAGAGAGACAAAGAAATTCAATCAATAAGACTATGTGAGGTGACTAAACAAAAGAAGAAAGCTTAAGAAGATAAAAGAAAAATAGCTACTAGACTTGAAGAAAGATCATTTGATATGTAGAATCTTATAAATAATCAGTTGGACATGATGAACTGGTTATTAATTACAAATCGGAGTTGAACACAAAGGACATGGAGATCACAAATTTGAGATCATAGAGTGACCAACTAAGGAATGAGTTGAGATCTGAGAAATAACTATTGGAAAGAATGAAAAAATCAAATGAATCTATCAAATACTTTGAAGAACTAATGAGATCGCCAAGGTCATCCAGTGATACTTCTGGTCTAAGACATATCAAGCATTCTTTATATATTGAAGAAGGAGAGTCATCAAAGAGTGGAGAGAAAAGAAATGAAAAATCCAAAGGTGAACCTACTTGTCATCCTTGTGGTAAATTTTGACATACTATTAACATATGTAGAAGCAAAAATTGTATGCAAAACCCTAAACCTAAGTTTACCAGTATTTGTTTTAATTGTAAAAACCAAGGACACCAAGCACATGAATGCAAGTCAAAGAAAAGTGATGCACCTACTACACCTATATTTGAGGACATTGTTACAATTGTCATAAATATGGACAGAGAGATCATAAATGTAGATCCAAAGCAAAATCTAATTGGGCATCTGAAAGGAAAACACATGCACCTAAGCAAGGCAACTCTTACAATTGAAATTATAATACATGGTATACTTTTCATTATTGTGGAGAGTTTGGGCACATTCCATATAATTTCATTAAGACATATTTCTAAGGTAACTAATGGAAAAGTAGTTTGTTTTAGTTGTCTCAAGGTTGGGCATGTTAGTAAGAACTATAAGACCCAAGCCCCAGCACAAAATAGTGAAAGCAAAAAAGCAAAGGGAAAAGTTGTGATAAAAAAACATTGAAAGAGTTAGTCAAAGATGGAACAAGTGAAGAAAGAAAAGCTAAGATCACCCATACTAATGGATCAGGTGATCACACCACATTCAACTAAGCAAAAAGGTATGTAAGGGATTGTATACTTAAATGTGTTAGTTTTTCAGAATTGTTGCAAATGTATAAGCACCGCCATGTTTTTGGTATGTGTGTTCCAAAGGTAGCTCTCCTCATATTAATAAGCATAAGACATGAATAGACATGTCTCTTTAAGGGACATGTCTATTTGTTAATTAATAATTATATTATAACATATTTATAATATTATTATAATATAATTATAATAAATATAACCATAGATATTATATATATATATATATATATATATATATATATATATATATATATATATATATATATATATATATATATATATATATATATATATATATATATAATATTAATTTATCTCACATAATAAACACACACATATAATTATACCTTATGATATATATATATATATAAGATAAAGACATCTGACTTGAGTAAAAGTTTAATACTCCCTCTTAGTTAAGAATGATAAATACAATTTGATAATCAAGGATAATGGTCTATCACTATTTTAATCAACCCATAGACATTCAATTTAATGATATCTAAGCTCTTAGTTGGTAAAACACTTAATATGCATTTATAATAATAACTCAAAAACATTATAATTAATGTCTAAGCTCTTAGTCATAAATCTCACAAAATGCATACTTACCAATATCTCTAATATGTATTTATACAAACAACTCAAAGATAGTCATTTAATGGCATATAAGTACATAGTTGTAGGTCTCACAAAATACATATTCACATGATATAAGTACAATAATTACTCAAAATATATAGCACAAAATTTTAGCCAACTAAAGCTGCCACACATCAACACTCCCTCTTAGCTAGGAAGGATAAATGCAAGACATATATTACACTATTGGTAATATAAGCAACGACAAGTTTTAAGGATCTCTTTGATCAGAAGATATTCACCATTTTTATATCATGAGTATTGGTCTCCCAGAATACATGAGATTCACCAATTACTCAAATGTATGATATCACATCTGATATCAAGAGTATTGGCCTCCCAAAATATCAAATATATTCGCCAAGTACTTAAATAAAGGTTTGATATCACAATACAAGTTATTGTAAGATTTTCATCTTATAGTAACTTTTGCAAATACAAGTAACATCATTTGGAAATCATCACTTCCTCCTAATGTACACATGGAGTTGGCCCAAATAGTCATGAAGAATCATAGTCCACTTGACAATTACAATTTATTGATCACTGGAGAATCCATATCAACATGGTCTACTCCCTCTAAACCAATAAAAGTGAGATCATTGAAGGTTGACTAAACCATATCCTTTGTCTCATCCCTCTCTTTCAAGGTTGCCTCTAATGAAATGAAAGGATCCCTCTAAATCTCAAACTCCCTCTTCCTGTAAGAAGATACTTGGAAGAAAATATCATGGCATATAGCTCTTATAGTTTTAGACAATTATCTTAGTTTAATATGACTCTCATCATAATAATAACTTATCAATTACCTATTATTTAAGATTACTTATCAATCAATCTCTCTTATCAAATATTTATTAATTATAAAAAAAATTCATATAAATATGTATGATTATATAGATAAAGTATTCCCTCTTTAATTATTACTTCACACTTTTAATAATTACTAAAAATTATAATTAATACTTATATATATAATAACATATTAATGATAGAATTAACTTACAATATACTTCATAATAATAAGATAAGGAGAACTTAAAATCATATAACACATGTACCTATGAGTGCCTTTCATTCACATTTTTATTTTGTGTTTAATTTACCCCATTCAACCCCCTCTCAGTTGTCATTAGTTCCCTTTGAACCCACAAGATATGTGTGATGACGTGTGATGGTTAAGGAGAAATTTGTATGTTTAAAATTTTCCTTCTTTCCTTAAATATTATACCTTCATTGTGTTGGGTGGGTTCCCCTTGATTCCAATCAATTGGTATAATTTATTATATGATGTCCAAACATTTCCCACTTTGGAGGGATTTACGCCATTTCCTATCATGTAGTAAGGGTCAATTGACCTTACCGATCACCTTTGAATATATTTTCCCATTCATGTAGACTTGTTGAATTTCCTCCTCATATATTTGATGAATTTTATGAGTGAGTCCCTTATCAATTAGCCTACAATCCTCTGGCATCATAATTAGATCCAGTTGAACTAACATGGGGCAACAAAATCAAACCTAGTCTACATTACCAACAAGCTTTTTTGCACCCCCTTTCTCTGTACAAGTTTTGTGCAATACTTGTTATTTTTATTTGGGATGGATGTAAAATCTATTGGCAACTCTATTTGACACATAATCACCTTTTATTAGTCCCTACCTTATATAAGGCAGGGAACTAATATTTTCATTATCTCTTCACATTAATTTTTATAGACAAATTTAAATATAACAAGCTAATATCTTGATAGAATTATTTTTAAAATCAATTATAAGAACCAAATTTTGATTTTCTTATTGGTCACAACATAATTTCCTAGGAGTTAATTCTATTTTTCTAAATCAAAAAATATGAAAAATGAATAAATAAGACTAAATTAATTATCTGTCAAAGATTTCAGCTACATGGCATAAAGCTTGTCAAATGTCAAGCATTGCCTTTTAGGTAATGGAAAAAAATCTAAAACAAGTGAAAGGTAGCACTTAAGCATGTTTTTTCAATTTTTTTGCAAGCCCTAGAAACAAGGTGCTTCAGGCTTTTCATGGTGAAACCTGACTAAGAGAGCTAATAAGTCATTCAGATCCAAAGGGCTAAGGCCTAAGGTCTAAAAAAAGTCAACTAGCTGCCCTAAGCCCACCTACCAATAATGTCAGTCACGGATGAAATGGTTCACCTACTTCGAGTGATTTCAATCCAATGTTGTTAATGTCATTATTTCTACAATCCCATATAAGAATAGTAGATTCAGTGTCTCTTAGTGGTGGATTATTTACCTATCCATTGGACGTATATTTGCGCTAGTAAACATATTGGCTCTACAACCTAAGGATCCATTCCTAGAATTGGATTTCTGACCCCTATCCCTATATCTGGTAGGGTCTATTGGCTAATTTAATGGAATTTTGATTCTAGCATAGATCTTGAACCAAGCACTGCATATCATTTTTCTCTTGTATAGACATATTGGCTAGCATCTAGGTCTTCATACTTGCTTATGTTTCTCATGTGTATAATTGAACCTCCATAGCACCCTATATATTTTCAAGTCTAGAAATGTAGATCTTTTTTGTAAATTCACTGTGATTTTTAACATGCCCCTAAAAGTCATTTCCAAGCAGCAATAACATAATTAAACAGACTTTCTATCATTCAACCCAATATTCATAGTAAAAACTCTTCAATTATGGAAGCGAAGTCCATAATACGAAGAACATTGCTCCAAATTTTAATAATATCAATTTGTTGAGTACTAATAAAGAATCATACAAAAATTTGATAGTGTTGAATGTTGAATTGATTATTAGAAAATAATGTATCTATAACATTTTTCTTAAACAAACATTTAAAATTATTGATTTGCGCCTTCTAAAATTAAAACAAACCAACAACTCCTCCAAGCAAGGAAATCTCTTGTGAAATTGGACATCAATCATCTTTATTAATAATGGATTCCATTGAATTAATTACAAATCAAAGTAAAATGGTAAAGTAATGTTATGATTTGCATCCACCTGATGGTAAAAATGGGCTCACTCTTCTTTCCAATTTTGTTAAAAATAGGCTCACTTAACAATGAAAATTCTAGAGTTTGAAGTCTATAAGTAGGGTTGTATGGTACAGCTAAATTTCTTTTAATATTTATTCTTCCTGCCCTACACATATTTTAGTCATCTAGTGCTTCTTTATTTATAATTGAATTAATTTCAAAAATTTGAAAGAATGTATTTAATTTGTTTAAAAAGTTCATGGAACTTCTTGGTAGAACCTGTTTGGTTGGTATTAACAAATGTTATATTTGTTATATATCTAGAATTTGTCAAATGGTAGATTTGTTAATTTAAAATTGGAATTTGTTGAGCAGAAGAAATGAATATGAAAATCTGGTTTAATTTCAATTGGCAATTCCAATTCCACCTCTTAAGGTGGAATTGACAAATCCTCATTTTTAAATCAAAATGAGAACTCAAATCATATTACAATTTTGGTTTAACAAGATTAATTTTTTTTAGAATTTTGTTTTACCAATTTTGGTTCAATTCCAAAAATAAAAAAGACACCTAAAAATATACAAAATTAGAAAAAGAAAAAGATGGAAAACAATTGGATAAAAAAAGAGGGAGAGAAGTTAGTTTGTGCCATTATGTGGAAAAATTTTGGCTTCAATAAAAAAGGCCTAGATACATATTTTTTTAAAAAGGATTACAATGAGGAGTTTTACAACTTGCCACTGAAAATCAAAATCTAGAACTTAGACAACTAATTTGAATAGTTAAAAGATTGGCTTAAATCAATGAATGTACATAATTGCAAATTTTTTGATCATCCACTTTTGACATGGATGCAAATTTAAAATTTGAAGAACAATACCAAAATGTATTTCAAATTTAGCCACAAAGTTTTAGCTTCTATGACAGAAAAATTGGGATTAAAAAATATTACCTCTTGCTCATAAGCTTTATTAACTTAACAATAGAGATTTCTAATACAAGCATTTATCGACATACAATGTTTATACATATGAAATGTGATACATTTTAACTCGTCTTGCAATTTCCACCCTTTCATAAGGCAGGGACTCCACCTCCACAAGAGCCCTTGTTATATATTTGAATTTCATCTCGTATGGATTGATCATCCTTTTGTTTTAACTACATACCACTTTTGAGCATTCAATGTATAATAGCTATTGATTTCTCTCTTATATCTCCATATTTCAATATTGATCCTATGATCTATGATGGCCATGATAGACACCAAAAGTGGAGGGAAGTAGGCATATGAGCTACAAATACGATAAGGCCATTGTGTGACAGTGCCATGGGCTTGGGGAGAGAAAATAATAAAGACACCATAATAATAGTATTTTCCATTTCAAGTGTTCTACCAATAATTTTTATGGTCCCAAGTGGAGGGAATGAATCCTTTAGTAGAAAGCTTATACTTTTGTTACTGGCCCTGAGAAAAGATATACTCTTGGAAGGCTTGTTTATATGGAATAATATTCTTCTATTTGGGCTCCTCAACAACAAATTTAACATCAACTTTTTCTATTATGGTAGAAACAATACTACCACCTTCACAAGCATTGCTTCTCTCATCACTAGAAAAGGGTCCAAAGCTTGGTTGTGTTTTGATTTCAGTTATGTCCATAACTATCTCCCCTTTTGAATGTATAAGTATAGGCTCTCACAAGCCCCTATTTAATATGCATAGACATACAAATTGAATGTATCAAAACTATAAATTTTAAATAGAGTAATCTTTCACAAATTTCTCAAGCTCCAAGACTAGGATAATAGGGCACTTCAGAGTGCATTCTATATAAGGATTGGTAACATTATAGATCGAGTATTTCTTCTAATGATTTTCAAGATTCAATTGAAGACAATATTGGTTTGTTGATTCTTAGTTACAATGGACATGCCAATATTTTTTCATGTTCTATTTTATAACATGATAGATAAATGTGAGGTGATTATTATTTTTATTTTTTTTCTATTATCATTATATTGTAAGCGAATAACACATGTTCCTTATTGTTTCTCCTAATCACGCTTGATAAATTCAGACTTTTGATCTTCATAGATGTTACATTTCATCTATTAATCATTCTTGACTAGACATCTAAATCATATGTTATTTACAACATGAAGCTAACTATATATCTCCTTCCTAACTACTCGAAGATAATTATAGAGATCTTGAATATATTATTAAATATGGTGTGGACTTTAATTTAGCCTGTCAATATTTTTCTAATAGATTCCAAATCATAATTCAGTTTTTGCATCAATTATTGATGTCCACTTGTCCTTTCATGTCTAGTTGTAACCTTAATATGATGCCCATGCATGTTTATAACTTTAAATAATGTATTTCTACTTTTTTTGTTTAGTTGGATTCTTTCTTTACTATCTTCATTTGCAACCTAGCTCTGATGCCATGTTAGTTTCTTGGGATTGCTGCAACTGTAATAGCACTGCCATGTTTTTGGTATGTGTGTTCCAAAGGCAACTCTCCTCATATTAATAAGCATAAGCCATGAATAGACTTTAAGGGATATGTCTATTTGTTAATAAATAAATAATATTATAATACATTTATAATTATATTATTATTATATTATTATAAAATATAACCATAGTTATATATATTATTATTATATTAATTTATCTCATATATTAAAAACACATATATAATTATACCATATGATATATATATATATATACATACGTATATATACATATATACATATACATACATATATACATATATACATATACATACATATATATACATATATACATATACATACATATATATACATATATACATATACATACATATATATACATATATACATATACATACATATATATACATATATACATATACATACATATATATACATATATACATATACATATATATATATACATATATATATACATACATATATATATACATATATACATACATATATATATACATATATATACATACATATATATACATACATATATATACATATATACATATGTATATCTATATATATGTGTGTGTGTGTATATATACATATATATATACACACACACATATATATATACAATATATACATATGTGTGTGTGTGTGTGTGTGTGTGTAAGATAAAGACATCCGAATTGACTAAAACTTTAATAAAATTTTAAATCATACATTAATTCCTAATAAGAAAAGTAATTAAAATTCCATATCAGTATGAATCATAATGCATTAAGATAAATCTGAGAGAAGTATTGGACAATGGAATGTGTTACACTATCAAGTTCCAAGCATATGTAATATAGTTTGTATTGATCGAGCATGTAACGCTATACTAAAACAATAAAAATAAATAAATATGTAACCATGAACAAGTATAAAGTACCATAGAAATTTTTTTTTACCAACTATTACAAGAACAAGAACAATGATTGAGTCACTCTCAATTCAAAGACCTCAAAATGTAAGAAGATATCATCCAAATAAATTTCCATAATGATGTTAATACATAAAGAGTTTAGTACAATAATGAAGAACAATATCATTCTTAGATGCCTATGTCCAACATATGGACTTTACAAGTATCAAATTCAGTTTCAAGAAGTAACTTCAATAGTCTTCCTTAACACTAGTTATTCATCTTGAACACCTGAAACATACACAAAAAAATGCAACACAGAAGAAAGAGGGCTCGGTACACACTGAGTTGAAAAGTGTAGTCCACCTGCATACATGTTAGAATAAACATATACAAAACCATAATGCAGATATTTGAACCTCATAACATAGTGCAATTCTAAAATTAATATGCAAGAAGTAACCATCTTCAACACAAAATTAAACTCGCACTAAGAATAACTAGTAAATGAATCATATATATACTGAGGTGTCATCAGTATGGTGCTAAGATACTGCATTTGTATATGGTAAGCCCATAGACAACACATAGTGGGATTCTCTAAGTACTCGTGAAATGACATAATAGAGACTTGCCTTGTTCTTCGTACTTAACCTTATTGGTTTAAGTCATAGGTAATGCCAATTATCTTTTGTATGTAACTAACTCACCCAATTCATCTTTAAAATTATCACTAAATTAATTAACTGAATAGGATAAATCAATATTCAGCCACCTCAATATACGTTCATTACAGCTATCCTTAAAATACACATCAAACAGATATTCTAAGAATGCACATGCAACGAATAACAAGTCAATTTTCTCATGATATTACATTCTCATCTTTTGAAAATCTCATCTTTTACTGTCAAATTTGAAAGTAAGCTTAGATTATTTTAACAATAGAAATAACTACTACATTATTACAATCTTGTAAATATAACTAAACTGTTATAACAGTGTAATGATATTTACCAGTCGTAATACTATACTACTTATTCCTACTGTTATAACAAACTAAACTTATCAATTGAAATGACCAAGATAATAAAACAATGTACATATGATATTCTCACTTTTAAATGACATATCACCATACATATATCATAATCTATTTCATTACTTTAAATGACTTTCCATTTCATTTATGAACAGAAATACATCTTTATAAAACAAGATTCTATTTCAAACATCTTATCTCAAAACAATTCGTAAATGCTATTAAGACACTTCATAGCAAAATCAAACATAACTAAATCCAAGTGCAGCCAATGCTTAACAAAAGATCGTTTACAATGTTATTGAATATCCAAGTGTCTATTGAAGTTTAACAATAAGATACCACCCAGTTATAATTATAATCAACATATAAAAATATAATATCTAAGATCAAATCAAAATGCACTTCACAAATATGCAAAGTAACTTACAAAATGCCAATAACCAAAATTAATTAGGATGTAAATCCCTAAGCTATAAGAAGCACACAAACTGTTCACATAAAGACCCTGTCGATGTAACAACATCTATCTATGTCTATGCTTATGAAAATAATGCCTTATTCATTTGCGAACAATTCCACAAACAACAGTTATTTATAACTCAATGTCCATTATAATTTATGGGCTAATTTATGCTGTCGCAGAGAATTTCCTATTTGAATTGAGCTTCCTTTTAACTATTTGACAAAATGTCATTACTAATAAATGTCCTGTTTGCTATGTTACTATTTTTTTATATATATAAAATAACCAAGCTATAGGATTCAACATACTGTTTTCTTTTAAAACAATGATGTAACCCTCATTTATATCATAAAAATAGAGTGATTGTGTCATTAATCAGTCGTTAGACTGCAACCAAATGTAAGCTTGTGACTGTGGCTGAACCACTCATATCTATGAATTTTAAAATATGGTTCTCTCAGAGCTCAGCCCTAACAAAGCCGAATACCCATAAGCATATCTTAAACACTTACATACATGCTGTCACAAACGTGAAGCCCTGATCGGGTTCAACTCAGAGAAAGAATGTATGGTTAGGGCAAAGCCCAAATAAATATATACATATAGAAACACCCGATTTAATTTCTCCATAAATCCACATTCAAAGATGGGTATATGTAGGGCTAAGCATTGCACATAGTGCCATGCTCTACACATATCCATCCTTGAGTGTCAATACACAATATGTCAAACTCATAACCATTTACAACATGCTAATTGAAATAACATTGCAATTGCAAATAGAGAGAGAGAGAGAGTAGGGTAAGAAATTGCCCCTATGTGAAAATTGAAGATGGAAAATGCTTTGCAATTTAACTCAATGCCAAAGCCCCAAAAGCTGAGACCAAACTGGTAATGATCTCCACAAATCTTACACATATAACTTGCAAATGACTTCACAACAAGGTGAAGCAAAAGTAACCCAACAATAACCAACATTATGCCAATACCTCCGCAACAAGATTACAGATTTTAAGCCAAGCAGAGAAATGCAGCCCAGTCTTTGGCCCATATTCTGCAAAAAACCTGATTCACAACAAGAAATGGCTAACCAAACCCTTAGTGCCATCAATCCTCATAAACAAGCATCCAATTCTACTATGACACTTCACAGGGCTATGCACAAGATAGTTACAAAGCCATCGCCATGTTTGGCTTCCAACAAAATGATTATGTTTTCCTCCTTTATGTCAATCGATGCCCATTTAGGGTTTCATAATGCTTAAGAGGTAATTAAACCCTTTTAAAACAAATAGAAATGTTTATGCCAAACACAACTTAGGGTATTTAGCCCCCCCTTTTAATAACAAATATATATGCAATGCAAACTGCGGTTCTCTTAAATAACAAGTTAATATGAGTCATGAAAACAAAACCATCTCAAGGTTATAAGAAATATACAGTATTTAATCCCTTAACAGTCACATATATGAAAGTACAATGATGAGTTCTGAATGCATACAACATATTACCATTTAAATGTATTTGCAATGTCAAGTTAACATACAATATAAAACAAAATGCAGTTTACAATGAGTTAAAAACATAATGAACATAATCGATACCCAATCAACATGAAAATATTTATATGCCAGTTCAAATCACAAAATCCTAAATCTCATTCACTGCTAATAAAATAGTTCTAAACAGAAAATACGTTCAGCATAAGTCTCATTTCTCAAGGACAGTAATATAACCAAGTTCTTCAGAAATATAAACATAACATCTGAAAGGAATCTTATAATAGCAAGGTCCTAATTTGCAGAAAAACCCGAAGTAGTGGTCAAGCATGACGGAGCATTACAATATTGACCAAGATTTTACATCGACCGAGCTTATGTATTGGCTGAATGAAGTGGTATTGATTGAGCAAAGTGATAGTGACCAGGTATTTGAATGAAAAGAAGTGTGAATACAACTTGTGAAGGCCAAGAAAATTGTTGTGCACCTACTAGAGTACAAACACAATTATTGTAGACCTAAATGAACAAATTGAAGGTATATATAGAATTTCAGCATTCATTGTCATTTTACCAAGTGATTCAAATGCGATTTCAGCAATATAGCAAGTGAATCATAGTGTGTCATTGGTGAATTGAAAGATCACACTAAGTTAAGTTTTTAGTGCCAAGTAAGTTAATTTTGAAAGTCATTGAAGTAAATTTGTTCAAATCCCTAGTTTAGAAATGGCATCTTTTGCATTTGCATATGTGAAGGAAATGTTGAAGGAGAGAAATACATAGATTATGAGGAATGATCAATGTCCACCAAAATTCAAAGAATATTCAAATATTGCATTTTTTGGTGATGAATTCGGTGTCATGTCAGCAATTCCACCAAGGGTATTGATGATTCATGATGTATGATCATTCTATATGTGTAAAGTGGGAGAAATTGGAGATTATAACTTTGTGTAGCATTTAAGAAATTGTGTGGTATTGGAGTGTTGAAGGAAGAATACAAGATTGTTGTCAACAAAAGGTTGACATGTGCCCTAGCCTTTCCAAAGGTTTTCAATGTTGAATGGATAAAAATTGTGTTGAGAAGAGTACATGACATGAATATTTGGTTAGAAGTTGGACCGATTAAGATTAACAAGGCTATCATACACTGAGTTACTAGTTATCCTACATTGGACAAACCAAAGATAATGAGAAGTGTTACAAAGGATGTTTTCAAGCAATAAACAAAGGCAAAGTGGAATAATCATGGAATGTCAATCGATGAGATCAAAGACCCAGTCATTGAGTTTTTAGTACATGTGATTTCACATAAATTCTATCAGTCGAAAAAAATGAATAGAGTGATTTGTATTATAGTGGACCTTATATACAAAATTGTGAAGAAACATCAAAGTTATGATATTGTCAAGCTGCAATTGCAACAATTTTCAGAGATCCTTGGAGCAATAAGGAAAGTGAAGAATACATCATGTAAGTTTGGTTCCCTACTCATTTGTATATTCTTCTATGTGCAAAATTCATTCCCCATTATCGGAACCATAGCATGGGATAGAAGTAGACCAGCAATAGAACAGATAAATTATTTAATCAAACAATTGAGAGAAAATTTTGAATCCATAATGGATAACTACTTTGAAGAATTCAAGAACAAGATGATGAATAGAATGAGGATACCTAAGTTGATTATAGATAATTATTTTGATGATACACACTTTATGGTAGATATACATTTTATCTATGCATGGGAATTAATACTGAGGGTTGCATGGCTAAGGCCAATGCAATATGAAGTAAATATTGATGAAGTTACAGCAAAATTCACTACACTATTTTCTTAAGAGATTGATATGAATGTCAAGCCATTTGGTACATATAACACAACCAAGAGTAGAATGACATTAGAGGAAAAAGTTCCCAAGAAAGATAGGAAAAGGAAGAAGATTCTTAAGGTAAAAATGAGTGAAGGTCAACTTCATATCATTGAATGAAAAGGAGAGGATGAGGAATATTAAGATGAAGTTGAAGTTGAGTCATCAAAGGGAAAAGAGTTAGTTGTTGTCGAGCCCATGGCAACAAAGGAGAAGAAAGTAGTAATTATTGATCCAAAAGTGAAAGAGGGTCTAAAGAATGTTGTAAAGAAAGTTGTAACAACACCTAAGCCAAAGTCAAAAAGAAGAGTGATTAAAAGATCAAAGGAAGCTCAATCCCTAGCTAAAAAAGAGAAAGAAAGTCTACCAAAGAGGAAGATAGCCAAAGCACAAAAGAAAATCTTACCTAAGTGGCCGAAGAGAAAATTGGTCATAACACAAGAGGAGGAAGATGATGAAGAAACTAAATCTGACAATCTGATTAAACTTCATATTGTTCTTAGACCACCTCCAACGATTGTTGACTAGGTATACAAGACAAAAAAGGAATCAACTAGTATAGCAGCATTAAAGACAATTGATTTTTATTCTTTAAATATAGATGATCGAGAGAATCTTTAAAATGCTATATTAGATATGATGATATAGTTTGGTTCTACACCTATAGAGCTAGGTGAAGGCATTCCTGAGAATTTATATAATAAAGTTGATGCTAAGTGGAAGTGGGCATTGTCCACTAAAAGACAGATCAGGGAGACCAATTTAGCATAGACAATACTAGATTTTGGAAAGATGCATATGTCTATAGCACTAAAATATTTTATAAATAAATTGATGCCTAAGGAGAGGGCTTACAAAATTTTGATGAATAAATCTCATGAAGTTAAGCAAGAGAGCCTTCAAATATGGAAGGAAGCATTTGGACTAATTGTTCCATTGGCCAAAGAAGATGAAGAAGAAGGAAGAGATGAATGAGGAAGAGCTGAAGAAGAACAAGAAGGTAAAGATGATATAGAAGAAGTTGTAAAACTTACAAAAGAGATAAGATAATTGGTAGAAGGATGTGAACAACAAGATGTTGTCACAATTGAGTACATTCTTGATTCATTTCCATAGAATCATAATGTATTAACTGAAGAAGTTATGAAAAATTCCACATCAAATACATCTCTACCTAGCACTAATCCAGTGTTGCTACAAGAATAAGATTATCCAAGGATTGAGAGTGCAAAGACTGATGATTTTCAAGTTACATCATTTACAATAGTTTTTGACATGAGTGTCGAGCAACAAGGCAAGGCCATAATTGTGTTTACACAATTTACTCATGTCATAGTGGGCCAAACAGATGAGAAAGTGGAAAAAGAAGAGAAAGAGATGACAAAGGAAGAAAAACCCAAAGAACAAGAGGTTATTCACTGATCTTATAAAAAAATTGAGCATCATACCAATAGAAACCTTAAATGTTATACCTATCCAATAGGTTAAATCAACTCAATAGGAGAAGTCACCTGGATCAAGTGTAAAGGGAAAGCAACCACAGATCTCGCTACCTAGTGATAACACCCCTCAATCTCAAATGATGACACATAAAGATGAAATAACAAAGGAAACTATGAGTTTAGATGAAGTCATCACATTGCCTATGTATGACTTGAACAACATGACATTGGAATAGATTGAAGAATTACAAACCTTGTTAAGTCACAAGAAAAAGCAAGAAAAATTGAGAAGAGAACACAAAAAGAAATCGGTATTGCACAATATAAAGGACATTTTTGTTGATGCATTTAAGATTTTTGATGTTAATGTGCAACATCTAATTTTGGATCAGCTAGTGTATATAATTGATAAATTTTAGACAAAAGATATAGAGACCAATTATAAATTGATGAGATGGTTTGAGAAGAAATTTGAGCACAATTTTTTTTTAGAAAGTTTCAACAAAAATTGCAATTAAGTAGGTTTAGGGAATTTTATATGGAACTTTATGATGTTGAGTTCTTTGCATTGGAGAATCAATGTTCTATTGATTTTATATAGGTAGATATGAAGGCATGTACAATTTCATTGCGCAAGAACATAAGTTTAAGCTCACCTTCATACAATAAGTTGACATTTGATCATCAGAGATTAGCCAATTTAATAGGTAGAGATAGTGGCATAAGGAATAAATTTATTTTAATTCAATTCATGCTACTACCCCCTTTGGCGATAATTCAGAGGGAATTATCTATAGCTCAAATTTTAACAAGGAAAGATACACATCTTTCAATAGTTGAGAATTTAATTGATCTAGCTACTCAGCTAAAGACTCATATTCAAGTCATGGAATTAGTGAGAGACAAATCAAATAAAGACTTGAAGAAATTTGGCAAGTCATCAAACATTTTTGGATAAATACAAGATAAACCCTACAAACCACAACCCATAAGTACCAAAAACAAGGGGGAAATTTTGACATGACATAAATGAAAGGGGGAAATATTTCAATCAGAAACTAGACATAAAGGGAAGATGACACAAGGGGGGAGATAGAAATTAAAAATAGAATTATCAAATGATTTAGCATTAGAGTTTACTATATAGTAGAAATTAAATTTTGAAGACTGAGTTACAATCTTGGGGGAGCATTATTTTTGCATGGATAGCTAGTCATGAAAAAATATTTTTGCCACTAATGTCAAAAGGGGGATTGTTAATCTCTAAGGAAAAGTTTCCTATTAGTACCTAACACTTAGTCATTTCCAAGGCAATGTTGGATAGTCATCACTGTGACTGAGCTATCAGAGAAGGTCGAGCTACAAAGGACTTATTTATATTTTATAATATGTCGAGCAAGTCAAAGGTCACCAAGCACCCCAATAGAGACTGAGTAAGCATACATGTCAAGTAATAGAAGAGACCAAGAATTTGGAAAATTTAGTTAATGCTAAGTGAGCCAATATATGTCAAGCATATAGAAACTAAGTGACAACATGAATGTTAGTTATGACCGAGCATCAGAACATTCAAGTGTTGAGTAAACTAGTTTTGACATATGAGTTTTTTATTG
This sequence comes from Cupressus sempervirens, assembly GCA_028749045.1. Classification (NCBI taxonomy): domain Eukaryota; kingdom Viridiplantae; phylum Streptophyta; class Pinopsida; order Cupressales; family Cupressaceae; genus Cupressus; species Cupressus sempervirens. The sequence goes on from CM053787.1 coordinate 658,241,265, forward strand.
CACAGAAATTTATGTAAATCATTTTAGACAACTTCTACATGATATTTAAAGATTGTAGAGACAATTAAGGAGAAGATTATGTGTTTTTTTGGAATGCATTAATCCCAAGAAAAGCATAACCAGTCAAAAAATAGAAGGGTAAAATGGAAAAAGGATGAAATATGGATTGTTGATTATGATATAGAACTTTCTATAATTATCTATTTAAGAAAGGGTTCTTACCATAGGATAATAATAATGAATGGTGAAGTGAAGGAGCAAACAAGCTAAGTACAAAGTGAAGGAAGGTTGAGTCTGAAAGGAAATTAAACAAAGCAATCTAGCAGTGAAGGACAAAATAGAGCATATTAGATAAGGAGATCATATTGAGATATTGAAGAGAGGAGATTCATAATTAGTTTTCAAAGTAAAGTAAAGGATCAAGTACTGAATCAATTTTGACAGATTAAATCAAGGAAAATCTCTTAATAGAGTGGTTCTAACAAACCTTATTTAAATCTCCTAACATATTCCTTACTTTATTGTAAGTGTAAAATCCTTTAACAAGGTAAGACCTAACAGTCTTAAACACTTTCAGTAGAGTAGACCCCTCACAAGGTAGATCATCAGATATGATCAAATTGTAGCCCTAATAGGCAAACATTTTTGTTACAGCAGTAAAGATTTGTTCGTTTCATCCCCACCCCAATTTTACCTTCAACTTGAAGTGTTTATCAGTTTCCAAAATCATTGTGTTATGAGTTTATGAGTTTATGGATGTTATGCTTAGATAGATTTCATTTCAGCATTACAAGTTTATTATTATATGTTTCATGACATCTAAGATATGAGATGGATTAGGTGTGATTCTAGTAAATTATTTTAATAGTGAAAAGTTGTATAGATCCTAATTCACCAACTCCCCCCCTCTAAGTATCTAGTTTGCCATTGATATTTCCAATATTTATTATCATAAAAAATAATAGTTACAATGTAGTTTCTATACCTAATCTCATCATTAGAAAATAAAACTATAGAGAATTCTAAAGAATATTTGACATATAAATGTTCATTTGAAGATATTTAACCTATCATTATAATTTATACACTAAGAAGTGACATATTTATAGAGCTCAACACAAGTCAAAAGAGATTGTGATTTTGAAAACCATTTATAATGCCAAAGAGGTATGTGGCGTTAAAAAAAAAAAAAAAATTCTAAACCAATGACATGTTAAAAATAGGATCTTCTAATGTAACAAAGCATAACTCATCTATAATAGTCACATTTCCATATACAACACCTACCTCACACCACTTGTCATATGTGAACTCTATCAAAATTATTAGTTTGTGATGACTATGATTATGTAGTGCTAGATGATACTCTAAAAGATGATGTTCCAGTCATCCCTCATGCTCTACAAAAACCTTTAAAATAAATACCACACACCCCAATGAATGTTAGAAGGTCAACAAGGCTAAGTAGACCTCCAAAAAGATTTTCTCTCTCTTTGTACTCTATTTTACTAATTGATGTTGGTGAACCTAAATGTTATGATGAAGCTGTGAAAGTGATTAAGATTCAGGGGGAGTCTACATTGACAGAAGAAATGGACTCCTTGTTGAAAAAAAAGACTATGGATTTATGTAATTTGCATGTAGGTATAAGGGCTTTATAGAATAAATGGGTTTATAGGTTGAAAGAAGAGGATGGAGGCAAGAAAAAATTTAAAGCTAGGTTAGTTGTAAAAGGATTTGTATAGAAAAAGGGCAATGATTTTGATGAGATATTCTCTATTGTTGTTAAAATGATTTCTATTTGCATTGTTTTAAGTATTATGGCTACTAAAGATTTGTATTTGGAAAAGCTTGATGTTAAAACATCCTTTCTTCATGGTGATTTGGATGAAGAGATATATATGGCACAACCACAAGGATTTGAGGTCAAAGGTAAGGAGAACTTAGTGTGTACATTGAAGAAAAGTTTATATGGGTTGAAACAAGCACCTCAGCAATGATATCTAAAATTTGACAATTTTATGCATGAGCATGGATACAGTAGGTGTCATTTAGATCATTTTGTTTATTTTAAGAGATTGGATGATGAAAACTACATTATTTTATGTTTATATGTTAATGATATGCTTGTAGATAGGTCTAACATGGATCACATTAAGGGATTAAAACAATAATTAGCACATTCATCTGTTATGAAGGATGTGGAGGTAGAAAAAAATCCTTGGTACAAAAATTTATAGAGATAGGAAGAACAAAAAATTGACACTATCTCAGGCTAATTATATTGAGAAGGTGTTGCAACATTTCTCTATGGAGAATGCTAAAACTATTGGCACACCTTAACCTGGTCATTTGAAGTTAACTAAGGAGATGTGTCTAAAGACACAAAAAGAGGAGGGTAAGATGTCCAAGGTACCTTATGCTTCAGTTGTAGGAAGATTGATTTATGCTTTGGTATGTACAAGGCTAGATATTACCCATATAGTGGGAGTCTCTAGCCAGTATATGAGTCATCTAGGAATTGAACATTGGAATGAAATCAAATGGATTCTCAAATATTTGAAAGGAACATCCAGTAAGTTTTTCTCTACTATTGACTTATAGAGCTATGTTGACTTAGATTTGGTAGGGGATATTGATACTAGGAAAAGTACTATAGGTTATGTATTTACTATTGGTGGGGTAGTAGTGAGTTGGGTTTCTCAATTACAAAAGGTGAATGATTTCTCCACTATAGAGGCAGAGTGTGTTGCTGCTATAAAGGCAGCCAAGGAGATGATATGGCTTGAGTTCTTCTTTGAAGAATTGGGACACCCACATAGGGATAATTATTTGTTTATAGATAGCCAAAGTATCATTCATCTTGCAAAGAATTATGCTTTACATTCAAAGACAAAATACATCTAGTTTTGGTACTATTTCATTTGGTTATTTTTGGATGACGAACATTTAAAGTTGGACAAGATACATACAAATGAAAATCTAGTAGACATGTTTACAAAGGTAGTAATAAGGGAGAAGTTTAACTTATCTTCAGCTTTGGTAGGTCTTCTTAACTAAACAGAATAAAAGATTAGCTAAGTCTAGGGTGGTTTGATCTAGTGGGAGCCTCATGGATTAGTAGCATTGCTACACGATCAATCTCCAAGTGGGAGATTATTGTCTAGTGTGGAGCCTAATTAGTCCCCAAGTGGGAGATTGTTAGTTTGTGGTGGCTGATCATGGAAGTACTATACATACTACATACTTTTTGCAGCTATTTTATCATCATTTTTTGGGTGACATGTTGTAACTAATTTTAACCCTCAAGCAACAATAATACTTGTATAAAAGGGCTTAGGGTTAGGGATTTCAAAAGCCGTGATGTGATATTTTCTTCTTGCAATGGTATTGAGCTGCAAGGGATTACTTATTGTAAACAGGTTGTAATCACTGGATAATAATCATAGTATTAGACTTGCTACTTGGTGGATGTAGCCCAAGGATTGGGTGAATCATGTTAAATCTTGGTGTCTTGTGTTCTCTTTTGTATGATTTATTAGTTTCTGGTATTGGTTATATTTGCATGTAATTGTTATTTATGTTTGTGGTTAATCCTAACAAGTGGTATCAGAGTGAGGTTGCTTTTCAGTTATCCTCTATAAGAAAGTCTTACAGTTGAGTGGGAGTGATGGAAAATGTGAAAAAGCTGAAGGTTGAGAAGTTTAATGGGTAGAACTTTTAGTTAAAGAAAATGAAAATGGAGGACTATCTTTATCAGAAGGATTTATAGAAGCCATTAGAAGGAAAAACCAAGAAAAAAGGAACTATAAAAGATGAGGACTAGGTTATTTTAGATAGAAAGGCACTTGGAAGAACTCAATTATGCCTGGAACCATCGGTGACATTTAACATTACAAAAGAAAATATGATGGAAGAGTTGATGCAAACTCTAGCAAAGTTGTATGAAAATCCCTCCACTTCAAACAAGGTATTTCTTATGAAGCGCCTACTTAATATGAAGATGGCAGAAGTTAGATTTATTATAGGTCATTTAAATGAGTTTAATATAGTTACTATGTTGGAATTACAATAGGAAAGGTAAACTTCTGAGAGGGGGGTTGAATCAACAGTTTAGACTTGGACCCATAAAATTTTCACCATACATCCATCTCACACATTCAATAGATAAATTGAAATAACATGTAAAGCATGTACATCTAAATCATGTAAGCAAGTAAACATTCACAGACATATGACACCAGATAAGATTACCTAGAAACTCTCCAAGTGAGAAGGTAAAACTAGGGATGGGATGACACCCACAAATCTTCACTACTGCACTAATAAAGTGTATCTAATGAAGGTTACAATGTTTTAATCATGAGACATGATATACCATGTGAAAGGTCTACCTTGTTAGAGGCTTACAAAGACTATTAGGTCTCACCTTGTTAGAGGATTTCAACACCCTATTGGAAGTGTGCCTTGCTAAAGGACTTTAACTCACAACTAAGTAAGCACCCTATTAAAGGATTTCAATACAACCTATTAGGACTACTCTATTAAGAGATTTTGACTGAAATCACCTATTAGAATGTCTCATCATTGATCCTTCAGTTAGCATTTGATTGCTTGATAATAGAACCTCTAAACAATGTCTTCTTGATCTTTCTTGATTATATGTCTCTTTGTTGTATGCTATCTTCTTTCCTATGTTCTGCTCTAATTGATTATCCAATTTAGTCTCATTTCATAACTCCTTAGCCACCATGAATACTCTATTTGTGCATGTAAAATACTCTATTCATTACTTCAACACCTTACACACTTGTTTAGAAAATTTAGAGTTTGTCCACCTTAAGAAGACTTTGGTGAGTTAGGGTTAGTTATGAATCTACGGCTGAGATTCATCCATTTTGCCACTCAATCCTTCCAATGTTTTGATTGGCTACATGTAATTGCATTGGGAATCCAACTTAAGATTCATCCTTATCTCCAAACTATTGTAATTCATCCTTAAGTCAGGGTAAGTGCACAAAGTTGTGGTGCCAAAAGGGGGGTATAAGTGGACACCTTTTTCCTAAAATCTGCAAATTTTTAACTTCAACAAGAATTTGAAGATAGTTACGCTCAAAATTTTCAGATATGACAAAAAAAAAAGTCGTAGTCCTTTGAATCTAGTTTCTAAACTACTATTTTTTTTTCAAAATGGTTTAGTTTTAGGTCCTCAAAAAAGGGGGCCACAAAAAGTGGTACTATTTATTCCAAAAAAACATAGCACAGTACAAAGTGTGGCCCCCCTAAAATTTTAACTTTTTTTTTGAAATTTTTTAATTGCTCTGGTCAAATGTTACTTAACACTATGTAGTTTATCCCAGATTTTTCGAGTAATTTTATAATGTCTATTTTTTTTTGATGAATTTTTTAACTAGACACATCCCAAAAATGTGAAATATCTATGTGCTCCCCCTAGAAATAATTGAAAACTAATCTAAAATCAAAACTTTTTTTTTCAAAGTGTGTAGAATGGAGTCTAGTTTCTAAAAAACTAAGTTGTTACAAAATTCGATGAACAAGCTAAAATCTATAGCCCAATTAGTACGTGGTGGTTTTTGACAAAAAATGAACACACATTCAAAAGAAATTATAGATGAAAGGCTTGAAATAGTTCAAATTAAAAATAAATTATATGGTTAGATAGCTAACACAGAGACCTATAATTCTATGTAACCTGATCTTATCGATACCCAACCACAAGAAATCTTGAAGGGGAGCATAGAAGAAAAAACAATCATTTTTTCTATGTTTGCTGGAAAACACGTCTCAAGCCTGTTCATCAAATCCAAACCTCTGGGTTGGATCTCCAAGGCAAAACCAAGCCTTAGGCTTGGGTTTGATTAAGGTTTAAATAGCGTGTGCACCCTATAGCGCACATGCGCTATAGCGTGCACATGCTATTTAAACCTCAGCTCCAAATAGCGCATGCGCTCTATATGGCGCAAGCACTATTAAGATGTAAGTTGCAAAAGAGAACTAGGTGGGGGGGATAGGGGAATGGTTATGCGTGTGCATGAAAGAGATAGAGAGAAAGTAGGGGATAGGAGAGGGGAGAGAGTACAGGATAGGAGAGAGAAAGTGAGAAAGAGTAGGGGTGGCAAAGAGAGTATAGGATGAGAGAGAGAGATTAGGGGTGGCAAAGATAGGAAGTGTGAGAGAGAGTATGGGTGGAAAAGAGAGAGTGCGAGATGGGGGAAAGAGATTTAAAGTATGGGATGGGAGAGAGAGGAAGTGTGAGAGAGAGTACAAGTTGGGAGAGACAGATTAAGAGTAGGGGATGGAGGAGAGAGAGAGTAGGTGATGGGAGACAGAGTGGGAGAGGAAGAACTTGAGAGAGAGGAGGATGGGAGTGCATGTGTGTGAAAGAGAGAGAGTATGGAATGTGAGAGGGGGAAGACAAAGTAGCTCAAGAGAGAGTAGGGGATGGAAGAGAGAGTAGGCGATGGGAGAGGGAGTGGGAGAGGGGGAGACAGGGGGGAATAGAAATGTGTGTAAGAGAGAGAGAGAGAGAGAGAGAGAGGGGGGGGGGGGGGGGGATAGGAGAGAGTGTGAAAATTTAAGAGAGACTAGAGGTAGCAGAGAGAGAGAGAGAGAGAGTGGAGAGGGAGAGAGTAAGAGTGAGAGTGAGAGTGAGAGTAAGTAGTGGGAGAGGGAGTGGGAGAGGGAGAGAAAGTGAGAGAAAAAGTAGGGGATGGAAGAGGAGAGAGGAGGGATGGGTGTGTGTGTGTGTCAAAGAGAGAGAGTCAAGAATGAGAGAGGGGAGAGAGATAGAGAGAGTAGGCAATTGTAGAGGGATGGGAGAGAGAGGGAGAGAGTGAGAGAGAGAGAGAGAGAGATAGTAGGCAGTGGGAGAGGGAGTGGGAGGGAGAGAGAGGTGGAAAGGAAGCATTTAAGAGAGATAGATTAGGGGATGGGAGAGAGTAGGCAGTGGGACAAGGACTGCGAGAGAGAGAGAGGGGGGGGGAATGGGAATGTGTATTTATTTATAAGAGAGATAGAGTAAAGAATGGGAGAGAGTGTGAGAGTTTGAGAGAAAGTAGTAGGGGATGGGAGAGAGAGTGAGAGTAAGGGATGGGAGAGAGAGAGAGAGAGAGAGAGAGAGAGAGTAGAGAGGAAGAAAGAGAACTTGAGAGAGATAGATAGTAGGCAGTAGGAGAGGGAGTGGGAGAGGGAGAGGGAGAGGGAGAGAAATAGGGGGGATGGGAGTGTGTGTGACAGATGTAGAGAGTAGGGGATGGGAGAGAAGAAGAAGAGTGGGGGGATAAGAGTGTGTTTATCTATGAAAGTGAGAGAGTAGGGGATGGGAGAGAGTGTGAAAGTGTGAAAGTAGGGGGTGGCAGAGAGAGAGTACGATGATGGGGGAGAGAAAGTAGGCGATGGTAGAGGAAAAGAGAGAGGGGGGATGGGAGTGTGTGTGTGTGTGTAAGAGATATAGAGCAGGGGATGGGAGAGAATTTGAGAGTGTGAGAGTAGGGGGTGGATGAGAGAGAGAGAGTACGATGATGGGGGAGAGAAAGTAGGCAGTGGGAGAGGGAAAGAGAGAGGGGGGATGGGGGTGTATGTGTAAGAGAGATAGAGTAGGGGATGGGAGAGAGTGAGAGTGTGAGAGAGTAGGGGATGGGAGAGGAGAGAGAGAGTAGGGGATGGGGGAGAGTGTGTGAGTGTGAGAGAGTAGGGGATGGGAGACGAGAGAGAGAGCAAGGGATGGGGGAGAGAAAGTAGGTGATGGGAGAGAGAGTGGGAGAGGCAGAGAGAGCTTGTACAAGATGGGAGAGAGAGAGAGAGCGAGTAGAGAGGGAGAGAGAGAGAGAGATAGTAGGTAGTAGTAGTGTGAGTGTGAGAGAGAGTAGGGGGTGGTAGAGAGAGTACGACGATGGGGGAGAGAAAGTAGGTAGTGGGAGAGGGAGAGAGAGAAGGGGAATGGGAAGGTGTGTAAGAGTGAAAAATTAGGGGATGAAAGAGAAGAGAGAGAGTAGGGGATGGGGGAGAGAAATTAGGTGGTAGGAGAGGGAGAGAGATGGGGGGATAAGAGTGTGTGTGAGAGATCTAAAGAGCCGAGGATGGGAGAGGAGAGGGGGTGAGAGAGGTAGAGAGAGTAGGTGGTGGGAGAGGGAGAGTGAGAGAGATTAAAGGATGGGAGAGAGTAGGAAGAGAGAGGGAGGAGATGGGAGAGAGATTAGGGAGGATAGAGAGTAGGGAGGATGGGGAGTGATGTGTTTTGAGAAAGAAGGGTGTGGTAGAGAGAGAGTATGATGATGGGGGAGAGAAAGTAGGCGGTGGGAGAGGAAAAGAGAGAGGGGGGATGGGAGTGTGTTTGTAAGAGAGACAGAGCAAGGGATGGGATAGAGTGTGAGAGTGTGAGAGTAGGGCATGGCAGAGAGAGAGAGAGTACAATGATGGGGAAGAGAAAGTAGGCGATGGGAGAGGGAAAGAGAGAGGGGGGGATGGGGGTGTATGTGTAAGAGAGATAGAGTAGGGGATGGGAGAGATTGAGAGTGTGAGAGAGTAGGGGATGGGAGAGAAGAGAGAGAGTAGGGGATGGGGGAGAGTGTGAGAGTGTGAGAGAGTAGGGAATGGGAGACGAGAGAGAGAGAGAGAGAGAGAGCAGAGGATGGGGGAGAGAAAGTAGGCGATGGGAGAGAGAGTGGGAGAGGTAGAGAGAGCTTGTACAAGATAGGGGAGAGAGAGAACTTGAAAGAGAGAGATAGTAGGTAGTAGTAGTGTGAGGGTGAGAGAGAGTAGGGGGTGGTAGAGAGAGTACGACAATGGGGGAGAGAAAGTAGGCAGCGGGAGAGGGAGAGAGAGGGGGAATGGGAATGTGTGTAAGAGAGACAAAGTAGGGGATGGGAGAGAAGAGAGAGAGTAGGGGATGGGGGAGAGAAATTAGGTGGTAGGAGAGGGAGAGGGAGAGAGATAGGGGGGATAAGAGTGTGTGTGAGAGATCTAAAGAGTCGGGGATAGGAGAGGAGAGGGGGCGAGAGAGGTAGAGAGAGTAGGTGGTGGGAGAGGGAGGGTGAGAGAGAGTAAAGGATAGGAGAGAGTAGGAAGAGAGAGAGGGAGGGGATGGGAGAGAGAGTAGGGAGGATAGAGAGTAGCGAGGATGGGCAGTGATGTGTTTTGAGATAGTGTGTATGCACTATAGTGCGTACGCGCTATAGTGCATATGCACTATCTCAAATCACCAAAAAATGGTCAAAAACCAACCTTGGGGCCCATTTCATCCATTTTTAACTTTTGGTCTGTTATGCTCTCTGTTATTCCGACAGAAAACACAGGTTTCAACATCTAGCAAACACTATTTCAACACTTTTGGAAGCTTGCAAACACCAAATTCAATCATTGGATACATGATTTGAAGAATTTTTGAATATTCTTTTAATAGAAAAGGTTAGTGCAATCCATTTTAAATATTGTTTGTCGATATATAGATACAAATTTGATTATAATTTGATATGTTATGTAATATATAGTGAATTCATTAAAAATTGTATGTTTGAATGAAATGTTATTTTGAAATGGTTAGAAATTTGACAAGTCATTTGATATATATTGTGTATTCATTCAAGTAATTATAATTTTTATATGTAATTGAATAATTTGTAATTTACACATTTTAAGTAATTCAGATGTTTGAATAATTTGACCTGTAGAAATCATCATCATGCCAAGGAAGAAACCAAAGATTCAAACAAATGCAGATAGAGAGAGAGATTTGACAATTAAAAGAGATAAAATGAAATTACCATGTGAACAAAGAAAATTGCAAAGCAATGATGAAGAATTAACTTTCGAAGAGGATCAAGAACCACCAGTACAAAGAAACAAGGAGAAAGAATTAGAAAGACAAAGAGAACGAATGAGATTGTTATGCTCAAGAAGACAATTGAATTGTGAAGCTACACCATCCTCCAATGTTGGATTCATATCATCCGCTACACCATCTTCGAATGTTGGAGTCATATCATCCACTACACCATCTTCCAAAGTTGAAGTCATATCATCCTCTCATGTTGAAGAGACACTAATTTATAGATCCGACGATATACACACTCCATCATGTCATGTTGAAAACACAACATCAACACATCAAGTAGGTGATATTCCATCTTTTACATCTTATTGCCAAGGCACATCATCTTTAGTTCAAGGTACGCAATACACTCAACCTTATATTGATGTTCAAAATGTTGAGAGAATTGAAGAGATTAGAACACCTTCTAGAATTCATTTTAGAAAACCAAAATATTTGATTGATATTGATACTAACATTTTGAAATCAATGCCTGACAAGATTAGCAAGCGTACTTGTCAAAGAAAAGTTAATCATATGTGGAGATTTTTTTTGAAGAATTAAATATTACAGGTCAATGCCAATTATTTGTTGAAATGATGAGGAATTTGAAATTTAGGCCTATCATGAAGATTCTTGGGCTAAGAACGATGGATGATTCAAATGAAAGAAATATTGTAAAGAATCTAATGAGTGCTTATGACAAAGTGGGTTCTAAATCACGCACCAAAGATAGTAATATCACAAGATGAGTACTCACATCGACAATAGTAAGTAGCCAAATGAAGAAAGCTTGACTCATGAGAAAGACAAGAAAAACATTAAAAATTGGTAGAGGTACCTTAAGGAGAGCCATGCTAAGGCGTGAGATATTAGAAGATCCAACAAAAAATGAGTTATGGACATTTAGTGGTAGACTACCACGAAAGGATAAAGAAATTAGTGAAGCCTTGAAATCATTGATCGAAGATTTTTGGAAAAATAGCATACGTGTTTCTCGTAATCAAAGAGATGTTGTAAGAAGGAGGATTGGTAGCCGAAATCGTGAGCCACATGCGAAACATTTTTTGGACTCAACTCAGACACAATTTTTTGCAAAATTTATTGGTATGTATCCTCAAATTCGAATAAGTCAAAGATTTTTTGAGATGGGTAAACCTTTTTATGTGAAAATAAATCACACACGCACAACTTGTTGTTGTAGGATACATATTGAATTTTCTAACCATTTTGATGTTTTTAGGCACATATGCATAGTTTTGCATTCTCAGTTTGTTTTGCAGGATTGTGACATAAAAGAACCACCAAGATCTTCAAGGGAATTCATATCCAACATTTTATGTGAAATAGGGGATGGCCAAAAATTTTACAAGACATCATGCCTGGATGGTATGTGCTTATTTTTTGGTTCTTTGCAACTTTTATCAACTTGTCAACATATGGATAGTACACATGCAATTGGAAATGAAATAGTAGATTACGAAAAATTCAAGACAGTGACATATGCTCTAAAAGATGGAAAACATGGTAAAAGATGTGATCTAGTTATTGAAAAGATTCGAGTGTATGAGTTCATGAAGATTTTTCGTGAAAAGATTATGTACAAGTATGCAAGGCATACCCATAGAGCTTGATGGTTGGATTTGCAATTCAAGTTGTGCAAGTATATGTTTCCATTGGATACCATTGTTTCGATTCTAGATTTTGCAGAGAACTACACACTACAACCACAAAATGAGGTGCAAGCAAAGTATTATACATCTCAACAGGTTTCTATATTTGTTCACATAACATTCATGCATTCACCTACAAGTACAGAGGATGACAGGAAGATTTTGAGGGAGTACCATTTTTACATCAGCGATGATCGATCACATTCTACAGAGTTTGTACATGGTTGTTTTCAACTATTTTATGGAGATTTGGCTAACAAGGGCATATCATATCGTCAACACATTATTTGGTCAGACAATTGTGCATCTCAATTCAAGAATGCACGAATGTTCTATTGGTTGAACAGGATGCACAGGTTGTGTAGAATTCAATATATGTGGAATTTCACAGAGGCTGGTCATGGTAAGGGAGAGCACGATGGTGCAGGCGCATGCATTAAAAGAGCCTTGGCTCATGAAGAACTAAAGTACAAAGATGGAGCAATATTGATAGATGCAAAATCCATCATCCAATGGTGTAACACTACAATGGGTCCAGGTAAGGAAGGTGAGTCTACAATTCGTAGATTTTTTTTGTTGATAGATAATACTAACATTGCACCATATCAAGATTGTTGCACACTAATAGGATCTAGTGAGTTGCACTCTTTTAGAAGCTCTGATGCAGGTTCATGGAGTATCCACACACGAAAAATGGAATGCTATTGTCCATCATGTGCAGAGAAAATTTGGGATGACTGTGAGTCAACTGAATGGGTGGACAAATGGGATATACAGGTTTTGGACCCAAATGACACCTATCGTCCCCCACAAGCACTGGAAATGGTAGAGATGGATTCATCTATTGACTTTGATTGCTTGTCAGATTTAGTGCAACTTGGTAATATATATATATATATATTTATTTATTTATTTATTTATATATCTTTGTAATTTCAATATGTAACTTTATAACTTTTACCCAAGTATTTTCTGAATTAATGACCGCATTTTGTACATTTGTCACTGCAGGCCATGTTTTTGCTATTATTGCACCTGAAGACAATGAAGAAGGGACAGATTATTATTTGTGTCGTTGTGTTGAAGCCAAAAAAAAATTGGATCACTCGGTTATAGATGGTGAAGGTTTAGAGTACCATGTCAATGCGGTGGTTGTAACAGGCACATGGCTTAGACGATATCTTATGAAGAATCCTAACTTGTGGTAATTCGAGGATTGGCAAAAAGAGAGGAAGATTCTTCATTATTCAAACCTTGTTATCGCATCAAATGTCCACTTGATAAAATATGGTGGAAAACCACATAATAAGATTCTTTGGAAAGTTCGCGAGTTAGACCATGAGGCAATACTTGAGACATTAAAATGTCGAGTAGATCTAGTTGGCTCATTAGATTGAATTGGGAGAGAGAGAAAAAGTGATCAATTGGATCCAAATACAATGTTACAACCTCTTCCCCAAGACTATCACATGACTAAGGTGGACCGTATTGTTATGATGTGTAAGTGATGAGATTTAGTTTTGATTTGTTTAGAATATAGATACATTATTTGAATTTATATTAGATTCTTTAATAGGACCCATTTTTTTAATCTTATCTTAGATTTGTTATTGTGCTAATTCTTCATTTGTAGGTCACCAAAGAAGAGGGCTAATAAAGTTGATGCACAAGTGATAAAGGGTGAGATGCCAAAATCATCTGTGAAATGGTATTATCAATTCACATCCTCAATATTTATTAGTGTTCTTTGTTCAAGTACCATTGTATGATAATCATCTTATGCCTAGAATTGCAGAGGTTAAATTATGTCAATACTAAGGTTTGTAGCATCAATACTAAGGTTTTTAGCATCAATTGGTCACGCTAAGTATAGTAGTTGTATCATGAATCCTTCTGAACCAATATGACTAAGATTCTCGGAAGAAGACTAAACCATATCATTTGTCTACTCCCTCTTTATATAAGAGTTTGTCAAACAATGAGAATGAAACATTGATTATTACTCCCCCCTCAATGTAAAATTCTCATTGATTTCATTTTGTAAAGTTTTAAGTCACTATCAACCTCTATATCATTGTATTATTCTTATCATCAAATTTCACAACAATGAGAATATGAACGATGACTTCTTCACATGAACCTGACAATTATAAATGCTACACCTTAATAAATGTTTGGGCTTGGTCTTTACCATTCAAGCTTATAATACAATACATTGGCTTCATTTTTATTTGGAAGTATTTATTATGTTTGTTCCAAAAGTCATTCTTCATTTGCCAATATGAAAATGCGACTATCATGAAAGGCATAGTCTTATAATTTATAATTTGTATAATGGTATAAAAGCTTGGTTGTGGGTTTGAATCCATTGCCCCCATGACCCTCCTTCTCATGCATTTATTCTATTTATTCTTCTACCTCCTCCTCCGCTTGGCCATTTTGCAACACCATCTGGATGGAACTGTAGCCTTCCTCAAAACCATTATACATGACCTCTCCTTCTTCAAGATATTCTATAAAAAGTTCCTCAACCCTTGAACCTTTCAAAACCCCAATCTCAATGGAAGGCTTCTAGACCAAAGGAACTAGTAGATCCGATTCTTTAAGAGAAAGAGACAACAAATCCAATTTTCTAGTGACTAGATGGAAAATTGGGGAAATCATTTCAATTAGTTGTAAATCAAAAGGAATTATAAGTAAACTATATCAATATAATAAGTAAATTAGTAATTATATCAATATAATTTAATTACTAAGGAAATGAATTTATTACTCTAACATATAGTACATTATTTTGCAGACAAATGTGTTGAATTTGATGCTTAACAGATTTACATACATGTGTAATAAATAATAAGTGTTGTAGCTTTGGGATCAACACTATAAAATGAAGGATGTCATACTACATTCACAGAGGTACCAAAATATTTTATTTGATATGGAGACAAAAGAAAATGTGTATTCTTCATAACTACATTTGAGTCTCATGTATTATCATTTTCAGCTATTGACATCAGAATACCTTTACATCTTCATCATTGTATTGATCAACGAGTCCTTATTGCACTCACTAGTTCTAAGCCAATGACTAAGGTATGAAAGAGTTTACATTAAAATTTCATTAGTACTAAAATTCAATATAAAATTCATAGGCGCAATTGAGTGGTAACTTTGATAGTTTTTGTAGGGTCTTATTATTCCTGACCATCAGTGTATCTCTGAGGTGTATATACAGAGGAATTATCAGCTATCTGTAAGAAAATATTAAGTTTTATGTGTAAATTTTTTTTTTTTTTTATATAAAATAGTTATTTATTCATATATAATTTTGATTGTAACATGTCGAGTTACAAAAGATTCTAGACTAATGGACTAGTGAGCATGTTAGGAAGACCTTGTAATATACATTGGTCATCTCCCACTTGTTGGCAATTAAAGACAATTAGGGATTTATTTTGTTCCCCTAGTTGCAAAGAGTATATATCTAATGATGTACATTTTACACCTATATGGCATTATTGGGCATATGTTTTGTATAATTTTTTCTATGTATGTCATTTTTTACATATATTTCATGTATGACATTATTAGACATATGATTATGATGTTTCAAATTATTGATAAATGAATTATATGATATTGTTAGACCTTATAGAATCAACTTTGATTTTTTGTTATCACATTGGTTTGATGCTTGTATTAAATCAATCAACATATTTTCCTTTTAATTCTTCCACATTTGGCATATCCATCTAACAATGAACTTATGATACTCCCATCAAGAAGTGCATGATTGCATGGTTTGATGGTGGATGTCCCTCTCTTTTTTAAATTCCAATTTTATTCATCTACATGAGTAAGGGAGATCAATTCTATTTCTTTCAATTTTATTTAAAGGTCATTAAAGTTTTTTCAAAAAATGTGATTAAATAAATATTATTCAGCATTTACCTCTATCATCAAGGTTGATTCATTCCTCCTCTTATTTTACCAAATAATTTGGATGAATCACCCATGGCTCCTTACATTTCTTGAAGAAAATTTTCAAAGACTTTGCAACATGTCTCTCTTCTTCCATATAGTTCATGTTCATTGAAGACATTTGGTCAAACAATATATATGCTTTGTATATTCTCACAACACCAATAGTCATGGTACAATGCTTACAAGATCCATAGTTGAAGAGAAGCTATGTGAAGCTTCTAGAACCATGGACCTATACTTAATTTAGTATTATTGCATCCATGTTACTTATGAAAGTGGAACTTTCACATAGATAAGTAGGGAAACCAAAATTGAAAGCCAAACTTAACATAGAAAAGTAAAGCAAGCCTCAACTATATTCTCATTAAACACTGTGAATTCAAATATCTTTGGCAGAGCATATCTCGGAGCTCGTGCAAGATATGGATGAGGTTCTAGTTCCTCCAAGACCATGTTGCAGAGACCTAAAATAATCTCTCTCACTTTTTGGAGATCGCATTCCATTTTTATTCTACAACACCATCTAGGGTGATGTTGAAACTTGCAGTGTTGGCCAGTACAAAGTTGCCAACTACCAAATCTCTCTCATCTTTCATCATGGGATCAAATTGTCTACTCCATTAGCTCCGTGTGGTCAGGTAAACCCTATCCCCAACCTCATCTTGTACCCTTCAGTGCTCGAACGTTCTCAAGCACGCCGAACCAGAATGTCCCTAAGGGTCACTAAATCCCACAGGGCTGAAATCTTTGACGGGGCGTATCTCGGAGCTCGTACAAGATATGGATGAGATTCCAATTCCTACAGGACCTTGTTGTAGATACCTACAATAACCTCTCTCACTTTTTGCAGATTGCATTCCATTTTCATTCTACAACGCCATCTTGGGTGATGTTGAAACTTGCAGTGTTGGCTAGTACAAAGTTGCCAACTACCAAATCTCTCTCAGCTCTCATCGTGGGATCAAACTAGCTGCTCCATTAGCTCTAGGTGGCTAGGTAAACCCCATCCCCAACCTTGTCTTGTCCCCTTCAGTGCTCGAACGTTCTCAGGCACGCTGAACCAGAATGTCCGTAAGGGTCACTAAATCCCATAGGGCTGCAATGTTTGACAAGGCATATCTCAGATCTCGTGTGAGATATGGATGAGATTCTAGTTCCTAAAAGACCTTCTTATAGAGAGCTACAATAACCTCTCTCGCTTTTTGGAGATCGCATTTCATTTTCATTCTACAACGCCATCTCGGGTGATGTTGAAACTTGCAGTGTTGGCAAGTACAAAGTTGCCAACTGCCAAATCTCTCTCATATTTCATCGTGGGATCAAACTGTCTACTCCATTAGCTCCAGGTGGTCGGGTAAACCCTATCCCCAACCGCATCTTGTCCCCTTCAGTGCTCGAACGTTCTCAGGCACGCTGAACTGGAATGTCCCTAAGGGTCACTAAATCCCATAGGGCTGCAATGTTTGACGGGTCATATCTCGGAGCTCGTGCAAGATATGGATGAGATTCCAATTCCTACAAGACCATGTTGCAGAGACCTACAATAACCTCTCTCTCTTTTTGGAGATCACATTCTATTTTCATTCTACAACGCCATCTCGAGTGATGTTGAAACTTGTAGTGTTGGCCAGTACAAAGTTGCCAACTGCCAAATCTCTCTCATCTTTCGTCGTGGGATCAAACTGTCTACTCCATTAGCTTTGGGTGGCTAGGTAAACCCTATCTTCAACCTCGTCTTGTCCCCTTTAGTGCTCAAACGTTCTCAGGCACGCTGAACCGAAATGTCCCTAAGGGTCACTAAATGCCACAGGGCTGCAATCTTTGACGGGGCATATCTCAGAG
Organism: Cupressus sempervirens; assembly: GCA_028749045.1. Classification (NCBI taxonomy): domain Eukaryota; kingdom Viridiplantae; phylum Streptophyta; class Pinopsida; order Cupressales; family Cupressaceae; genus Cupressus; species Cupressus sempervirens. The sequence goes on from CM053787.1 coordinate 658,258,593, forward strand.
CTCGTGTGAGATATGGATGAGATTATAGTTCCTATAGGATCATGTTGTAGAGACCTACAATAACCTCTCTCACTTTTTGGAGATCGCATTCCATTTTCATTCTACAACGCCATCTCGGGTGATGTTGAAACTTGCAGTGTTGGCCAATACAAAGTTGCCAACTGCCAAATCTCTCTCATCTTTCGTCGTGGGATCAAACTGTCTGCTCCATTAGCTCCAGGTGGCCGGGTAAACCCTATCCCCAACCTCATCTTGTCCCCTACAATTCTCGAACATTCTCAGGCATGCTGAACTGGAAAGTCCCTAAGGGTCACTAAATCCCACAGGGCTACAATCTTTGACGGGGCATATCTCGGAGCTCGTGCAAGATATGTATGAGATTCCAATTCCTATAGGACCATGTTGCAGAGACCTACAATAACCTCTCTCACTTTTTGGAGATCGCATTTTTTTTTCATTCTACAATGCCATCTCAAGTGATGTTGAAACTTGCAGTGTTGGCCAGTACAAAGTTGCCAACTGCCAAATCTCTCTCATCTTTCGTCATGGGATCAAACTATCTGCTACATTAGCTCTGGGTGGCTAGGTAAACCCTATCCCCAACCTCATCTTGTCCCCTTCAGTGCTCAAACTTTTTCAGGCATGCTAAACTAGATTTTCCCTAAGGGTCACTAAATGCCACAGGGCTACAATCTTTGACGGGGCATATCTCAAAGCTCGTGCGAGATATGGATGAGATTATAGTTCCTACAGGACCATGTTGTAGAGACCTACAATAACCTCTCTCTCTTTTTGGAGATCACATTCCATTTTCATTCTACAATGCCATCTCGGGTGATGTTGAAACTTGCAGTGTTGGCTAGTACAAAGTTGCCAACTGCCAAATCTCTCTCATATTTCGTCGTGGGATCAAACTGTCTACTCCATTAGCTCCAAGTGGTCAGGTAAACCCTATCCCCAACCTCGTCTTGTCCCCTTCAGTGCTCAAACGTTCTCAGGCACACTGAACCGGAATGTCCCTAAGGGTCACTAAATGCCACAGGGCTACAATCTTTGATGGGGCATATCTCGGAGCTCGTGTGAGATATGGATGAGATTCCAATTGCTACAAGACCGTGTTGCAGAGACCTACAATAACCTCTCTCTCTTTTTGGAGATTGCATTCTATTTTCATTCTACAATGCCATCTCGGGTGATGTTGAAACTTGCAGTGTTGGCCAGTACAAAGTTGCCAACTGCCAAATCTCTCTCATCTTTCATCATGGGATCAAACTGTCTACTCCATTAGCTCTAGGTGGTTGAGTAAACCCTATCCCCAACCTCATCTTGTCCCCTTCAGTGCTCAAACATTCTCAGGCACGCTGAACCGGAATGTCCCTAAGGGTCACTAAAGCCCACAGGGCTGCAATCTTTGACGGGGCATATCTCGGAGCTCGTGTGAGATATGGATGAGATTCCAGTTCCTATAGGACCGTGTTGTAGAGACCTAGAATAACCTCTCTCTCACTTTTCAGAGATCACATTTTGTTTTCATTCTAAATGCCATCTTGGGTGATGTTGAAACTTGCAATGTTGGCCAGTACAAAGTTGCCAACTGCCAAATCTCCCTCATCTTTCGTCGTGGGATCAAACTGTCTGCTCCATTAGCTCTGAGTGGCCGAGTAAACCCTATCCCCAACCTTTTCTTGTCCCCTTCAATGTTCGAACGTTCTCAGGCATGCTGAACTGGAATGTCCCTAAGGGTCACTAAATCCCATAGGGCTGCAATCTTTGACAGGGCATATCTCGGAGCTCGTGCAAGATATGGATGAGATTCTAGTTCCTACAGGACCGTGTTGTAGAGACCTACAATAACCTCTCTAACTTTTTGGAGATCACATTTTTTTAAATTCTACAACGCCATCTCGGGTGATGTTGAAACTTGCAATGTTGGCCAGTACAAAGTTGCCAACTGCCAAATCTCTCTCATCTTTCGTCGTGGGATCAAACTGTCTGCTCCATTAGCTTTGGGTGGCCTGATAAACCCTATCCCCAACCTCCTCTTGTCCCCTTTAGTGCTACATTCTCAGGCATGCTCAATTGGAATGTCCCTAAGGGTCACTAAATGCCACAGGGCTACAATCTTTGACGGGGCATATCTCGAAGCTCGGGCGAGATATGGATGAGATTTCAGTTCCTACATGACCATGTTGCAGAGACCAGAGATCAGCCAAGGATAAGGATAGCATAGTAAGAAAATGATTATTTATCTGGTGGATATAAGTCTTTTATATAACAAACCATTTATATGCATAGTAAAAGAACTGAATATAGATTTGAGACATATTGATCACCTGCAGTCTGATCATCTTCACAAGTATGCAACTTTTGTTTCACTATTTCATGCGAGTTTATTGAACTTTCTTTATGAGGTCATTTACAGATGGGATGTTCAAAGGTTGAGTTCCTATGGGCCATCAATACTTTGATTATACTTTAAGTCAACGATTATCAATATGGGAAAAAATGGAACTCGTTGTATTTTGAAGTACTAAGAAGATGGCCTTGCCCTTCCCCAGGAGTTTCAGAAATGGGAGACATTAGGTAAGAGAGTGAAAATGTTACTATCACTTCAACGCACATGACACAATTGGAAATGCAAATTTTGATGGTAATCATTTTGTGATAAGGGAGAGACTAGGGATGATCATTGTTACTATCTCTTTAGTAGTGAATTTTTGTTTTCTCTTGAATTTGGTGGTGGGGGATCAGTGGTAATTCTCCTTGGATATTGCTTCTTATGATGTTAGTGACAAGTGTTGCTCTTTGAAAACACTTGTACAATCTTTTTTAAATTATTAAATAAAAACAAAGAATTGTAAGTATTAAACATGATTAGCCTTTAGCCTTTAGGATTAACAAACAATCTTTTTTAAACCAGAAACAACTTCTTTGCAGTTTTTGAGAAATACTAATAAAGCAAAAAATAACATCTACTAGTTCGTAGACATAATGGCAACTCTCTAGCAATTGAATTTAATTTCATACATGCACATATCTAATTTAATGTCATACACGAACATATCTAATTTAACGTCATACATGAACAAACATATAATATAAAATGATACCCAATAATGTAATATACATTAACAAACACATAATATATTATGATAACCAATAATGTCGTATATGAACAAACATATCATATATTAACCAATAATGTCATACATCAAATAAATGTCATACATCAAATATAGAATGTCATATGTACATCAAATGTATGTCAAATATGTCTCTCTGATGCCTATATATATACATGGGGAAGGAAACAAGTCTCTCTCTCTCTCTCTCTCTCTCTCTCTCTCTCTATATATATATATATATATATATATATATATATACATCTTTTCCTTCCCACGAGGGGAAGGAAACAAGTCTCTCAACATCCTCTGCCGTCGTGTGGAGGGAGACAGTGGAGATGACAGGGCCCTCCTGACACGCTCACTTGACCTCTTATTGAGGCTCTTCTCCAGGTCCAACTGATACAAAGAAAGTAGATATGAATCAATATTTATTATACGTTGAAATCAAATATATGTACACACAAAATCAATTATTTTCTTACCGCCAACAAATAGTCACTCTATAAGTCCACCTCAAATGCTCGTGGATGATCAGGCATGACAAGACCCTACAACAATTCAATAAATATAATCACTTATAAATAACATTATAAATTTTGAGATTAACTATTATAAACAACAACTAAAACAAAGAAAATTCTTTCATACCTCTGTCAGTGGCTGTGAGCTAGCCACAGTTGTGGCAACTCCACTATCAACAGACTGTCGCAAATGAGGAGGTGTGTCCGACATCATGAGCTGCATGTCATACAATACACGTTATATCTAACATGAAACATGGAATAAATATAATCAAATGAATTAAATTAACATGAAACATCTGTACCTGTGTGAAGCTCGTATGATGTCTCTGCTTTGTGTCTGTGGTAAAGGTTGAGGGTCCTGTGGAGAACTGATGCACATGCATAATTTTTTTTGTCAATCCTTAATATGATTACGTAATAAATATATGTATTAATTAAAATGATTAAATTGATACATACCTCAGGACTCGTCGAAGGGACAAAAAATGGGCCTGGAGGATCGCTGTTAGGCCCAGCAACACTTTGACCCTAAATTTTGAACAATGTCAATAAATGCTAATTAATTAATCATTCACTATACATATGAAATGTGATCAAATTAGTAATTTACCTGTGTGTCAATGCCAAATGTCTCATTCAGGAACTCATTGGTGACAAGCCCATCATCCGCAGCATCTCCGAAATGAGTGCCAAATGTGCATAGGGATCCGCATGAAGTGCACATGTGACCACGATGCATAGAAGGCTCCCCCTCAACTAATGGGCTTGTGGAATGGATGAGGGTCTGTGTCAAAGTATTAATGGTCCCTAGAGTGCTGGCCTCTACATGTTCCTTCACAACTGAAGGAATAATCACATGCTCGTGTTGTGGATGGACCACAGGTTCCCTAACTACATTAGGGTCACGACGTGCTCCTAGCCTCTCAAATGATGACCCCCCACCTCTACCCTGGGAGTCTAACATATTAAAATAATTGGGGATCTCCCCAAGGACAAACTCACAATATAATTTCTTCAAAAAATACATGGGGACCTCGTGATTGTTGCAAGGAGGGGCATCAAAAACCATCCACCATCTATCCCAAAAATTATTTCTAATAGCATCGTGTATACACCAATGGATGGGGAATCGTTTAGTACCCTCTCTAATAGTATTTGGCTCACCGAGTTTTCTAAATAATGCACATATACTACCTTTTGATATTTCTTTTTTTTTAACATCTTCATATGACAATTTATTTGCATAAAAATTTTTTTGTTCATCCCTCTTAGCCCGCCAAATATCTAACTGACCAATAACTAAGGCTATTTGAGTGTTAATGGATTCGAGGGACGATGCCAATTGAGCCCTCATTGGATTGGTTTGTCCGGATTCTTTCAACCGAGCAATGAGTCTTTCTAATTTAGTTTTGCCTCTCTGTATTTCATTTCTTATATTTTCTTGTGTGTCTGGCGGAGGTCTTGCAATTGGTTCGGGTTGTGGAATTTGTTGTTCTTCTTGAGGAGGGTTTTGATTTTGAGGTTCGTGAGGGTTTTGTGGATTTTTCGGTTGATTATGGACATTTCCTGATAAAAAATCAATTGAAATCCAACTAAATAAACAAATCTAAATGAAATTTGTAAAAACCCTACAAAAGAATATCAAAAACCAATAAAACAATATGGAAAACATATTAAACAATGCAAAGTTAAGTTTATATCACTTACCTCGTCGTCGTCAGTGTGCTCGTTGTCTTGGATTTCATCGGTGAGGAGGCATTTTGGCAAATGGTGGTGAATTTTTGCTATCAAACCCGCGTACGCACTGTTGGAGAGCCAAAAAGCAAAATGAAAATGATGGTCCGTGGGTCTGCAGCCCATCATATAACTTTTTGGATATCAGAATAGTGCGTACGCGCTATTGAAAATTAGAAGAAGAAAAAAACCTTGTCATCTTTTTGGCACCACAACTCGGTGCATATGCCCGTCGGCTAAAAAATGGTTTACATAGTTGTTTGTGCCATTACAAACAAATATGTCAAAACTATCTCACTTGGCACGTGAAGTCTCTGGTACTTGGCATACACTAATCTTTCTACTATGACTTGGTAGCGATATCACTCAACATCCATTGTTCACTTGGCTCCTGAATCACTCAACATACACTATCTACTTGGCACTTGAGTGACGCAGCACATAAGTGGTTCGATACTCACTATGGACTCAGCATGCTCTATGTTTTGCTCGACATATGTTACTTATTCAGCATGAACTAAGTAAATAACTTAAGTGTGTTGACACTAGTCATTTATCTTCTTTGAATTTCAATTTTGATCAAAAAATTAGGGCTCTCTTGACTTTGTGTTCTTTGCCTGAAAGTTTGAATGGCTTTGTAATGGTTGTGAGTAATTATGTTTCTCAATCTAATATCCTAAAATTTGATGATGTGATTAGTTTTATTTTGAGTGAGGAAATTCATAGGAAAACTTTAGGTGGATCTATATTAAGAAGTGCTTTTAATGTACAAAGTAGAGATAGAATGACTAAGAGAGGAAGTAATTTTGGAAATCATGAAAAATCAAGAGGAAAGTCAAAGGGAAAGAGGTCTCAATCCAAAGGACCAAGAGATTGTTGTGGTACTGTAGAAAACTAGGACATGAGAAGAAATATTTTTGGACTCAAAATAAAAATAAAGGAGATAAACTAGAAGGGAACAAGGAGGAAAATATGGTAAGTAACAAATCCGAAGAGGATGTTTTGCTTCTTTCTTTGGAAAGTGTTGATGATTCTTGGGTTTTAGATTTTGGGGCTTCATTTCATGCTATAGCCTATAGAGGTTATTTTATTTATTATGTCCAAGGGAATTTTGGGCTTGTTTATCTAGAGGATAATAAATCTTGTTAGATTGTTGGAAAGGGAAAAGTTAAGATTAAGTTGTAGAATAGGAATCATTGGCTACTACATGAGGTAAGACATGTTCCAAGACTGCGTAGGAACTTAATTTTAGTAGAAAAATCACTGATGAGGGTTGTGTAGTTACTTTTAATAATAAAAATTGGAAGGTTTTAAAAGGTTCCCTTGTAGTAGAAAAAGGTGTGAAAGTAAGAACGTTATATCTTTGTACAGGTCATGTTGTTTCTTCTACTTTAATTATTTCAGAGAAAATTGAATGTTTAGAAATAGTTGTTGCACTTGAGCAGAGAGAAAAAATAGTTGTTGTAGATTCTGATACAATGCTATGGCACCACCAACTTGGGCACATGAGTGAGAAAGGCATGAAATTACTTCATTCAAAGAAAGCTTTACTAGGCATGAAATGTGTCAATATGAATTTCTATGAAAGTTATGTGTATGGAAAACAAAAGAGAGTGAGTTTTGTGAAGAGTGGGAAGGAAAAGAAAAATGAAAAATTAGAGTTTGTGCATATAGATATATGGGTACCAGCTTAAGTATCTTCCCTTGGTGGCCCTCACTATTATGTTACATTAATTGATGATGCAACAAGAAAAGTATGAGTTTATTTTCTTAAATAGAAATCTAATGTATTTCAAACATTTAAGAAATGGAAATACTTGGTTGAAAATGAGACCGGTAAGCGATTAAAATGTCTCGGATCTAATCATGGTGGTGAGTATTGCAGTCATGAATTTGAATATTATTGCTCCACTAATGGTATTTATAGAAAAAAAAAATGTTCGAATGACCCTATAGGAAAATGGAGTGGATGAACACATGAATGGAATAATAATGGAGTGTGCAAGGAGCATGAGGTTACATGTTAGGCTACCCTTAAACATGTGGGTAGAGGCTATCAATACTATTGTATATTTTATTAATAGATTTCCCTCTACTCCTTTGGGTTGTGGTATTCCAGAGGAAGCATGGACTTGTAAGAAGGTGACTTATTCTTTTCTCAAAACCCTTGGTCATGAAGCATTTGCACATATAGATTCTAAAAATAGAACCAAAATGGAATCTAAGTCAAATAAATGTATATTTTTTGAATATGGCATTGATGAATTTGGTTATAGGATTTGGGATTTTAAAAATTATAAATTGTAAGAAGTAGGGATGTCATATTCAATGAGAACATGTTGCTCAAATATTTGTTATAGTAGCATGAGAAGAAAGAAAATGATTATGCACTGTTGGATAATAATCCAAAAGATGATGCTTTGGATGTCTCACATGCTTTGCAACAACTGCATCAACAAATACCACACACCCCACTGATTGTTAGAAGGTCAACAAGGCTAAGTAGACCTCTAGAAATATTTTCTCCCTCTTTGTACTCTATTTTACTAACTGATTTTGGTGATCCAGAATGTTATGATGAAGTTGTGCAGGTGGATACTAAGATTCAATGAGAGTCTACGATGGCAGAAGAAATAAGCTCCTTACTTAAAAAAATAAGAGTTTCAATTTATGTAAGTTGCATGTAGGAATAAGGGATTTATAGAATAAATGGGTTTACAAGTTGAAAGCAGAGGATGGAGGAAAAAAAAAATTTAAAGCTAGGTTAGTTGTAAAAGGATTTGCATTGAAAAAGGTCATTGATTTTGATGAGATATTCTCTCCTGTTGTTAAAATGACTTTTATTCGCATTTTTTTAAGTATTGTGGCTATTGAAGATTTGCATTTTGAGTAGTTTGATGTTAAAACAACCTTTCTTCATAGTGATTTGGATGAAGAGATATATATGGCACATCCCTAGAGATTTGAGGTCAAAGGTAAGGAGAACTTAGTATGTAGATTGATGAAAAGTTTATATGGGTTGAAGCAAGAACCTTGACAATATTATCAAAAATTTGACATTTTTATGCATGAGTATGGATAAAATAAGTTTCACTCATATCATGGTGTTTATTTTAAGAGCTTGGATGATGACACCTACATTATTTTATGTTTATATGTTGATGATATTCTTGTAGATGGATCTAACATGGATCACATTAAGGGGTTAAAACAATACTTAGCACATTCATTTTCTATGAAGGATTTAGGGGCAGCAAAACAAATCCTTGGTATGAAAATTTATAGAGATAAGAAGAACAAAAATTGAGGTGTTGCACTATTTTTCTATGGAGAATGTTAAAGATGATAGTACACCTTTACCTGTTCATTTGAAATTGACTAAAGTAATGTGTCCAATGACACAAGAAGAGAAGGATAATATGTCCAAGGTGCCTTATGCTTTAGCTGTAGGAAGCTTGATGTATGATTTGGTATGTACAAGGCCAAATATTGTGCATGTAGTGGGAGTCGTTAGCAAGTATATGAGTCATTCAGGAATTGAGCATTAGAATGCAATCAAATAGATTTTCAAATATTTGAAAGGAATATCTAATAAGTGTTTACACTTTGAGGGCTCTACTATTGACTTACAGGGCTATGTTGACTCATATTTGGCAGGGAGTATTGATACCATGCAGAGTACTACAAGTTATGTATTTACTATTTTTGGGGCAGCAATGAGCTAGGTTTCTCGATTATAGAAGGTGAATTTTTTGTCCACTACAGAGGTAGAGTATGTTGCTTCTATAGAGGCATCCAAGGAGATGATATGGCTTCAGTTCTTCTTGGAAGAATTGGGACGCCCATAGAGGGATAATTATTTCTTTACAAATAGCCAAAGTGTCATCCATCTTGCAAATAATTATGCTCTACATTCAAAGAAAAAATACATCTAGTTGTGGTACCATTTCATTCAGTCAGTTTTGGATGATGGATAGTTAAAGCTGGACAAGATACATACAAATGACAATCTAGAAGATATGTTTACAAAGGTAGTGACAAGGGAGAAGTTAAACTCCTTTTCATCTTTGGTTGGTTTCCTTGAATGAATAGAATAAAGAACAACTGAGTCCAAGGTGGTTTGATCCAATGGAAGCATCATGGAGTAGTGACATTGCTACAGGATTAATCTCCAAGTGAGAGATTGTTGTCTAGTGTGGAGACTGATTAGTCCACAAGTGGGCGATTGTTAGATTGTGGTGACTAATCAAAGAAGTATTGTACATACTACATAGTTTTTGGGGCTATTTTATCAATATCTTTTGGGCCAACATATTGTAACCAATTTTAACCCTAAAGCGGCAATAATACTTGTATAAAAGGGCTTAGGGTTAAGGATTTCAAAAGATGTGATGTGATAATTGCTTCTTGTGGTGGTTTTGAGCTATACTAGATTACAAATTGTAATCAGGTTGTAATCACTGGATAATAATAATATGGGACTATTTGTTTGGTGGATGTAGTCCAAGGATTGGGTGAACCACATTAAATCTTGGTGTCTTGGGTTCTCTTCTGTGTGATTTATTATTTTTTGGTATTTGTTATATTTGCATGTGGTTGTTATTAATTATGTTTGTGGTTAATCCTAAAAAATATATTATTTTCTGTAGAATAACTCTCCGTGACTCTTCTAATGAACTAGTAATTACCATAGTCAAAATACAAATTCTCATTGTCATAATATAATTTTTCATAGTTTCATGCTAGATCCTAAACTTTAGGGCTTCAAAAGTGGGTTAAAGGATAAAATAATAAATAAAATTATCATGTGAAGACTCTAGGTTGAGACATCTTAATCCCAACATTCTCCCATTTTTTAAATAACTATATAGAGTTAGAACTCTATCACATTCTCAAAGACCCGAGGCTTATAGAACTAACACACCATTTGAATTTTTCAACACTTACTAGCCTTGTCAATACATGTACAACATTCAATGAAGTATCAACCTTTTCCAACTACACATTTCCATCTCTTACCATATTATAAAAAAATGAAATTGTACATCAATATGCTTGTTTTAGCATAGAGAGTAAAATTTGTCACTAAATAGATACCACTCTAGCTATAACAATATATAGTAGTCTGACTTACATGAAAAAACAATATTATCTAACACAATATCTTAAGCTAAATGCCCTCCATAAAAAAATGATTAGAGTTCTATATACTCAGTTTTTTTGCGGGTAAAGTGATCATATATTGTCACCACTAGTGTATATTTTTCTATCAATATCACATGCCTAATACAAATCCACTTATACATTAATACAAATTGGATGTCAAGACCTATGGTGTAGGAACGCCAAGAGTTTAATCATCAATTTTTCACATTTTATTTAAATATAAAAAGTGATTATTAAAATATATGTATTCAAATGCACAACTTACAAATTTTATAATTTTGCCAGTTATACCAAACGTTTTCTAAAATCATGGGTGATGCCTTATTTTTGGGAAGTTGAAAAATCGTATATGTAACCACCCAAATCTGTTATAAAAGGGGCTAAAATTGTTTTGAATGGGATACATACAGAGGATGGAATAAAAGAGAAATGAAAATGGCCCTCTGGCTATTGACAACCAAGACTAATTGTTGTTCATAGATTTTTGGGATGTGAGAATCGATATAGTTTTCAGTTTTCGTTTGTGTTTCATTTTGGATAGATTTTGATTTTGTTTTAAATATAATCCATATTTTGAATTTGAAATCATAAGAAAAAATTTACTTTAAACAAAATCTCATTTTTAAAATGATTTTAATGTTTTCCTTGTAATGGTTTCTTAAATCAGATTTTGATTTGAATAAAAATTTGATTTTAAAAATATATATTCTTATTGCACATACCATAATAATGCAATTTTTAATTTACCAAAAATTAACATGGTTTTGGTACTCATGGTATTGGTTTTGAAAAGAAAACCATAGAGAAAGTTTTTTTTGTCATATTTCAAGATTAACTTATTGTTTGTACATGTTAGTTTAATAAATGATTTTGGGGACTAATTCAAGGATACCAATAATTAATTTGCATGTTTAAAAAATTGGTATGGCTACCATTTCTTGGGAAATTCTTTTGGTTAAGAATTGTTGACAAACATGATTCATGTGTGGGTATTAGCTATATTTGCTTTGAATAGAATAATTGAGTTTGATTCAAGAATCAAGTTATCTTGGGTAATTCATTTGAGAAGTGGAGAGACTTATGACAAGTTTTTACTTGGTATAATTATATTACTAAAAATGGTGTTGCTTTCAGTCGTAGAACTCATTATGGTAGTTAAATGATAAAATGATGCTATACGAATTAGGAGAATTGTTTAGTTCATCATAAAGAATATGATACTATGTAAAATATTTGCCTCTTCCTCTCACTTTTATGATAGAAATTATATTGAATTTTTCAGATTTGGGAAATATTCTAGTTGTTATGCATCAGTCTAGTAGGATAACCATAAAAAAAGCAAGTAATACTTCAATGTATCCCTCATATATGTAACACCCTATTAGGGAACCCAAGAGAAATTAACCTTTTATGCAACACTATTTACCGACCATTATTTTTCTTAAAAGCTAATGCAACATCAAGATAACAATGCAGAAGCAATACAATAATACACATTACATTTATATATTTAAGTAAATGTAAAATTTAAAATTTGCAAGGGTTCCTAAATATTGAATCACATTTCTAAAAATATTATTAATTATATTTAATCATAACTATAATGTTCACATCCATAAATGAGTAATAGATACATTATCTCATAATGAATACATAAGTACAACTGACACAATGAAGTATATCCAAATACACAACATCCACTACACATGTCATAGGGTATGTAATGATAAACCAAATACAACACATCATCTCATAAGGACCTCAAGATATAATTACATAATACATGAATATATTGATACCTCAACTAAATGTAGAGAATGTCTCCAAGAGATAAGAATGAAAATGGTGCAATTGCAATAATGGAACATCCAATTAACATTGATGGGCCAATCTATGTTGGATCCCCAATTGTAGGAGGGCCACTACCTCCTAACCTCGTGGTAACCTAATCAAACCCCCTCCCACAATATATATGGGTGATAACATACGATCCACACATGGATATCAATCACAAAAACCATTCCTAGGCAAGAAATCCTAAAAGCTCTCTCTACCTCAAGGATACCACTACTAGAAATAAAGAAAAGATAATAAATGTCAAAAAAATAATTGACCAAAACCAAAACCACATACCAAAGTCAATTACTAGATACTAACTCCAAAACAAGTACTAATGCCAACAAAAAACAACCATTGAATGAAAACCAACTTCTAAATCAAATACCAATGACCAAAACAATAACCAATGAATAAACGATAATCACCAATAATAATTAACACCAACCTAAGGTAAATACAAAATATACAAAGGAGATGTAGGGTACATATTAGGGAGTGTCATCACATGGTAAAACTACTTGAGTTACCATACATTGGTCTCTCACTAGACCCCAAACCCTTAAGCATTGAGTTACCATGGACTGGTCAATCTGGACCCTAGACCCTCAATGTGACCCATATAGAACTAGAGTACCCTCTCATGAAGATGAAGAATACTAATCATACCTATCACTGGGTATCATTTTATTCGCATCTTTAGCCTATCAAAGAACTCAAGGCATCGGGGAGGAAACATATTTATTTATATTTTTAATATTTGTATAAATATTTCAATTACTGTGTTACCACTTATTACATAACTTACGATAGGTTTCCCTAGCAATGGCCATTTTGGGAACCAAACCCCTATTGTAAGTCACTTTCATAGGATGTACCTAGACAACCTCCCCTAAGCTCACAATCATAAATGTGTCTCATACCACCAAAGAATTATAATCAATTTAGGTTCCATTATAGGCAACAAGAACTCACTAGTTCTTAAATCTAAAATATCATAAATTCTCTCAAAGCATATCCCAAAAACATGAGCCTCAAATTAGCAAATAACATAAAGTGACAATAACAATCCACCATAAGAACATACTTCACAAGCCTCCAGTGCCCTAAATCCTAAGGGTCAAACCAACCCCAATAACATAAGCACAACAGGGAATGAAACCGAACAGCACGTCATTAACAAGTGCAACTAAGTTATTGCCACATGCAACCAAATACTAGGTGTGTTGATAAGAAAAATATCTACAAATAAAAATAACTAAATCGCTAACTTAATATCTAATACCAAATAAAATTTCTTATGAATAAATAATATTAACAGACATATATACATATACAACATGTTTGCACGTACACACACATATATCTATATCTTATAAATTGAACTCATTATGTTAATATATATTAAATAATATTAATATATACTTAATCAATAAATAAATTACTTTTGGAAAAATTAAACTAAGCTTATTGTTTTAAAATTTTAATTAAACTTTGAATCATATTTTTTTTAAATATATATTAAACATCCCCTAGGGGGTGGGGCCTATGGGTTGTAGGCCCCAAGAGACTCCATGCAACCCTCCCCTTAAGGGGAATGACAACTATAGGTCATCATAGGCCCACTTAAGTAGGCCATGTGCAAGCCTATAGCCATAGGCCACATAGGCACATGGGTGGGAGATGGGGTCCCCCCCACCCCAATCTTTTTTTTTTTTTTTTAAAAAAACTCTAAAATATATATATTTTAAACTAGTTTTGCTATTCTAGTTTGATTGACATTTTTTTTCGAGTGACTATAAAATCTTCTTTATTATATATAGTTTTTTCCTATAGATACTTTTTTGGGGTGATTAAATTCTTTCCCACAAATGAGGGATATATATATATATATATATATATATATATATATATATATATATATATATATATATATATATATATATATATATATATATATATATATATATATATATATATATATATATATGCATGTTTTTATATAGAAAATTCCTCATAGCAGATTTCATAATTTAATTGTAAAAAATTTATCAGTTAAAACCCTAGCTAGTTTAACTTTCACATTTTCTAAAAAAAATTACAACTTTTTCTACTAAAAGCGTTTGCAAATGCATAAATGTTAATAGTTTTATGATTTCTTCTCCAGGATTTCTAGAATTTTGTATTTTTAACCAAGCTTTCTACAATAAAGCCCATAAAGTTTCTCTCTAAAAATTGCTCCACGTATTCATTGATCCAAAATTGAAACAACATGATGTAATAATCAATTTACAAGCATACTAACAGACCTAAGCTAGACAATCTCCTTGAATGAAATTATACAATGGGTTTTTTAGACCCTACATCAAAAACTCAATAGGTGAAATCTAAAATAATTTGGTTGATTCTCACAATCCAAAAATTCTTAAGCTTTCAAAATATTCTTTAACTTTGATCTGCCAAGTTTTTCTCTCCAAAACCTATGTGTGCTCAAATGACCCAAAATCTTCTAACAGAGAAAACCTAACCCTATCTAGCATTTTCTAATATTTAAATTTTATTAAAAACAAGTTAACTTTAATTAAATTTTAAATAAAATATGCTTCCTTACCCTTTTGTTCATCTCTTCCCTTTCTATCTCCATTCCTTCTCTCTCGACATGTGTGCTCCCTTCCCTTCTAGATCTATATAATGATGTAAAAAATATACTTAATATGTATTTCTTTCAAGATTTTTAGTTTTTCCCTCTTTTAAAGGGCTAGTGCTAGCCTACCTTTTGTCTAGCTTTATTTATCTTCATATTATTTTTATCTTTTTCTTTACTTGCCCCTTTCTCTACTTCATTTATGATTGATTAGGACTATATTAATGTCCCTTGGCTCTCTTGGGTTTTTGAATTTCTAGGTTTTTTTCATTCTAGTACCTTATCCATTTATGTTTTATTGAGCCTTGACCATTCTCCATATTGTTACTTTTTAATTCTTCTTCTATGTCACCTTCCTCCTTGTCCCATCTCTAATGTTTAGTTTCAAGCACTAATTCTAACGCTTCTTCTACTAGCTTTTTTGGTCTTTTTTTCATGGGATTTCATGTAGCTCTATAGAGATCTGAGACCCTTCTTATAGAAATATTGAATTAATATGATAGGAATTTAAATAATTTATGCCATGTTTCCTTCAAGTAAGAAAGTATTAAGTTTCAAACTAACCTAATCAAGCAAGTTTTCTTTAGATTCTCTAAATTGTCAGCACATGCACTAAATTATACACAAGAAAGGGTATGTTTCAATACATCTAAGTAAGCATCAAATCTCAATTCTTATTTTATACTACTTATCCACAATTGGTTTCTTAAATATACCTAACAAAGATCTTAGCCAAAAAATTATGTAGGAACAAGATGTCAGTAGCAAGGTAGCCCAACAAACAAACTAAAATTTTCCCACAAGAAAAGAAGGGCCTTCTTCCCACACTACATCATTGTAATTCATTGGCTTGTAACCTAGATACTTTGCATAGAAGTAGCCATCACTTTTTCAAAATCCCAAAAAGTGAATAAACTACACTTCAAAAATGTAACATTTCTTTGACAATGTACAAAGGTAGGTATGCCTTCCTAAAGCCCCCTTATTAAATAAGGGGTGAATTTTCTTCTTTTTTTCTAAATATACAGGACACTAATGTCCCAAGCGAGTCCAGGGGGTATTCTTCATTGTTCTTTTTCCCCTAGTGCCTACATTTTGAACAAGAAAAAATAAGAAACTAATTTCATTAAATTTAAATAAAATTATGGCAATTGTCATTTATCAATTAAAAAATGTTAAATAATCTAATTTATTAATTATTTCATGCCCAATTAAATCATTTTATTAATTAAATACTATTTTCTTTTCTTTTTTAACTTTATTTATTTGTGTGAAGAATTTTAAAATAACACAAATTATTATGAATAAAGTGTCAATTTATCTTTAATAATCAATTGCTTTTTTGTTCAACCGCTATATTTAGACTTTTTAATTTAAGACTTTTAAATCCATATATTTCACTAATTCCCAATTAATTAAATATCATTATATTTTAATATCTCATTTTAATTAAACTAATATTTAATAATCTAAATACTACATTATTATTTGAATTTCATAATTAAATCATTTACTAAATTAAACACATTACCCAACCCACATAAATGCAACATAAGAAAGACAGACCAAACCCAAAATCAAACAACATGCATAAGGATATATTCACATGTTTGGACGGGTAGTCAATCAGATACATGTCCTTCTTCTTAGGATAATAATTAGTCTTAGGTTAAGATCCAAACCTAAATATTATCTCTATTGAGATATTGCAATAAGGCACACCCATCCCATCAATTCAGGGAATTTGATACCCAAAACCTCTAAACCTACATAAAGATGAGCATATACAAACATATATCTAACTAAATGGGCAATGGAAGGCAGTGGTACATCATGTAGATCTAGACTCGCATGTGACTATGAATCCCTCCCTCAACCATATCAAGTACGTCAAATAGAAATGTAAAACAAACACCCACACCATACACATGCAAGTATGGGGAAAGTACAAGTAGTAAATCATGAGTATAAATAACATCATATTCTAACATAAGAATGTCATCATCAATGAAGTTAATATTAGGCATCATCTAAATGCATATAATATGAATGCATATAATATGACATCATCATAAAAGTATCTATACTTACTATATAAGAGCATATAAAGTGTCATCATTATGAAGGAAATCGTAATCATCAAATAAATACATGTAATGTATCAATTATGCAATTGCTTCTAATATATAATCCAAATGTAAGGTAGTGTCATACAACTATAAAATTAAGAATCTTTGAATAACTGATGCATGCATGAAAACTAGCCTAAAAGAGTTCAAAAATAAGAATTGAAAATAAAACTATGGGTGGGCACTACAATACACATGATTATTTTTTTAACTGCATCCCAATGCACCCTTCTAGGATTAGCCATATACTGACTATGGACTCCAATTTCTTGGAAAATGTATGGTCACTAAGCGACCAAGTATACATTAAGATACAAAGATCACTCACAAAAGGTACTTTATACATGTCATCCATCTTAGTAGGATATTTTGGACAATCCTCCACATTATAAAAATGGAACAACTAATTGCTTGCAACTTTTCATATTGAATCTCTTCAAAATAGAACTTGAAAATACATAGTAGGGATCATCTAAATATTTTTCAAAGATCTATCTCTAATGATCTCAATCACAAGAATATATTTCACTACACCTAGATCTTTGATTTCAAATAGCATTGCTAACTAAGACTTCAAATTTGAAACAATACTTTTACCATTCTAAATACATAACATATCATCCACATACAAGATTATGATAAGAATATGTCCAATTTAAGATTATAATATACACAAGGGGTAAATTTAGATCTCAAAATCACAATGACAATATGTAGGTGTCAAACTTTTGATACCACATGCTAGAAAAATGAAAATAATACAAAGATTTCTTTAACTTACAAACAAGATTTTATTTAACTTTTTCAATGAAACACAGTAGTTGTGACATGTAATTCCTTCTTTTAAATCATCATGAAGGAATGTTGTATTCACATCTATTTTCTCAACTTCAAACTCATAAGTTTTTACAAGTGATAATAGAAATTGAATGGATGACAACTTAGCTACAAGAGAGAATACTTCACCATAATCAATTATGTCTACCTTTCAATATCCCTTTGTGACCAATTTTACCTCACACTTCTCAAATCTATATTATCTCAACTCAATTTCTTCTCAAGCACCCATTTATATCCAACATGTTAATGTCCATTGGGCAAAGGTACTAGATCCCACATAGTATTTTTCTTTAATGGTTATATCTCTTTATTCATGGATTCCATACAAGATTTTGTATCATGTATACTTGTAGCCTCTCTAGAAGTCCTAGATTCATCAGTATTAGTAATAAAAGAGAATATACAACTTGAATCCAACAAATTAGAATATCCAAACTTTATAGGTGAATAACCATATCTATGAGATCTTTTTTTTCACAAGTAGACCTCCTCAATGGTTGAGGTAGAGGTCCTTTGTCTTAGTCAAAACTTTCAAATTTTATTGTTCATTTCTTATTAGAGTAGATAGAACTTGAGAGATGTCATTTGTATTATTTTCTTCATCCTCTAGTTGTAAATTAACTATGGAATGTTTCAACTCATGAGATTACACACTTATATTGTATAGCACATTCTCTACAACTAATTCCCAAATCTTGAAACCTTTCACACTAAAACCAAAGCCAATGAAGATGCACTTAGCCATAACATATGAGAATATACCTCACAACCAAAGATTTCTCAATGAGGGTTTATTTCCAAATCATGCCTCAATGGGTTTATTCTCAATAATTATTGAAGTAGGAGATTTGTTAATTAAATAGCATGTAGTGCCTACAACTTCAACCTATAACTTTTGGTTATGACCAACACCACTAAGCATACTCCTATCCCTTTCTATCATCTTTTTGTTCATCCTCTTTATAAATCCACTTTTATATGGGGTTTATGGGATTGTATTAAGTCTCTCAATCCCATGATCCTTATGTACAACCTATTGAATTATTCCAAACAACACTCAGGTTACCATTGTTAGTCCTCTAACACTTAATTTTTTTGCAAGCTTGATTTTCAATTATAGATTTGAATGCCTTAAACCAACTAAAAAAAATAGATTTTCTTATAATTAAATACAAAAATGTCCTACTATAATATTATACTAAAAAAATAAAAGTACATATATCTAAATATTGAAAGAACATTAAATAGACCAAGCACTTATGAATGAATATAATATAGAATCCCATGAGACTTATGAGAATTAGAATAAAATGAGAAAAATGAGTAATTTACTATAAGAATAATTTTCACAGAAATCAAACTTGAGTTTAAAATTATCAAGTCCTTCAACAAGGCTTTTATATTTTTAAGACTCTAAGACCCTTCTCACTAATATAACCAAGTCTTTGGTTCCATAGCATTGTCTTCTCAACTGGGAGCTTCACCTCCATAGCATTTATATCTTTAGGTACCCAAAAATCACAACCATAAAATGTAGATACAATAGTCTTCTTATTTATATAATTTGATTGCAAGGATGAAGAATCCAAAGCCTTTTTCTTAGACATTGCAAGTGTTATTGCACAAAATTGTGCATGCATCTAACCTAAACAGGGTTCCAATCCAAACATCCCATCATAGCCTCTTTTCATCATCCATCGACCACTCAAGAAAATAACCTACACACTAACATCTCCAAGCTTTCTAATGAAAATTAAACTCTAAGACCCTTCTCACTAACATGACCAAGTCTTTGGTTTCATTGCATTGTCTTCTCAACTGGGAGCTTCACCTCCATAGCATTTATATCTTTAGGTACCCAAAAATCACAACCATAAAATGTAGATACAATAGTCTTCTTATTTATTTGATTATAAGGATTAAGAATACAAAGCCTCTTTCTTAGACATTGCAAGTTTTATTGCATAAAATTGTGCATGCATCTAACCTAAACAGGGTTCCAATCCAAACATCCCATCATAGCCTCTTTTCATCATGCATTGACCACTCAAGAAAATAACCTATACACTCACATCTCCAAGCTTTCTAACAAAAATTAATTTTCAAACCAAACAATGGATGTGTAATACACTATCAATCCCCTTCACTCAATTATCAGGGAATCTGGTCTTGAATCCTCTATAGCCAACAACATTCAGGTGAGAGCTATCACCTAGATACACCTTCCAGTCATTAAACTATTTTTACTTTTAAAACCAATCTCTGCAAGAGGTCATGTGGAAAGAAGCACCTAAATTTATCAACCACATATCTTTTGATACACAAGTTGCCAAGGCTCCAACAAAAGCATCTATTTCATCTTGAAAGGATTTCTTAGAGTCAAAATTAGAGGAAACCTTTTAATTTTAATTTTGTTCTCCTCTTTTCACTCTTTTTAGATATGTCAAGGTTTATTATACTTTCAACTTCTTTCCTTGTAATTTTTATCAAGATACTTAAATCTTCCTATAGACTTAGATTTACCCTTCTTGTCCTTCTTCTTATAATTCTCCATTTTTATACCATGAGAAACTAGGGCCTCTTTTTCCATCTCAAGTGAGTTATTTTTTATCTCTTTAGATAACAAAGAACCAACCATGTCCTCTAATTTGTAAGTGGTTGTTGTGATTCCAATGGTCATAACAAGATGATCTTATGAGTCTAACAAATATGATACAAAAATCATACATTTATCTTGATCATCAATCTTGCCATTGACATAATTTATTTGAGAAACTAGAATATTAAATGCATTTAAGTGATCTACAATGAACCCTCATTTCTCAATCATCAGAGAATACAACTTATTCATAGGAATAACTTATTTGCCAAGTATTTTCCATAGTAAATATCACCAAGTTTCTTTGAAAACTTAGCTAGATTGTTCTCTTCATGGACGTTTAAGAGCACTAAGTCAACCAAACAAGGTCAAGTATCAAACCATTGGATTTTCAATATATTTTATCCTACTCATCTTGGGGTGTAGCTTGAGGTTTTATTAAAAAGATTGCAACACATGGGTCTCTATCTAAAAGCATGTCCTCCATTTTGCATTTTCACTACTTGAAATTGTCCATTAAACTTATCCATCTACATTCTATTGGATGTGTTTTCCATACCTAACCTAAAATAAGGTTATGAATATTTATTCCTTTATAGAATTATCATTAAAATTAGATTAGCACAAAATACCCTTCAACCCAACTGTAGGGTAAAGTTGGGGTCTAACTTAATGGATTATTTTTGGACATAATTTGAACTACAATACCCTAAGAGTGTCAATCCAGGATTCGTAAACTAGTGAGAGATATAGTGGTTGCTTGCTCAAGGGGTGAGGATAGTAGTTCAAGTGTTATAGATGCAATATAATTCACATGCTAAGGGATCAAATCAAGAGGCTTTTAATTAATTAAATTGGAATTTGCACTTTTAAAGAATGAAACTAAAGAAGAACTCACATGTAATATATCCTTAAACTTAAACCAATCAATTACTAAAACACATCATCACATTAATTAGCTACTGAGAGTAATAGTCACAATCAATAATAATCACACTACTCACTTAAACATTAAAGATTAGTACTCTTAAATATCAATACTGAAAATTAATCTTTAAATGTTTAGATGTAATGAACATTAGGATGGACTTTTCTTGATAGAGGAAGTTCAACTGCGACATGAGGTCTTCACAATAACAGATGATGGAAGAAGTGGTAATATGCGATAGGAAGTTTTTATGTGGAAAGTAAATTGCAACAAGAAATTTTGATATGGAGAGTGGATTGCAATAGGAAGTCTTTGTTATGGTTCTAACAAATAAAGTGATGTAAAAATAGGAAGTTCAAGATGCTATAAAGGAAGGTAAATTGTCATAGCAATGAAAGAAGTAAGGTCGGGTGATTTGTATGCTTACAATCTCAAAGAATTTGTGCAATAATATACCCACAACATGAGTTTACATCCATATGTCCATAATACTTCTTACATTGAACAGAATAATAAAATGTAGTATAAACAAACTACTCACATAATATTCAAACTAGTCATAATAAAATCACATAAGTAAAACCTAGTTAAACATATAAAAAAATCTCATTGAGCTTCCCAAGAGGGGGCCCTATCTCTAGTTTTCCAAGTTAGAGAAAATCAACATGTTTCTTCTACAATCTAATCCCAATTAATGTAATTACCTAAATAATTTTAATAGAGTTTGATATTATATATTCATATTTTCTATAGGTAGATACATGTTTATATAGCTTTAAAGATACCAAAAATAGGATCAGATTGGTATTTACATCCATCAACTATTATCTAAATTATGAGTTTTGTTTTAATCATCGACCACTAATCTCAAATCGTAAAACAAACAAGTTATAGTTAAACATCAAATCTTTGGCCATATTCTATTAGGCTTTTAAACTATGAAATCCAAATCTATGCATATTGCCTATATCTAGATATCCAAAAAGATCAAAATGCAATCTTCTACACGACCAGCTAATTGTCTTCTCTTGAATAGGTCGTTTGTCTGCTGAGTCATCTCTTTCCTTCAAGCTTAGTTCCTATAGCAAAATATTGATCAAAGTATCGTCAATTTCTACATTTTTTAGGAATTATCTTCTTCTTACAGTTTCTCAGATATATTGATTTTCACTAATGATTAATGGTAGTAAGGCTTTAAAAGTGATGAAAATATGTATAAGAAACACAAATGAACACCCCATCATTCCCCAAAATTGAAGGATTTTTCATGTCCTCATGCACTCTAGGTAGAAAACCATCATTGATGAATTTAGTTGTTAGTTTTCTGGAGACCTATGTAGTTCTCACAGTTTCTTCCCTTTCAATAGTAACAAGTTTTGGTGTAGACAGTTCATGTAGATGTTCCTTTTATTCTGGATTAGATTTTTGAAGCTAGATGATTATTTCCAACCATTGTTCAGGGGATAAACACTTCATTACTTTAGGAACTTCAAGAGTTCCTAAAGCATCTTCACTATGTAAAGATACTACAGTGACAACCTATGCATTGTCTAACTTTAGAGACTCTGTTTCATGTATGACATCTTGTTCTTTTGGTAGACCAATGGTTGAGAAAGGAAATTCATCTTAGGTCTCTCATTTTTGCTAAATTTCATTGCTAAGGGGGTCATTAGTAGCTTTCTCTATGAATTTCTCTATAAATGTACTACGCATTATTTTAATTGAGAAAAAATCAGTCAAATTGAGTTCTTAATTTTTCCTTGTTTTGATAACGAGATTTTCAACAGGGATTTCTTACTGTATTCCAAGAACATCATATTCTCCTTTGTTAGGTTCATCTTCATCCAATGATTTCTCTTCTTTAGCTTCTTGTTCAGCTTCTTAGTCCTCTTTGGCTTCGCGTTCATCTTCAACCTCTTGTTCCTCTTTGATATCTTGTTCCTTTTCAGCCTCTTGTTCCTCTTCTATATCTTGACCACCCCCTTCAATTTATTGTCCTTACCAAAATTCTTGTTCTTCTTCCAAGAGTGATTCCTCTTGTTCCACCATTTTTTTTTGTTTGTCATGTTTCTTATTTTGTCTCTATTGTGTAGTCATCTCTAAGAGGAGACACTCATTTTGGGAGATTGGTGGACACTTATGACCTCTACATCTTGAATAGAATGGGATACCATAGCAAGTTCATGTAGTCTATCATGAGTGTTTTATTTCTTCCTAGTAACCATAGGATGTATACTTAGGGTCCCTTGCTTCTACTTGAGAGGTGGTCTAGCCTTTTTTGATTTGAGAGTTTGTATTCTAAAGGCTTTAGGCTTTATAAGACTTGGTGAAGGTAAGGGTTTTGCTTGTCATTTTTTAAGAGAGTTGGCTTTAGATTCTTTTCTAATGGTGACATATTAAAGGTCTCCTATATGGGATAAATCAACAAAGATTTCCCATTCTAAAGTAGGTTGATTAGACCTAAAGGCACAGATGACAAGTAGTTTAATTAATCCATGGTGGGCAAAGGAATCAACATGGCATGCTTGGTATTGACTACATGAGCTTTTCAAATAACCCAAAAGATAATAGGGGACATTAGCAAGAACTCCATACTATAAATATAGTATGAGACAAAGATGGTGAGCATACACATATTGGTAGTGGCCCTCATAGGTGAAAAACTTAATCAGGAACTAAGTGACTTCATCCCATGGCTCTAGTAAAGATTTACAAATGATCCCCTTCCCTTGAGTAGTTTCAACGAACTCACCTCTCTATAAAATTTTCATCTTGTGAGGTTTCAAATATTTAATCTAAGATGATCCTCTAGTAAAATAGAGGTCCTCAACTTGTGGAAGGCCAGTAGCAGCTGTAATAGTTTAAAGATTAACATGGAATTTAGCCCTCTCATAGTGACCTCTTCACCTTGAAGATTCATCACAAATTTAGCAACCACTATATCATTGGAAGTGTGCTCACACAGACATTCACAGTAGTGTGACCATCCAAAATTATCAAAAAATTTAAAAGCCTCTTCAACATTCATTAATTTATCCAATGAACTGGGTTCATGGCGAAGATGGTGTCCTGCCATAGTGCCAAACAATTGAACTCAAATGGGAAGCAAGGATTTCAAACCAAAGCAAGAAGTTTTAAAAACCAACAACAATGGTGATGGAAGAGGATAGCAAGACAAATGACAAGAATGAATAAGGAAAGTATGGCAACATGGAGAAATAATGGGAAGGTAATGTCTAAAAAAACCATTATACTTAGGAGTAATCAATGAGGTAAAATGGCGTGGTGGTAACGAATGACAATAATAATATGGTAAAAAAATAACATAGTTTAGTGATGACATGTGCAGAAAATTTCTAAACCCCCCCCCCCCCCCCCCCCCCCCAAAACTAGAAGGGATGACCCATCCTGGTCATGTCATATAAGTAGTAATAGAAAAAAAAAAGTCATTAATAAAATGAAAGAGAAGAAAATACTTCCTAAATCCATAGGTAAGCACGAGTAGGATAATGTTGAAATATGTACATAATAAATCCAAGAGTAATGGCAAGGATTAGCACCAAGATATGAAGGATATCGTCATAATGACCTTGGAAAAGTATAACTTTTCAAGTGGCAAAAAGTGGATGAGTAATGGAAGCCATGCGACAACCCTAGAAACATAAAATAGAATGGAGACAAGGATAGAGGCAATAAAAAATAGAGCGATAGGAAGTAAGATGGACACACATCATAATTGTACTTTAGGTGTCTAGGGTGATAGGAACTCAATGCATCATGTGGGAAGAGGTGTAGGTGGTAGGAAGAAAAAGGTGACAAATGAGGAAGAGGAAAAGTAGAAGAAGCATGTGTGGCATGAAATTGGAGAAGAAGCAGCAACCACCAGTGGAAGAGGCAACAAGAAGTAAGAGAACTTCTGGTCACTCTAGAAAAAAGAGGGCCCCTAAGTATAACCAGGAAACAATAGTTTTTATTTTTGTATTTTTTTAAAAATATTTTTTATAATGATAGTAGGTCATCGATGACATAGTTCTCAACCTAGTACCTCATGATTACGCTAGTGAACCAGTTTTCATAATCATGAATTATTACAACTAGGACTTGGTAACAAGCCAGTTTTCAACTCATAGTTGGCCAACAATGCCAATAGTCTAGTTTTCATTGTTGGATATTTTATTGCAATTTTTTTTTTTGTTTGGAATTTCAAGTTTGAGGAAGGCCAAAGAGGACCACTATTAGTTCCTTGGTGATTGCAAGAAAGAAAGCTTCTTTCAAAAGAGGCTTCTGGTACAACTTTAGATGATGAGTTTTAACAAGGAGTTAATAGAATTCAGAGTCCATTATGTAGAGATGTAAAACACCATTAACAAATACATGCTCAATTGCATAGGGGCCTAGCCACCAAGCATGAAATTTACTTTTCAAATCCTGAAACCAATAATCATACAAAAGTGTCGAATCCCCTAGCTAGAAGGAGCATTGGTGAATGTGCTTATCATGCCATAGTGCCCACTTATTCTAAAAAATTGGTATGGAGAAGTGCATCCTAATGAAGTTCATTGAAAGAGTGTAGTTGTGTTATGCATTCTCATTGAGCATCAAAGAGACTCAAACTAAGTTGAAGTGTGGTTCAAAGAGTCTTAATCTCAAACTCAATAGGAAGAACAACCTTCTTACCATAAACCATTTCATCAGGGGTCAAACAAGTGGTGGACTTCCACATGGTGTGATAGGCCCACTCAGCTTTGGGAAGCTATATGGCCCAATCATGCTTATGAAGTGCAACAGTCTTGGTAAGAATATTCTCAAGTTCTCAATTGGTGACCTCTACTTGTCCATTTTCTTGAAAAATAAGGGGAAGAATTTTAGTGGTGAGTTTCATACTCTTTGACTAATACAGCAATGAGTTCTAAAGTGAATTGTGGTCCTTGATTTGTAGTAATATCCTGAGGAACACCAAAGTAGGTGAATATTTTTGAGTATAGGAAGACAACAACCTTGGTGTATCATGCATGTTTGAGTGCAACAACCTCAACCCATTTGGTGACATAATATGTGCATAAAATGATGTACTCCTTGTTGTTAGAGGGGGTATTAATAGGCCCTACAAAATCAAGACCCAACTTTTCAATAGGTTTAATGTATAGTTGACGTTGGAGTGGCATTTCATCAAACCATGTAGGATGACCCATTTATTGGCACCAATCACAATGATGAACATAAAATTTGCAATCCTTATGGAGTGTAGGCTAGTAATACCCTATAGTAAGAATATTTTGAGCAGTCCTTTGAAAAGAAAAGTGTCCACCACATGGTTTAGGATGATTGGAACAAAGAATATCAAAGATATCCTACTCAGGAATACATCAGCACATGATGTCATCAACATCAGTATGGAAGAGGAGTCCATTGATCTAGGTGTACTATCCATTGAGGCTAACTAACTTATAATGTTCTCAAGGAGAAAATGTGGTGGGAACTTGCATGTAACCAATAGTTGGCAATTTCAGCATACCATGGACTCTTTGTGGAATGGAAAAAATGTGTTCATCAGGGAACACGTCGTCAACAGGAACAGGTTCATTGTCTAGTTGTTGTAATCTAGATAAGAAATCTGCAACCATATTTTCTTGACCGGGCTTATCAAGTATAGTGACATCAAATTCTTGTAATAAGAGCAACCATCTAATAACCCTATAGTTTATTCATTAAAAATTGAACTGATGAATGATCAGTATGAACAAATATTTTATAACCAGTAATGTAATGCCAAAATTTATTAATAGCATAAACAATAGCTACAAATTATTTTTCAATTACCATTCAATTTACCTTTGCACTAGTGAAGTTCTTTCTAATGTAGTAAATAGAATAGAAGAGGTTATCATCATTTTTTTGAGTATTACTCCCATAGAAAAATCAAAAGCATCAATGTAAATATGGAAAGCTAGTTTCCAACTAGAACCTCTAAGAATAGTAGTAGCCACAAGCGTGTTCTTGATAGTCTCAAAGACTTCTTGACACCCAAGGATCCAAGTAAAGAAAACATATTTGACCAAAAAAGAAAACAAAGGGGAAGAAAACTTACTAAAGTGTTGTATAAATCTTCTATAGTATCCAACATGACCAAGAAAACTCCTAACGTCTTTTTGGGTCAAGGGTGTAGGGAGGTCCTGGATTATTTGAATCCCTTTGGGATAAACTTGGATGCATTTTGAGGATATTAAGTGGCCTAATACAATTCCCTTAGTCATTAACATATGACACTTCTAATGGCTTAGAGATAGGTTAGTGTCTATACATCTTTTAATTATTTTCTCCAAGTTATCTCTAGATTCTTCAAAAGTGTCCCCATGAACAGTGAAATCATCCATATAAACTTCTACACAATCATTAACCAAATTAGTAAAGATGCTTATTACCGCTCTTTGAAATGTGGCAAGGGCCTTACATAACCCAAAAGGAAGAATGTTGTATGCAAAGGTTCCCCATGGATAGGAAAAGGTTGTCTTGTCTTGATCTTCTAAGGTGATGTGGATTTGATTGTACCCATTGAATCCATCCAAGAAAGAGAAGAATCATTTCCCTGAAAGAGTATCTAATAATTGATCAATAAAGGGTAATGGAAAGTGATCCTTCTTAGTATCCTTATTTAAAGCCCTATATTCTACACAAATACACCACTTACCATTTTTCTTTAGTACAACAACCAAAGGAGATACCCACCTACTATCCAAGATAGGATAGATGTAACCAACATTCAATAGCTTTTGGAGTTCTTCTTTGACTACATCTTGCAAGGTACGATTAAGTCTTCATTGTGGTCCTTGAACTAGATGACTTCCTTCTTTGATGTAAATGTGGTGGGTACAAGTGTCTGGATGAACACCTCACATTCCTAATATTCCCACAGAAACACAACTTTGTGTTCTTTGAGCATATCCATGAGGTCTTTAACTTGAGCAGGTGTTAATTGTGGATTACTGTTGAGAGTATGCCCCAGTAATATCTCCATAGGTTCTGATGGTGTAGGAGCATTAAGAATAAATTTTGGTGATGGATCTAGTTTATATAAAGGCAATAATGAACTAAACAAACACTTATGTGGCAAAAGTTGATGTAATATGAAAAAGTGTTGTCTATATCAAGAATTGCCTACTAGAGGAAAATTTCCAAAAGGACAATCGACAGTCGCATGGGAAGGAAAAACCAAATTTTCTAATATATCTTTAGACTCATACCTAATTTGAAGAAATTTCACCAAAATATTGTCATTGGTAGGTTTCTCAAGGTTTTTTGCCTATTTGAGGGTAAGGACTGGCACATAATCTTCTAGATCACTATCAACCCATGCAAGATCTTTTGTATCTAACAAGGGTTGAGCCAGGTGATATAGGGTCAATTATTTTGTTTGTTCTCCATTAGAGATAACCATGTTACCTAACTAACAATTTATGTGGGCATTAGCATCTACTAACCAAGGTCTCCCTAGAATCAAAGGATACCCCCCTCACCTGCCTTAACTTTTGGTTGCAGAATCATAAAATTGGTCAGATAATCCCAACCGTCAATGGAAAGAACAATATATTCTATAACCCCCTCTAGTTTGACTGAGGACCAGTTAGCCATTTGGAGTATCATAAGAGTAGGTCTAAGTCCATCCAACAATATTTTCATTTTTTTTTTCATTGGTCATTACATTTATAGCAGCACCTAAATCCACAAGTGCATTAGGAATAACAATTTACCTATATGAATAGACTATCAAGATCTACATATTTTGGAATAGTTACATTCCCTAACATTAAATCTGCCAACTGTCCAATAACTTGAATAGCCTTTGGATCCTCTTTTTTCAGTCATTGGGTGCATAGCTCTCATACCATTTTGTTATATACCAAAATATCCTTAAGAGTCTACAAAAGAGGAATTTTGATATTAACATTGTATAATTCATTTAAAATGTCAAACTCTGAATGTGTTGGTTCTTTAGGCTCTTCTTTAGGTTTGTCATTGACCTCTTTGATAGTAGGTCCTTTAAGAGCCTTCTCTGATCTTAAATGTACACCATCCAAATCAAATGTGTTTATAGGATAGGTAGGGAAATTCATCACCTCATTATTATAAAGCTATTGAGAAGGCTTATTATTGGGATTTGGATTCAATTGAGTTGGCATAGATGTGGGTTTGGGTGGTTTTTTGGTGGTTTTGAAGGTAGATTAGAGGAGGATGAAGGTATTGGAGGAAGAAATTGTTGAGGTTGTTGGTAGGGACTTATCACGAGTAGAGGTGGAAAAGAATGGTGTGGTACATAGGATTGTATATAAGGTTGTGGAGGTGGATAAGAGGATTGTGGCACATGTGGCCTCCATTCCTAATTCCATGGTTGTGTACTAGGATGAAAAGCTTGGGGCCATTGAGGATAGGGTTGAGGTTGTTTTCAACCTCTATACCATGGACCTTGGTTAGAAAATTGCTAAGATGGTTCAAAAAAATGTTCATTGGAGAACCCTCTAAGTGGGAACTCGTGTCGTGGGGCCATAAAGTAAATTTTCTCTTCTGTATACTCCATAGGAACCATCCCTTTGGGAAAAGGTCATAGTGTCAAAGTTTTTCTAGCCTCTTTAAGGGATGTCACATGAGTCTAATTATAGGGGAAGCCTTTCAGTCTGTGCTTCTTATGGCAAGTTGGGCAATATACTGCCAAGGCCTTTTTAGCTTCCTCTTGTTTTGTGCAAGTATAAAAAGTGATAATTTTCTTTCCCATATGATTTAATAAATCAATTTTAAGATCTTCAAGTAAATTACCAATTTCTCACTTGGAAATGCCTGATGTGTTACTCATAGTGGAAAACTTACTTGAGTGTCATAAATAGATCTATGAGACCACAAATATTTCCTTCATATACCATAGATATCTTCGAAGGATAATTTAGAAATATCACCTTTACTGATCAAATTCAAAGCATTCATTGTTTCATCTCAAATTCCCCTTGAGAAGAGCATTTTGTTCATGTTTTTGGTTAAATTAGGGCATCTCAAACATTGTAAACTAAAGGCAAAATGCTCAATGAAATCTTCAATGGACTCTTCTTCTCGTTGAGTCATGTGAAAGATTTCATCCCATACTTCCTTGGTCTTACATTACTCCTACTATTTTTCTAGAAAAGCATCTTTCATTTGATCCCATGTTCTAATGTCCCTAAGGATCATAAAAAATCATAATGCAACATCTTTCAATGTAGCTAGGAATAGTTTTAGTTTTTGTGCACCACTTTGATAATAATAGCTACTACAAAAGGACATCAAATTAAAATAGGAACATATCAAGATCTTCAGTGGTTGACCCCCTAAATATAGGAAGTTTTGAGTAAGGGATATTCTTCATAGGGGCATTATCCTTGGGAGATTGCATAGGAAATTCAAAGGTCATATTGTGTTGAACAATTACATTACCATTATTTTCACCATTATTACCTCCTGCAACATTTCCTATATTATTAGCCATGACTTTTTCCAAGACTTTTATTTCCCAAGGTTTCTAGTACATTTTAAAAGACTTTTATGGTGGATTAGGAGGTTTACTACACCTAGCTTTGTATGATTTTTTAAATTGTTGAAAGATTTCAGAAGGTATAGTAGGGAAGGTTGATTGGGAAGGTGGCCAAAAAACAACTTCTCCCTTTGGTTTGGGTTTGATATTTAGTGGCCCTTTTTCTTTTTATGGTTTTTGAATTTTTGAGATACCTACTAACTCTTTCTTAAGAAACCTGCCTCGATTATCCCTAGGCCTATTCATGCACCTACATTATTTACTATAATGAAAACTTAAGGTACTAGACTAAGCAAGTTGACACTTGGTCAAACACTCCCAAAGACGCATTGTCCCTAGCTTGACTTACTATGATTTCACACCTTTAATATCTCTCCCCATCTATGGTACCAAAAATGTAGGGGAAAGTTGGGGTCTAACTTAATGGACTACTTCTAGGCATAATTTGAAGTGCAATACCCTAAGAGTGCCAATCTGGGATTCATAAACTAGTGAGAGATATAGTAGTTGTTTGCTTAAGGGGTGAGGATAGTATTTCAAATGTTATGGATGCAACCTAATTCACATGCTAAGGGATGAAATTAAGAGGTTTTTAATTAATCAAATTGGAATTCACACTTTTAAAGAATGAAACTAAAGAAGAACTCACATGTAATCTATCCTTATACTTAAACCAATCAATTACTAAAACACATCATCACATTAATTAGCTACCGAGAGTAACAATCACAATTAATAATAATCACACTACTCACATAAAAATTAAATATTACCACTCTTAAATATCAATACTGAAAATTAATCTTTAAATGTTTTGATGCAATGTACATTAGGATGGACTCTTCTTGCTACAGGAAGTTCAGCTGCGATAGGAGGTCTTCACAATAATGATTGATGGAAGAAGTGGTAATAAGCGACAAGAAGTTTTGATACAGAAAGTGAATTGTGATAGGAAGTTTTGATATGGAGAGTGGATTGTGACAGGAAGTCATTGTTATGGTTGTAATAGATAAAGTGATGTAAACAATAGGAAGTTCAAGATGTTATTCCCAAATTGGTTTTCCCAAATTGGTTTTCCATGTTACAATTGGTGGTTTTTCCCAAATTGGGTTTCCATGTTAAATCTTGGTATCATATGTGTTCATATTATTTCTTTCATGCTTGAAAATAAGTTATTGACATTATCTTAAGATCTTCCAAGTTAAACACATTCTGCATTCACCGAGTTACAGAAATTTTTGTATGCTTACTGAGTATCAGGAGTAATCAGTTTCATCAATTTGAATTTTATTTGACATCTAAGGTATCTTGGATTTATTTTAGTAGTAATTGATTCATCCCTCCCCTCTCAGTTACTCCTCTTATATTTCCAACAACATCCATCAACTGTTATCTCAATTATCTTTTTTGTTTTGGTCATCGGCCAGTGATCTCAAACTATAAACCAAACAAGTTATATTTAAACATCAAGTCTCTGTTGGAAATATTCAAGACTAGCTAGGTTACTAAGATGGGAGGGGTGAATTAATAACCTCAAAAAATTTAACAAATTTAGAACTTAATTTCATTAATAAATTTGATCTACTGCATGCATAATAAATAGAGAAACATAAGACACAATATTTGGTGACCCAGAAACCTTCCAAATAGAAAGTAAAACTAGGGCGGGGATGATACCCACAAAACTTCAATAATGTAGCATAAATTTGGCCTATTAAGGCTTACAATGATCACTTCTAATGATCTTCCCTATTAGGAGCAATTAGGACTACTAGGTTCACCTTGTTAGAGTTTTACAAACATACAATGAAGTATGCACTCAGTAAAGAGATTTAAGAAAAGAATGTTAAATCTACCTTGTGAAAGGATTTGAAGCTGATCCACCTATTAAGATGAAATAGTTGATCTCTGACTAAATTTTTGATTGAGATCCTTGAAGTACTGATCACCTCTATATGATAGATATAACTTTGTTGCTTTTGATATGGCCTTATAATACACTTTACTCTACTGCTAATTCACATTTGTATGCTTACATTCCATTCACATTATCTCATATCATTATTTTACACACTTGGATATGATGCAATACATTACTTATATATCAATCCAATTTACATAATTACAAAGTCGGCCACTACACAAGTTAACACCAATTTTACAAAGTTGGCCCAAATGTAGATACTCGGGTTCTGAAAATTGACTTGGTGAATTTCTGATACACGGTGTCCACTATCATTACTCAACATCATCATGCGCTTGATAGAAGTAGAGGCTTGGTCCATACTAATCACTTCAACATAGTTTCAAACTTGGTATATGCTAGTAACTTGGTAGATACTATGTAACTTAGTATAAATCGCATTCTCTGTTTACCACAACTGTGCTCAGTAGACACTATTCTTCATTCAACTCGATTAACACTAGCTTCACTTGACTTAAGTTGTTAACTGGGTAGAAACTATAAAGCTTGGTAGACACTGAACTGCTTAGTTTGAATTATTGCAATCTTTTGTATGGCCAACTGATTGTCTTCTCCTAGATAGGTCCTTTGTTTGTTCAGTCATCTCATTCCTTCAAGCTTAGTTCTTGTAGCAAAAGATTGATCAAAGTATTATCAATTTCTACAATTTTTAGGAATTATCTTATTCTTACATTTCATCAGATATACTAATTTTCTCTAACGATTAATGGCATGAAGGGGAGTAGGAAGGCTTAAAGAACGATGAATATATGTATAAGAAACATATAAAGAAACACAAATGTGCACCCCTTCACCAACAATAGTAACAAAGTTGACTAAGCTCTAATACCAATTAAAAGGAAGTCAAGTGCATAATAATACTTCCAAATGCTAAATCTAACAAAAGAGATGATGCAAATATTTCTTAAAAATCCTTAAATTATTGCAAACTAGATAGAAAAATACAAAATTAGGTTTAAACAAATAGACTCATAGCACAAGATGTTCATAAGAAAAAAAAGCCACACTCCCAAAGTTAGACTTAGTTGTGTTATCAATAACAACAACAACTATAATGCAATTTCTAGAGACAAAGCTCATCAAGAGTAAATATAACATTAGAGAATTTTAGAGAATATTTGGCACATAAACACTCCTTAAAAGATATCCAACCTATCACCATTAAATATAGTAATAAGCTACATATTTATAGATTTTAACACAAGTAGAAAGAGACCATGTTTTCTAAAACCATCTATAATGCCAAAAAGGTATGTGGTGTCATATACAATCACTTGCTAAACTAATCATATATGTTTCACATAACAACTTTTGATGCAATAAAGCAATCTCTGTAATGATTGTCTTTCCATATGCAACACCTACCTCACACCACTTGTCAAAAATTAACTCCACCACAAATATCAATTGCAAATAGATAATTACCCATTGCTCTTCCACCAAACTAGTAACTATCATAATTATAATACAAAACTTTCATAGTTTCAACACTGCAACTTATGATACTAGCTCCTTAACCTTAAGACTTTAAAGTGGGTTAAAAAAATTAACATGTTTGGACTTCAAAGTTGAGACACCTTAATCCAAAAACTTCATGTTTCAAATAATAAACTTCTCTAATTAATTTCTAAAATAAGTATAAACCCACACCATGTGCACATTAATGAAAAGATTAATATTTTATAGAAAATACTGAACTTCTTTAACTAGCCATTATTGCGATATAATTTTCACAAAATTAAATTATTGAATATTAAATTAACATACTATACACTTAAATTATTATTTTTTTTATAGAAAATAATAAGCATTTAAGATTATCCAATATTGGAATACACCTTTCTAAGTAGCGTTCATGGTACTCAAACCAAGGACTTTGAGAAGGTTTACATGGAAGAGGGGCAAAAGCTCATCTCCAATGGCTCTACTAGCTCTTAACAAATAAAATTGAAGGGTTTTTATGTGTGGGAAGATATTGTACAATCAAGAGCTAATGGGGCCAGAGTTGAATATATTAAAAATGGTCTTTCCTTAGAGGGACATGTGAAACAAGAATTTGTTGTATTATCTAGACACCTACCTTGATTTCATCGAGCAAGGGCACCAAGAAGGTAATATTTTGATTCAATGTTCTGCCAAAGCTTACAAAAGTACATTTGCAGTAACAACATATCTTAGGAAATAGAGTGACTATCTCAAGAAGATGCATTTGTATCCCTAAGACAACAAAGTGAACCATTTTTTTCCTAATGATGGTTTGTTGGAACAAACAAAAATGTTTGAAGAGATAGGTTTGATGGTTGATCCCACTAGTTCTATATACAAAAAGTTTCACTTGAAAATATTAGGTGGCATTTGCTAGACCTAATGAAAATCATACTGAAAAGTATTTGTGTGAGCTTGTTGCTCAACTTTAAGGGTGCTTTATTTTTGGCCGCTAAAAACTAGTTGAGAGATTCAACTATTAATTCCAATTACATACATGTGGCAAGATTTATTGGTTGAGTGAGTACAGTCAGTCCAGGGATTTGTAGTCAAGACAAAGTAGTGTTTGATAGTCTTTAAATACAATTGTTCAATTTGTTTCCCAATAGGTAAATCCAACTCTTGGGTTGTTTGGTTAATTTATGTTTGAAGGGATCATTCAATTATTCAATAGTGTATTTGCATTACTTCTTGGACATGCAGATGACAATTTTTAGTATCTGTTTTTTGACAATTTTCAATATGTGCTTTTTACCCAGCTTAACCTTATGGCTTAAATGAAGATCAAAATCATATTTTTGAGAAAATTATTTTTAAACCTTTGTCATTTTCTTAGATGAAATAGGTAACTACTACTAACAAGAAAGTGTGGCATATTTATTGTAAGGCCATCTTATAAGGTCAATTTTCTTTTTGACAGATTTGCTAGGAAGTTGTATAAAAAATTAGAGCAATTATAAGATCAAATAAAAGGTCAATTTTGGGGTGCTCCCAACTCATTGTTTTAATCTAGAGAAGATGAATCATTTTGTAATATATGAATAACAAATATGGATTTATTTTTTGTTAGCCATTTGTGCCCCTCCTGCCAAAATCTAAATTTTAAATGGCAAACATGTCTAACGATCAATTGATTATTTCAAATTTGAAATTGTCACGTAGGTCCGAATGCGTCA
The DNA here is from genome assembly GCA_028749045.1 of Cupressus sempervirens. Classification (NCBI taxonomy): domain Eukaryota; kingdom Viridiplantae; phylum Streptophyta; class Pinopsida; order Cupressales; family Cupressaceae; genus Cupressus; species Cupressus sempervirens. Next base: position 658,294,816 of record CM053787.1, read on the forward strand.
TACTTTAACCCTTATTTTCCTAGGTCTAACCTTAGCCTTTCATGATTTTTGCGTTATATCTAATGAACTATTTAATTTGTGACCATGGGATTGATCCTTCATCGCCCAATCACACGTTGTTAGCACTTAACACTCAAGTAAGCCACAAAGGGGCTAAACAACTAAATCTATAGTTAGTGCATCTTCGCAACATTTCATGTTGGCTCACAGTTCCTAGTTGTGATGGTTCAAAGTTAACTCTAGTAGACAGATTTCATGTGGATCGCAAGGTTGCTCATGGTTAAGCTTAAGTCAAGATCAAGGTAGTGACATTGTGTTTTCCTTTGCTTCACGCATTTGTAAGGTTAGAATAGTCAACCATGGTTAGATGGGTGATGTTGTGAATCTCATTGTTATTGCAATCGTGGAGTTAAAGGATGGACTTTGGTTTCAAGTTGCAACCATGCGTCTATCCTTAATTCACTTGGTCATAGAGGGTCAAGGGAAAATCATGGTTAATGCCACAAAACTACGAAAGCCCTTTGTTCATATTGTCACAAGGTTAAATGTCAAACCCCAGTTCTAGGTAGTGAGATGGTGATGATGCAACACATGTCTCAATGGGCTCAAATGGTGAGTAAATGGTGGCGGTTAGATTCATTTTTGTAGGGTCATGAGCATTCTATGTCACATCAATTTCAAGTTGCAAAGCAAGGATAACAACTAGTTTGAGTTCGCAGTTTTGCAAGGTAAGATAGTTAATTAAGATAAAAGGTGGCAAAACCACAACTAGGGTACAATCAATAGGTCAACATAAAATTAGAAAATCAAACAAGGTGGTAGAATATTCAAATGGCATTGGGCCACATGGTAGGATTGGGCGGTCAAACCCAATTGATTTATTGTTTTATCTGATTTGGCACATCAATAACATGGAGTAAGTAGCTCTTTTAATGGCTAATCAATCTTTCGATCATCTGCAACCACTCTTTGATATCCCCCATGCATAGTAAATGTAAAGGACATTTCCATCACTACATGGTTACCCATCTACCCAGTCAGAATGTTAATGACCGTCATTTCTATCTATTCAAGGCATTGTTTGATGAATATATGATTTTCCTACATCTGAATTTGTACCATGATTAGATCTTTACTACATTTGTAGCAATTATTCTCTACAACTTTAAATATAGTTGTTGTGCTTTGCCTTAGGATAGAAGCTATCTGAGTTATGCTTGCACTATAAAAGTAAATTTTGTAACCCTTCTTAGGGTCAGTCATTTTTCTCTAATTCTATAGTAGTAAGCATTCTATGCTTTGTTACTATAATTTGATTTTGCCTATGATTGAATGTAACTATTTGTTTTACCTTATTCTCCCATTAATATTTGTGCAAAAACTTTCTTGGCTTTGTTGGTGTTTTGTTTTCATTCTTTAATTTGAATAATAGTATCTACTCTTGCCTTTGAATGTTATGGAGTGAAGTCCCTTCCTTATGGAATCTCATTTGGTTTATGATCTATATGTAACTTTTGGATTGAGACAAAGGTTGAATCAGTGTATTTTGAGGTTATATTAATGAATAGTGCATTCTTAGGTAGGGATATGACTGAACAAACTATTTTGGTGTATCACCCCTGTTAGATTGGATTAGATAGTTTGCTTTCATGCATTCCTTCTCCATTTCACTCTCAAAGAGTAGTTAGGTGCACCCTGATGGTAAGGAAGTCAGCCTTCACTAGACACTCAATCTCACAGTTCAAGTCCCATAACTTGGAGATTGTTTCCATGTTTCACAAGGTTGCCTTTAGGTAAAAAATTTAGGCAAGGGTGTAGGCTTTTGTGACAACAGTTTTTTGCACACCTAGTGGGACTCTCATATTGAAGCATTTTAAGTTCACTGGTGTCAAAGAAAAGAGCTTCAAATACATGCTAAGGAGATAGTGTTGCTCTCGGTATTTTCAGGCCTTTAGAGGCTCATTTTTTCAAGCACTTGGTGACTCCAACTCTACATTCTGGTTTCCAGACCAAATTTTTTATGATTCGTGCCCAAAGCTCATACAAGAGCATCATCTAGAGGAAATTTCTAATACATCAAGCTCTCATTTTCAAACCTTAGAAGAAAGAAAAATAGATTATCTCTATCACTAGTTAGGAGTGCAGCAGTAGCACATACACTTGCAAGATCTCTTTCCACTCCTCCTATTGATAGATCACAGCCTAGTTTGCCATCTTTTCATTTGAATAGGTCATTATTCCATATGGCATGGCCTAGGGCACAAGAATTTTTCACCTTTAATGGTGGAATTCCTCTCCTATTGGCTTAGAGACATGATATCCTAGTGTTAGCTCTCAAAAGTATACCTGATTTCATTGGTGAAACGTTCATCTCCCCTATAGAACATATTTAAGGGATTTCAAATGTTTGTAATATACATGCTATTATAGAGGATGATGTTTTTTTTAGGATTCTAGCTTTGTCCTTAAATGGAAAAGCATTACAGTGGTATAGAGGTTTACCACACAACTCTATTACTAATTGGGATGGGTTAGGAGCAGAACTTTGTAAACATTTTGAGGACAAAAGTGATCATCTATCACTTTTAGAGTAGTTGACAACTATCAAGAGAATCCCCCATGAATATATGATAGATTTTAATTATATATTTCAAAAGACATGGGATAGAATACCTACTATAATAAAGCCTTCCCCTAGTAATACTTTCTTACATTACCTTAGAGCCTTTAATAGAGACATAGCTACTACAGTGCAAACTATGGGAGGAGATACTTTGCCAAATGCTTATGAAATTTCTATAAAGGTAGAAAATATCTTGATACAAGGAGGGAAGTTAGCTCCAAGACCTCCAATGCCTTTCTTTCCTAACATGCCCAATCATCAACCTACTTTAGCCCCTATCCCTACCACATCTACAAGTCAGCCCCTTGTTATTGTCCCTTCAGCCTCCAAATCTTCAAATGGAATAGATGAAATTAAAGATATGATACAGTCTATGATGCAAAATATAAACAAAAGGTTGTAGGGCCAAGAGAGGAAGCTAGAGGATAGATTCTCAGTGATACCAAAGATGAGTAACAAGGTGGTGACGCTAGAAATACAACAAGCTCAAAAAAATAAGCCTTCATTACTTCAGTATCAAGGTCCCATATATAATAGGTCCCCAAATCAAAATCAGGGTCATGTTCCATATAATCATAATAGACCTATTGGAAATACCCCTGCCACAAATACAAATCTAAATAGAGCTTTAGTCCCTTAGAATAATCTTGCTCAAGATCAAGATTTATGCCTTTCTTGTAACTATTCCTATGGATATTGTATGTGTCAAAAAGTAGAGTCTTACTTAGCATTGACTACACAAGAGCAAGCAATAGGGCAACAATCTAATGTTAGCTAACCTATTTAGGCTTCTCATCTACAACAATAGGGTGATTGTTCTTTCATGAACCATAATTCTAAGGAGCATTTTCATGCCAGTCATGATGTTATAGCTCATAACACCAGAAGTAAAAGGAGAGTTGTTGAAGATGTCAGATCTCCTTTACCTATTCAAGCTTCAACTTCAAATGTTGCTCCTCATATTTCAGTGATGAATGCACAATCCAATATTGCTCCTCAACAAAAGTAAGACATGAGTAATAAGAAGCCTAATGAACCTTAGACTCCTCAAATTCAGTCACCTATCCATGGAGCTCCTAGGGCTTTAGTCAAAGTAGCTAATAATCCTTTCAATGTGGTAGATCAAATGGAAAAGACTAATTTCAATATCTCTATATGGGATGTTATTGCTACTATACCATCACAGAAGAAGTTATTATAGTAGGAGTTAGAGAGCATAGAAGTGAAAGATGAACCACCTAGAAAATATGATGCAGCCAATAAAAGGGAAAGTTTAAGTAAGAAAATCGGGCCTCCTCCCTTTTATGTTTCCTTGATCATAGGAGATAAACTAGTCCATAATTGCATGATTGATTTAGGGGCTAGTAGTTTTGTAATGCCTAGAAGTGTAGTTGATCTCCTTGGCATCAAATATGATCCCATAGTTAGGGATATGCTCTAATTAGATGGTAGCTTTGTCAAGACTATAGGAATCTTCAAAAATGTAAGATGGAATTGCATGCTTGCTCTAGTTGTACTGTTACATAAGTTATATCAGCAACTGAGATCAAACCAAATTTTGCAATCTATCCTTCCAAAGACTTTACTACACAAATAGGTAGCTATATTTCATCTTATTGGTCGTACATAGTTTTTAGAATGAGGTATGGAACAAAAGCTTCCATAATAATAGAGCCACTAACCTCCAATCATATAGAAACCTATACTCCAAGTCCCATAAACATGAATTGCACTATTTTTGAAGAAGATCCCCCATAGCAAGGGAGCCTGCTAGTTCTTTGGTAGAGGTTTATGATTATCTCTTGGATAAGTGGGTCATTACTTATCAATTTGATCCAGTATAAGAAGTCCTAGAAACAGGCCTTGGCACATATTGTATATTGGAAAGGGACACTCTTATCTCTAGTCTCATGAAGACATAAGAGGATGTTGATGGATTATGGAGCATGGTCTTTGATGACTCGAGAAAAAAAAAATGGTTCAAGGGCCAGTGTCATTCTCATTTCCCCTAAATTGGGGAAGTACTATTTCTCTTATAGGCTCTAATTCGATTACACCAATAATGTAGTAGAGTATGAAGCTCTAATCCAAGGTCTCTAACTTACACAAAAGAGACGAATTAAGGCTCTAAGAGTATTTGGGGATAGTAAACTGGTTGTTAATCAAGTAAGGAGCCAAAATGTCACAAAGTTTAATCTTCTCAAATCATATAAACACAAGGTTTGGAATCTACTTGAAGGTTTTTAGGCATTCAACATTTAGAGAGTTCCTAGGAGAGAAAATAAACATGTTGACAGACTTGCAGCAATTGGTGCTTATTATGATGTACTAGAGCATGTCAAAGATGAAAAGGAGCAACACATTAGAGTGGTGGTAAGATCTACAATCCAAGAAAACAATGCCAATTGGCAAGTTTTTGATTCTAATGTGCAGATTATCAATTTTCTACAAAATTAGGTAAAATTCTCTAAGAAGAACCAATCTAGGCTACAAGGCTAGTATGGTGATCAAATCATGAACCTCAGTTCAAACAAGTTACCCAAAGGCCTAATCACTTTGGAGAGTGTCTTTAACCTTGATGATCAAGCAAGGAGCAAAGCTTTAAATCTAACTGCCAACAAGGATGATCACATACCAGTTGCAATTAGTGATGGAAAGACTCTTAGTTTAGGAAAGGTATGCTCTGAAGTTGAGCAAGGAAATTTTGTTCATTTATCTCAAGAATTCAATGATGTATTTGCATGGACATATGATGATTTAAAGGGTTTTGGCCCAATCTTATTTCAGCATACCATAGATTTGAGCGACAATGCCAAACTTGTTAAACAAAAGTAGAGGCTAGATAATCCTAGAATTGAGCCTATGATGAGAAAGGAGTTATCCAAGCTAATACAAGAGAATATATTTTTTCCTATTAAGCATTTTTCTTGGGTAGCCAACCTTTTTCCCATTAGAAAGAAGAATCGAGAAATTAGATTGTGTAGATTTTAGAGACCTTAATAGGGATTCTCTCAAAGATCACCATCCTCTCCCTTCCATGGAATATATATTATCCAAGGCCAGTGGCTTTGAAATATTTTCCTTCTTAGATGGGTTTTCAAGATATAATCAAGTGTTAGTCTAAGAGTCAGATGGATACAAGACCACTTTCACTACTAAATGGGGCACCTATGCCTATAGTAAGATGCCTTTTCGACTAACTAATGCAGGTGCTACTTTTCAAAAGGCGATCAAGGTGGCCTTCAAGAATATGATTGAGAGGTCTATGTTGGTCTACATTGATGACCTAATATTCTACTCAAAGAATGTGGTAGATCACTTTGGTAATCTAAGGCAGGTGTTCATCAAATGCAAGGAATATGGTGTATCCCTAAATCCAAGCAAGTGTGTGTTTGCCACTAATCAAGGGAAATTGCTTGGACATATTGTGTCTAAAGAGGGTTTTTCCATTGATCCAAAAAGAACAAAGGCAATTCTTACTCTTCTACTTCCTACTCATAAGAAAGGGTTGCAAAGCTTCCTTGGTAGAATCAACTTTGTAAGAAGATTTATCCCTAATCTTGATACCATGGTTATGCCCCTTACAACCATGCTAAAACAGAATATGGTCTTCACCTAGACAAAGGAAGGGAGAGCTAGTTTTGAAGAGATCAATATGGCAATAGCATCAGCTCCTACCCTTATCAATCCTAATTTTGATAAGGATTTCATTCTCTACGGCCTTGGATGTGAGTCAAGCATCTCAATTGCCTTGACATGACTGAATGATACAAATGAAGAAAAACCTATAGCATTTTTCAGTGAAGGGCTAAAGGACTATGAAGATAAGTATAGTTATGAAGAAAAATAGGTCCTCTATGTCATAAGGGCCTTAAAGAAGTTCAGACATCTTTTATCACATAACAAGGTCCAAATTTTAGTCCCTCATGCAAGTGTGAAGGATTTCCTCCTAAACAAGGACATCAATGAAAAACGAGCCAGAAGGATCACCAAGGTTATAGAGTATGGTGTCAATATAAGATCACTAAGCTAGTCAGAGATAAAGGGCTATGTGAATGGATTATTTCATCCTAGGAGCCAACTAAAGAGGTTGCTCTAATTATAGAAAATGAAGAACCAATAGGGGATGGAAATTTGAATAATTGGATGCAAGACATGACAACATTCTTGTTAGGAGGAGGATATCCACAAGGATTAGATAGAGCCAAAAGAAGGCAATTCAAATTGCAATCGATGCCTTTTGTCCTAGTGGATGGGTTATTTTTCAGGAAGGATCTCAATGGAGCATTATTAAGGTGTATCAACCCTGATTAGACATATAGGATGATTAAAGAATTTTATGATGGTCCTAATGGTGACAATTTCTTAGCTAGAACAATAGCTATGAAAGTCATGAGAGTTGGTTATGTAGTGCCTCTCCCATTTGACTTTTGTTAGTCATCCTGATGGATGCAACCTTGATGATCTTTTGTTGAGATGTGTAACGCCCCGCCAAGGGATCCAAAAGAATTAACCTAAAGTTTCACTAAGTTTGCTAAAAAAAATTTTTTTTTTTAAGTAAGAAAGTATAACATACACACCAAACACATAGTAGCGGAAGCAATAACATGTAATCATCGACAAACATACATTGTAAGTTACATTTCTTAAAGATCCCAAGACGTTGAGTCATGTTTAAATTTAATTAATTCTAAGTCTAACAACTATCACATACATATGAAAGAATAATCAGAAAGTCTCATGTCCATAATATACATTTGTTCTGAATGCCTCTCTGCAAATTAATTCGGAATGCTCAATCATCCACTGTACAAGTCACAGGGTATGAAAGGCTTAAAAGAATATACATATGTAATGATAAAGATACAACATCCTCAAATCCATGATACAAAGTACAGTAAAAATATATGAAACTATTCACCGTACATGATACATCCATACATCCATAATGATAAAACATCTATCATAAAACTAACCATCCATCATAATAATCCAAGGACATAGTGAAAGTAAATCGCAATCATGAAAACTCCATCCACGGTGACCACAGAACAGATCTCAATGGTAAGAGTAAAAGCACTACCACCCGACCACGTGGAACCTAAATGGTCCACTCCCACTGCGCTGAGGAGATAGTCACAAGTCCCAAATAGGATAACAAAACCTATAATCATAAATACTCTCTAAGTCCGGGAAATCCTATAAGTATGCTAACTCAAGGGTTCCTAAAAAGATCGACATCTAAATCCCAGAGGTACCACAAGACACGTAGGAAACCTAATATGCAAGCGGGAAAGTGTCATCGCAAAAGTCATGTAGAAGTTACCCGAGCAATCCCTTAGCAATCCTAGATCCCTACTGATCCTGCGGCCACTAGTATCCTCTTGTACTGACGAGGCCTACTATGGAATGCAAGGTCATAACCAAGCGTTTTCTCTACCCCATCCTAGTCTGTACTAGAACTCAAGGCATGGGAGAGAACATACAATTATCTTGTTAGGTTCATTTTCTCTCATTTAGTGTAAATGTTTTCACTTATTAAAAATGACTTACAATGGGTTTCTCAAGGTAGCCTCTTAGGGCTCTGACCCCCATTGCAAGCCACTTCCCGACTCTACACATAGATAACCTACCCTAGGCTCATGAAATCATAAATCAAAGAATCATAATAAAACCACCTCAGTTCTATACAAGCAACTGAAAAACATCATAAAAGATAAGCCACAAAATTACATCAGTTCTTCATGAGCAACAGATAATATCAATTAGTAATCATATGATCACGACAGTTCTCTATCAGCAACTGAAGGCATCAATGATAAGTCACAAAATCCAATGGTTCTCCAATGAGCAACCAGAAAGTATCCCAATAGTAAATTACAATACTGATCGAAGACTCCAAAATGGTCAAGTCAACACATGACATCATCAAGAACATAACAAACACTTCAGTCCTCTCAAGCCACCGAAAAGCAATCCAAGTATAACTGGTCGAGACTCAAAAATGGTTAAATTAGGTATCTCAAATAAATACATCTCAGTTTCACACAAGGAAACTGGAAAACAATAACAAACAGTAAACACAATCATGTCATAGAGCACTTCATCACATTACCATGGTCGGGTTAAGAAAAATCGAGACCAAATCATCATAACATCACATTCACAACCCCAAGCCTCTGGTAACAACCTAAACTGGTTAATACTAGAACAACCCCAAAACACAAAGAACACAAAGAAAACATCAAAGTCTCAGAGATTGGATTTGAAAGTATATTATTGAGTTAAGGTAAGGTTTATGTTTCAGTTTAATGTCGAATTCAAGTAACTAGGTTTTCACAACTACCCTTTACGATTAACCCATTTCTATAATAACTTTCATTAAATCAATAATCCAAATCTATAATTTAGTCAAATAATATTCATTATTAATGAACTTAATTAAACTAATTTTAATTAAATTAATCAATAATTGCTTGTTCTACTTACTTATCTTAATCTATTCATTAATTGTTAATTTATTAATATTAAACCAAAATTATTAATAAATTAATATTTACAAACTATGTTTAATCCATTTAATATTTATTTATTAAATATTAATAAAGATAAAACTATTATTAATTTAAAATATATTATAATTTTATTAATTAAAAATTTTAAATAATAATAAAATTTGTTTTAAATAATTAAAATTATATATAAAAAAAAATGAAATTAGCAAAGTTTTTTAAGCAAACGTTTAAAGCTCGTCGGCTCTGCCGTAGGCCTGCGGTCATAGGGCCTGCAGCGGCAGGTACTATCGGCCCACCGACAGTAGGGGTGGGTACGGGGTGATTCCCTCCCCCCCACTAAATATAATTTTTTTTTGTTTTATATATTATTTTTTTAAAAAAAAAAATAACGAATTTGTTTTTTTTAACAATTTTTTTTTTTAATTGAAATTTAATTTTGTTTAAATATATATATATATATATAGATTTATAAATATACTAACTCAAATCCTCTTTAATATATAAACATATAAATATATTAAAGAATTGCCTCTTTTTTTATATTGGTATAGAAATGAAGTCAACCATCCAAACTTCTAATCTAGAATTTCGGTATTAGATTCAACCCTTCCCATTTAAATCTCATGTATACAGAAGTTTATAAACAAGCATCTGATAAATTCCAATATCGTAATGTTTAAATATTCCTCACAGAGAATTTCAGATTTACAAACCCCAGACACGAAGAAAACAGGAAAGGATAATTGCGTAATAAATTGATAATAAAAAATACAAGACCCTACCTGATCCTGATGCTATTATGCAATCTCTAGGAACTGTAAGAGAATTCGCTTCCCTCAATAACCTTCCTCTGGAAAACTTTCTTGGTCTCAGCCTTCTAAAATTTGCTTCCAAAAAAATAGTCTCCCAAAAATTCCCGTCCAAATACGTATATCCCAAAAGTGAACCCCCAAAGTTGTGATAAGCAATTTCTCCTCAAATCGGGGCACTAATTGTGTGTTCACCCAAGAAGACTCTTTGCACAACTCAGTTAACTCCAAATTAACCTTTATTATCTTTTCTTTTATTTTGCATTCAACTTTCATGCACATTAAGTTGAATTATTAAATAACTTTATTTAATATTCCACTTGACTTCTATTTTAAATTAATTTATTACTTTAATCTTATGTGCACTTTATGAAATTAAAATAACGTTATTAATTTCTATTATTTAATCTTTTAATTTATTTTTCATATTTAAACTCATGCTTAGATCATGCGATCTAGAATTCTTAATAATTTAATGTCTTTCAACTTTTTTTAAAATTAATTTTAGAAACTTAATTGATAACATATTTAATTAATTTAATTAACAATAATATTTAGCATTTATTTAAAAATGAACTCCAATTATATTATTATTAAATTAAATAAATATTATCCTGTTCTAAATTTATCTTTGAACTTTAATCTCCAAATTTAGTTCTTTTATTTAATTAATTTCTCAATTAATTAAATATTAAAGATATCATATTAATTCTCTATTAAATTAAATCATTAATTAATCTTTTTAATTAGACTTAATTAATAGAAAACACATCAAGGACTCATATAATAACATACGAAAACTCTACATAGAAAAACACATACTAAATCAAAACAAAAAGGGTTATAATCACGAAATTACATCATTTGATGCATTCGGAGGGTACTTAACTCAGATACTTGTCCTAATTATCAATTAGGACAATTAGCTAAAGGGTTTTGGAATTGGACTTAAGAGTTTATCTAATAGGGTACGCTCATCCTGACAATTCAGGGAAGTCGATACTCGGTACCTGCAACCTGCATAAAATCCACGCATGTACAAACACAATATTCTAAGCTAAACAGACAATGGCAGGAAGTGGTGCATCATGTAGATCCCGTCTAGTAGGTGACTACGACTCCCTTCCTTAACCACATCAGAAACACCATACATAAATAAAACAAACACGCACACCATACACATGCAGTATGGGGTAAGTATCCATAAGAAGCATATGGAATAATAAACCATCTAACTAATCATCATCGATAATTGAAACCATTGAATAATCATCATACATGCATGAAATATAGAGTACCAAGTAATCTCATCATATAATAAACTGAGTGTAAAACAACATCTGATAATCTCTAAAATAATAATACTAATCATCAAACATAAATTGGCCTAAAAGAGTTTGGCAATGATATCAGAAATGTAGCTCGAAAATGTAGACTAGGGGCAGGCACTACATCCACCCCCCCTAGACTTAGGCTTACTCCTGGAAGCCTATAAACAAATAGGGTTATAAATCCCATAATCTAGATGCATCCTCCCATGTGGCTGAAGAGTCATCAGTAGGGTCCCATTGGACCCTTGCCTGCTCTATGGTTCGACCCCTGAGGGTCAACTCCCGCTGCTCCAGAATACGAATTGGCTCCAAAGCCAGCTGCCCGTCCTCTACCTTCAATGCATTCCAATCAAGAATATGTACAACATCAAGGATATACTGTCTAAGTACTAAAACATGGCAAACATCATGAATGCGAGCAAGGCTGGGCGGTAAAGCAAGACGATAGGCAACTGGACCAATCCTCTCAAGAATATCGAATGGTCCCACAAAGCGAGGTGCTAGCTTTGAGCCCTTTCCATAATGGATCAGACTCTTCCGCGGACGCACTCTCAAGAAAACCTTCTCTCCCATAGAAAACTGCTTATCTGTCCTATGTGCATCAACATACTTTTTCTGCCTATCCTGTGCCATTGTCAAGTGCTCTCGGATATGCACAACCTGTTGCTCCATGTCACGAAGCATCTTTGGGCCCAACAGGATGCGATCCTCAAGGCTATCCCAACTCAAAGGTGTACGATAAGGGCGTCCATATAAGGCTTGGAAAGGTGCCATGCCAATAGAACTGTGATACCCGTTGTTGTAAGCAAACTCCACTAGGTAGAGATAGTCCTCCCAATGAGTCTGCCTATCCATCACATACATCCTCAACATATCTTCGAGAACCTGATTCACTCTCTCTGTCTGCCCATCTGTCTCTGGGTGATATGCTGAGCTGAAATTCAACTACACTTCAAGATCATGTTGTAGTGATGTCCAAAATGCAGAAGTGAAAACATGATCCCTATCCGAAATGATCTTTCGGGGAATACCATGTAGTCTCACAATGTCACGCATGAAGACATTAGCTACTCAAGCTGCAGTGTAGGAAGACCTAATTGGTGCAAAATGTGCCACCTTAGTCAACCGGTCAACGTTGACCATGATAGCATCATGACGACGAGGAGTCATAGGTAATCCTACTATGAAATCCATAGAGATGATGTCCCACTTCCATGAAGGAACGAGATTCGGTTGCAAAAGTCCTGCCGGATGCTGGTGTTCTGCCTTGACTCTCTGACACTCCAAACATCTAGCCACAAAATTAGCAATGTTGCGCTTCATCCCAGACCAATAGAATAAACGTTGCAAATCTGCATGCATCTTCTTGACACTTGGATGTGCCGAGTAAGGTGCACAATGGGCCTCTGATAGGATCAATATGCGAAGCTCATCTAGTAGCGGCACATAGATCCTTCCTGAATGTCTCAAAAGGCCATCTAACTCTAGGAAATAGCCTGAAAACTTACCCTCCAAGGGTCTCCCTGAATTGATCTCACTGCACACCTCCAGATACCATGAATCAGTGGGGAGTGCCTAAAGTATCTGACACCTCAAATCGACACTAAGAGTCATAGATGATATCACATGTTTCCTGCGACTCAAAGCATCAGCTACAACATTCTCCTTCCCTTGGATATACTTTACCTCAAAGTCATACTCGCACAAAAACTCCATCCAATGCCTTTGCCTAGCATTCAGATTAGGCTGCGTGAATATGTACTAAAGACTACGATGATCGCTATGTAGTTCAAATCTATGTCCCAACAAGAAATGTCTCCATCTCACTAAGGCATGAACTACTGCGGCTAACTCAAGGTCATGTGTAGGATAATTCAACTCATGATCCTTGAGTTTGTGTGATTCATAAGCAATCACTCGACCATTCTACATTAGAACTGCTCCAATACCCTCAAGGGAAGCATCCGTACACACCATGAAATCACCTTCTGGATCAGGTACTGCTAAGATCGGTGCACTAGTCAGAAGCTCCTTGAGTTTTTGAAATGCTTCTACACATTTTTCTATCCAAAGAAACTTCTTTCCTTTCCTCTGAAGGGAGGTAATAGGGTGTGCTATTCTAGAGAAGTTTTGAACAAATCTGCGATAATAACCAGCTAGACCCATGAAACTACGAATCTTCGACACAGTAGTGGGTGCAGGCCAATCTACTATTGCCTGGATCTTTGCAGGGTCTACAGAGATACCTTCGCCTGAAATAACGTGTCCCAAATATTGTATCTCTGATTGAAAGAAATCACACTTTTCCGCATTGGCATAAAGTTGATTATCTCTCAAGCACTGCAAAACTAAACTCAAATGTTCCTCATGTTCCTTTTGGGACCTAGAATATATCAGAATATCATCGAGGAACACAAGAACAAATCTATCAAGATAGGAACAGAACACCCCATTCATTAAGCACATGAAAACTGATGGAGTGTTCGTCAGTCCAAAGGGTACCACTGTGAACTCATAATGCTCGTAGCAAGTTCAAAAGGCGATCTTATGAATATTAGCCTCCTTGATGCGAAGTTGATGGTATCCTGACTTAAGATCAATCTTAGAGAACATTGTAGCCCCCTTGATCTGATCAAATAAATCATCAATCCTTGGTAAAGGATACCTGTTCTTTATTGTCACCTTATTCAGTTGTCTGTAATCAATGCAAAGGCACAAAGAACCATCCTTCTTCTTCACGAAGAGCACTGGAGCTCCCCATGGTGATACACTAGGTCGAATACTACCCTTGGCCAAAAGTTCCTCTAACTGCAAACGCAACTCACTTAACTCTTGAGTGGTCATACGGTAAGGAGCTCTAGAGATAGGTTCTGCTCCTGGAGTGAGCTCAATGCTAAAATCAATGTCTCTCTTCAGAGGCATGCCTAGAATCTCACTCAAAAAGACATCAGCATACTCCTGTAAAATAGGGTGATCTAGGGTCTTCCTCGTAGAGTCTTCTTCATCTAGCTCATTTACCGTAACGAAAAATACCTGACATCCCTTACGAAAGCTTCTCTTTAATTGCATAGCAAAGATCATCCGTAGGGATATAGGTCTCGGTATCCCCACAATCTCAACATCCTTCCCTTGGTCATCCTGACACATAATGGTCTTCTTTTTGCAGTCTATACTAGCCCTATGAGAGCCAAGCCAATCCATACCTAAGACCACATCGTAGGAGCCAAGAGGAATAACTCAAAAATTGACTGAAGTCTCAAACCCTCCTATGCTAAGTCCACACTTATGAACTACAGAATCTGTGGAAACTTTAGTGCCTGAGGCTAGTTCCACTTGCCAACCATGATCTTGCTTAACCGACTCCAGCTTACACTTATCAACTAGAGATGGAGAAATGAAAGAATTTATAGCACCCGAATCAAATAATACAGAGAGAGGTGTACCTCGGATAGCTCCTGTAGTCTCAACTACTGTCCCCTGATGGTCTGCCTGGCGGTGATCCACCATTGTAAATACTCTATGAGATCCACCTGCATTTCCGACTGTAGACTCAGATGCTGCTAGCCTAGGTCCTGAATACTGAGATGCTCGTTGTGGGTAGTATGCTGCAATATGACCAATCTGTCCACACGAATAACATCCCGTGCTTCTACTAGATCCTCTCCCTATAGGTGGTGCATTCGACCGCTGGTGGCTACCCCTGCTAGCAAAAGATTGGCTGCTCTGTGCAGGCCGAGATTACTGATTCTGTTTATTACGTTGAGCATTGCGATTGATCCTAGAGTTGGATCCACCGCCACCACTCTGTGCCTGAGGGTAAAATCCCTTATGCTGATGAGAATGTTGATTCCTCCTAGGGAAGGGAGGCTTCCTGATTCCACCGGAGTTGTGGTTTCCCTTAGATCCTGCTATAGTAGGCACTCCCACAAAACCCCCTTGTCCAAAGTTGACACTCTGCTCTACCAGGATAGCTCGATGTACCGCATCCTTGAGGGTCTTAGGCTCAAATACCTTAACACCCCCAATAAAACGGTTGTTCAAGCCTCAAATGAAATGTTGTACCAACTGCGCTAGGTTGTCACTGAATCTCAAAAAAGGCATGAGCTCATAGAACTTGCGCTCATACTCTACAACGGTCATAGTGAACTATCTCAGGTTATGGAACTCATCTGCTCTATGCTGCTTCCATTCCTCTGGTAGGAATCACTCATGAAAACTCTCCAAGAAAATCTCCCAAGTGACACTACCCATGTTAATGCCCAACTTCTTCTCCTCAATAGTACACTAGGTGGCCAAGAATAACTCTAGATTGGTAATGGCAAATCTTGCTTTGACATTACTGTCAAAGTCCTGCATAGCAAAAATCCTGTCAAGGGCAATAAGCCACTGCTCAGCTACATACCCAGAACCTTGCCCATTAAAGGGCTTGATCTTGGACCTCTAAAGGTCCTTCATCTTAGAAGATACTATGGATCTATGTCAATCCCTCTGAGGACTCCTAGATCTGTGTCTATGCTCATGTCCTGTCTGGTGTGCTCTATCCTACTCAAGAACAGGAGGTAAGCGATCAATAAGGGTTCGCATCATTTGCCTTAGATCAACCTCCTCAGAGTCGGCATGTCCCTCTCCGTGGTTCTCTTCCTGATGTTCACTGACATGCTCTTCCCTATTCTCTTCCTGAATGGGGCTCTCATGGATAGACTCATGAACACTAATATCTCTGCCTCATCCACGGCTAAGGCTATGGCCTCTAACGAAAGATCTCATCCCAGATACCATCCTACAATAATATCCAAGACACAAGATGCTAAAATAACCATGAAACATACTATTGAAACACATAGATAAAAGACACATGTTTTGCAAACAAGATATTTTCAATTTTAAGTTTACCTAAAATTTCAGTTTAAGTATAATTTCAGTTTTGAAGACTTAAGTGTTGAAGTATGAAAAATAGGTAACTAATAGTTTACATAATGTTTCAGTTCAACTAGTTTCAAGTTTCAGTTTAAAGTTTTCATTTTTGTTCAACTAGTTAACATTAGTGGCGTTCCAATATACCCAGAGCTCCCAATGTAGAAACTCGAGCTCTGATACCAGATGTAACGCCCCACCAAGGGATCCAAAAGAATTAACATAAAGTTTCACTAAGTTTGCTAAACATTTTTTTTTTTAAAGTAAGAAAGTATAACATACACACCAAACACATAGTAGTGGAAGCAATAACATGTAATCATCGACAAACATACATTGTAAGTTACATTTCTTAAAGATCCCAAGATGTTGAGTCGCGTTTAAATTTAATTAATTCTAAGTCTAAAAACTATCGCATACATATGAAAGAATAATCAGAAAGTCCCATGTCCATAATATACATTTGTTCCGAATGCCTCTCGGAAAATTAATTCGGAATGCTCAATCATCCACTGTACAAGTCACAGGGTATGAAAGGCTTAAAAGAATATACATATGTAACGATAAAGATACAACATCCTCAAATCCATGATACAAAGTACAGTAAAAATATATGAAACTATTCACCGTACATGATACATCCATACATCCATAATGATAAAACACCTATCATAAAAACTAACCATCCATCATAATAATCCAAGGACATGGTGAAAGTAAATCGCAATCACGAAAACTCCAGCCACGGTGACCACAGAATGGATCTCAATGGTAAGAGTAAAAGCACTACCACCCGACCGCGTGGAACCTAAATGGTCCACTCCCACCGTGCTGAGGAGATAGTCTCAAGTCCCAAATAGGATAACAAAACCTATAATCATAAATACTCTCTAAGTCCGGGAAATCCTATAAGTATGCTAACTCAACGGTTCCTAAAAAGATCGACATCTAAATCCTAGAGGTACCACAAGACACGTAGGAAACCTAATATGCAAGCGGGAAAGTTTTATCGCAAAAGTCATGTAGAAGTTACTCGAGCAATCCCTTGGGAATCCTGGGTCCCTACTGATCCTGCGGCCACTAGTATCCTCTCGTACTGACGAGGCCTACTATGGAATGCAAGGTCGTAACCAAGCGTTCTCTCTACCCCATCCTAGTCTGTACTAGCACTCAAGGCATGGGAGAGAACATACAATTATCTTGTTAGGTTCATTTTCTCTCATTTAGTGTAAATGTTTTCACTTATTAAAAATGACTTACAATGGGTTTCTCAAGGCAGCCTCTTAGGGCTCCGACCCCCATTGCAAACCACTTCCCGACTCTACACATAGATAACCTACCCTAGGCTCATGAAATCATAAATCAAAGAATCATAATAAAACCACCTCAGTCCTATACAAGCAACTGAAAAACATCATAAAAGATAAGCCACAAAATTACATCAGTTCTTCATAAGCAACAGATAATATCAATTAGTAATCATATGATCATGACAGTTCTCTATCAGCAACTAAAGGCATCAATGATAAGTCACAAAATCCAATGGTTCTCCAATGAGCAACCAGAAAGTATCCCAATATTAAATTACAATACTGATCGAAGACTCCAAAATGGTCAAGTCAACACATGACATCATCAAGAACATAACAAACACTTCAGTCCTCTAAAGCCACCGAAAAGCAATCCAAGTATAACTGGTCGAGACTCAAAAATGGTTAAATTAGGTATCTCAAATACATACATCTCAGTTTCACACAAGGAAACTAGAAACCAATAACAAACAGTAAACACAATCATGTCATAGAGCACTTCATCACATTACCATGGTAGGGTTAAGAAAGATCGAGACCAAATCATCATAACATCACATTCACAACCCCAAGCCTCTGGTAACAACCTAAACTGATTAATACTAGAACAACCCCAAAACACAAAGAACACAAAGAAAACATCAAAGTCTCAGAGATTGGATTTGAAAGTATATTATTGAGTTAAGGTAAGGTTTATGTTTCAGTTTAATGTCAAATTCAAGTAACTAGGTTTTCACAACTACCCTTTACGATTAACCCATTTCTATAATAACTTTCATTAAATCAATAATCCAAATCTATAATTTAGTCAAATAATATTCATTATTAATTAACTTAATTAAACTAATTTTAATTAAATTAATCAATACTTGCTTGTTCTACTTACTTATCTTAATCTATTCATTAATTGTTAATTTATTAATATTAAACCAAAATTATTAATAAATTAATATTTACAAACTATGTTTAATGCATTTAATATTTATTTATTAAATATTAATAAAGATAAAACTATTATTAATTTAAAATATATTATAATTTTATTAATTAAAAATTTTAAATAATAATAAAATTTGTTTTAAATAATTAAAATTATATATAAAAAAAAATGAAATCAACAAAGTTTTTTAAGCAAACGTTTAAAGCCCGTCGGCTCTGCCGCAGGCCTGCGGCGGCAGGTACTGTCGGCTCGCCGACAGTGGGGGTGGGTACGGGGTGATTCCCTCCCCCCCCACTAAATACAATTTTTTTTTGTTTTATATATTATTTTTAAAAAAAACAAAAATAACGAATTTGTTTTTTTTTTTTTAAAAAAAAAATTAAATTGAAATTTAATTTTGTTTAAATATAAATATGTATATAAAAATATATAGATTTATAAATATACTAACTCAAATCCTCTTTAATATATAAACATATAAATATATTAAAGAATTGCCTCTTTTTTTATATTGGTATATAAATAAAGTCAACCATCCAAACTTCTAATCTAGAATTTCGATATTAGATTCAACCCTTCCCATTTAAATCTCATATATACAGAAGTTTATAAACAAGCATCTGATAAATTCCAATATCGTAATGTTTAAATATTCCTCACAGAGAATTTCAAATTTACAAACCCCAGACACGAAGAAGACAGGAAAGGATAATTGCATAATAAATCGATAATCAAAAATACAAGACCCTACCTGATCCTGATGCTATTATGCAATCTCCAGGAACTGTAAGAGAATTCGCTTCCCTCAATAACCTTCCTCTGGAAAACTTTCTTGGTCTCAGCCTTCTGAAATTTGCTTCCAAAAAAATAGTCTCCCAAAAATTCCCGTCCAAATACGTATATCCCAAAAATGAACCCCCAAAGTTGTGATAAGCAATTTCTCCTCAAATCGGGGCACTAATTGTGCGTTCACCCGAGAAGACTCTTTGCACAACTCAGTTAACTCCAAATTAACCTTTATTATCTTTTCTTTTATTTTGCATTCAACTTTCATGCACATTAAGTTGAATTATTAAATAACTTTATTTAATTTTCCACTTGACTTCTATTTTAAATTAATTTATTACTTTAATCTCATGTGCACTTTTTGAAATTAAAATAACATTATTAATTTCTATTATTTAATCTTTTAATTTATTTTTCATATTTAAACTCATGCTTAGATCATGCGATCTAGAATTCTTAATAATTTAATGTCTTTCAACCTTTTTTAAAATTAATTTTAGAAACTTAATTGATAACATATGTAATTAATTTAATTAACAATAATATTTAGCATTTATTTAAAAATGAACTCCAATTATATTATTATTAAATTAAATAAATATTATCCTGTTCTAAATTTATCTTTGAACTTTAATCTCCAAATTTAGTTCTTTTATTTAATTAATTTCTCAATTAATTAAATATTAAAGATATCATATTAATTCTCTATTAAATTAAATCATTAATTAATCTTTTTAATTAGACTTAATTAATAGAAAACACATCAAGGACTCATATAACAACATACGAAAACTCTACATAGAAAAACACATACTAAATCAAAACAAAAAGGGTTATAATCACGAAATTACATCATTTGATGCATTCGGAGGGTACTTAACTCAGATACTTGTCCTAATTATCAATTAGGACAATTGGCTAAAGGGTTTTGGAATTGGACTTAAGAGTTTATCTCCCCTCTCTTACCATTGAGACAATGTGATAGGGTACGCTCATCCTAACAATTCAGGGAAGTTGATACCCAGTACCTGCAACCTGCATAAAATCCATGCATGTACAAACACAATATTCTAAGCTAAATAGACAATGGCAGGAAGTGGTGCATCGTGTAGATCTCGTCTAGTAGGTGACTACGACTCCCTTCCTTAACCACATCAGAAACACCATACATAAATAAAACAAACACGCACACCATACACATGCAGTATGGGGTAAGTATCCATAAGAAGCATATGGAATAATAAACCATCTAACTAATCATCATAGATAACTGAAACCATTGAATAATCATCATACATGCATGAAATATAGAGTACCAAATAATCTCATCATATAATAAACTGAGTGTAAAACAACATCTGATAATCTCTAAAATAATAATACTAATCATCAAACATAAATTGGCCTAAAAGAGTTTGGCAATGATATCAGAAATGTAGCTCGAAAATGTAGACTAGGGGCAGGCACTACAAGATGGGATCATGATTGTGACCCTGAGTGGTCTACATTGTTGAGGTTTTTGGATTTATGTTTCTGTATCAGTTGCTTTGATTATGCTTTTGACTGATCTTTGAGATTATGATGTGATTTTTGGTTCACTAAGGTTTGTGCCAGTGGTTACCAGGATCGATGTGGTATCATGAAGTTGTTTCGTGATTACCCTAAGATGTGTGCAGAGGTTGCACTGTGTACTTTTTACCATGCTACACTAGACTAGGTTCTTGTAGCAGTGGTTAGTCATGTTTATGACTATGGTTGTTTATGTGTTTTAAATGCCTTTTAATGTAGGGTAATCAATCATTATTAAATGTGTAAGTAATTAAATGGATTGTTCATGTGAGATTATTTGGTTATGTGTTGTGGACATTTACCTTGTTACATTTCTGATTAAAGAGATATTTGTTACTCATGTTATGTTTACATTTGAGATGACCTGATGGTCAAATGTTACTCTTTGATTTCAGTATCATAGATTTTAGACTACTATGTTGTTCAGTTAATCATATTGCATGATGATGCCATTTTGAGATGACAGTGTGTTTTTATGATGATATCTGGTTATCTGGTTTTTGGACATACCTCTGATTATGTTATGTGATGGATTTAATGCTATGGTTATTTACTTCATTCCTGCATTGTTATCCTTTATGCGAACGTGAGTGATATAAATAAATTATTTCAATATAATTAAATAAATGTAAATTACATGATTTAACGCATTATTGCTTTGGCTATGTTATTATATGCAATTGCACTTGATCGTGTTGTTCAGTGTGCAGGATTTATATCCCTGGTAGTGGCACATGGAGTTAGTGATTCAGCCATTCATATTCTACCAATGTCGTCCTTATATGGTCGATGTATCCTTTATTAAAATGTTTAAATTAAACCTTTCGGTGATTATTAAATCAAAACTCATTTGCGTTATGTGATTAGACCAGTAAGCATGTCTGTGCATTTAGAGGTTCGCATTGTAGCAAAAGTTATTAAGAAAATTTATGTGTTTTTGGGTTTTCGGGATTTTTAATTGATTTATTTTAATTTTTGGCAACTTTTCCATAGATGAATTTCTATTTATAGGAATAGCCTATTTTTGTTTGGGTCGATTCAGGGTTTAACTAGGTTGGCTGGTTATTTGGCCTAATCAATTATTCACTCGAAAAGTGAATAAGTATCCAAAGAGGAATTTAATTCCTCACTTCTCACTTTCAAATTGGAAAGTTGGAAAGTAGAACCCAAAATCCTCTTCATGAGAATTTACTGTTTTGTTCGTTGTGGGAGCTACGGGCGTGAGATTGTTGCCAGGTTGGGCTCGTTGGATTCGGCTCGGAGAAACCTTGGATTGCTGCAATTTTCAGCTACTTCTGCGAGATATTTATTTTATGGTTCAGATTGTCATTTTTTCCTTTTAGCTATGAGGTAGGGCTTTCCTGTTTTGTTGTTTCTGCTCCATTTCTACTTTTGTTTTTGGTAGCCATTTTTTTGGAGGCTAAGAACTAGTGTTCCCCTTCGTTTCTGTATGTTAGTTCTACCCGGTTGGGCGAGTATGAACATTTCCCTATTTTTTTGGGAAGAGGGTTTGGGATTTTACACCGTTATGCTGGCCATTTTTGCATACGGTGTTCGATTCTATTTATTTTTGGATTTTTGGGGTTTTTGAACCCAAAGGTCAAATGGGTTTTAATTTTGAAATTTTTCTAAAATTTGGGGTTTTTACCTCGTTTTGCATGCCACCCTATTTTCTCGAGTTTTCTTGGCACAATGTGGGTCGTGGACTTGGATGATTTGTTTAGATATCAGTCAAACCACTCCTACACTTTTATGTTGCATTGGGATGCATGTTGCATCCGTATTCCTGACGTTGTGTTCGATTGAGTGATTTTATAGCTAGTGTTATGGTTTCTTTTGGACCTTTGCTTTTGTTTCGTGAACTCTAAGATTTGTGTAGAATCCATACTCTCGGATTGAGGCTGGTTGAGTGAGTTCATGATGTTTGGTCTTGTTGCATCATTGGGATTCATGTAGAATACATACTCTCAGATTGAGGCCGATTGAGTGATTTAATGATGTATGGTTTTATTGGCTTTGGGATTCGTGTATAATCCATCCTTCCCGTGTTGCTTTTAGTTGGGTGTTTTCTTTGCATTGTGTTCTCATTCCTATCCTTGTGTTATGATCTTCATGATGGTGGTGCACCACACACGAGTACGTCTATGTACATTTGTCAAGTGACTTGCGAGGCTTGATCTTCCATGGTACTTTTGAAAGTTATGATCATTGGGGTTGGGATGGGAGTATGCATGCCCATGGGCACTTGTCGTAGGATGAGCATGGGTAGGGTAGGGTAGCATATGGAGGGGGCTTCTATCTCATAGCCTAGTGACCTTAGTCCCATAGGGTTGGCGGAGGATAGGAAGTTTTAAACAAGTGATAACTAAATAAAATGTGTGACTGGTAATAAAACTTAAGATAATAAAATGGTACTTTTGTGTATTGGCCTTCCATTGAGGGAGTTGAGCTACATGATGTATTGGCCTTCCGTTGAGGGAGTTGAGCTACACAAATCCGAGCTTGGGCTTTTCGATGCCAAGCGACTCTCCATGATGTCAGCCCCTACTTAGTAGCCTTTTAAGTATCTAACCGGGACATGTACTCCTTGCATTGTCTTACGTTCTTGGTTGTAGCCATCGTATTGTCTGGCGTGAGTGTTAGCCATGGATGTTGTTTTGTGTGTTTGTGGTTGGATCATTATCTCCATCAGCACGGCGGGTGTGGACCTATGGGTGCCACGTGGTTGGGAGGCATAGCTACCTTCACCACTGCTAGGGATCAGTGTACAGAGACAATCTTTGTCCTAGTGTGACCGTTGTTGGATGTCTTCACTTGATACTTCGAGTTCCAGAGTATGCTTTCTTGTGATTTGTGATTTCATTGGGATTCTTGTATATCATGTTTAGATGATGTTATTTTATTTGATGCATTCCCTTATCATGATGTTTAACATATGATTAGATGATGTTATTTGATTTAGTAGTATATATGTTGCTTACTATTTTTTAGCAAGTGATAGGTGATGTTATCTATTGTAGGATTATCTTATGCTTTTCTACTAGCATGTGAGATTTCTTTATGCTTATAGTGTTGTATGTTTTAGTAGTGACATCCCTATTATGACAGTACCGATGATCTGGTCGGTGGCTTGGGATGTTACGCGCAGGGATGGCTAGGACCCACGATGGTCTTATGATGCTATTGACAGATGGGAGGATCCGCGTACTTAGTTTGGTTGTTTTGTTCTTGAGATTTATTTCTGTACATTGCGATGTTACTTTTGTTCTCTTTGATGGTTATTTCAGTATGTTCTTTGCTGTTATGGTTTAGATGGATAGATGTTCCTCTTCCCTTTCTATTGCTGCTTTCGAGTGTTCATTCCTCGTTTGTGTGTATCTAGTACTCCCTAGTGTGGAGGTTCTTTTCTCTATTTTGGTCCTTTGTGTTTCTGGGAGTGTTTTTGTGTTCTTTGGGTGACATTTGTTCAGCATGGTGCGACATTAAAAATGTATCGCACACCCATGCAAACTATGTCGTACGACATTGTAAAGTGTCGCACACCTTCTTGAGAAATGTCGTACGACACTGAAAAAGTGCCGCACGGCTTCTTGAGAAATGTCACACCAGACTGTGAAGTATCGCATGCCTTCTTGAGAAATGTCATACGACACTGAAAGAGTGTCGCACGCCTTAAGGAGAAGTGTCACCCTCCCTTAGTAAGAAGTGTCGCACAATTTTTTGTAAAAACCTGCGCGAGCAGACAGTGGGCACTTCTTTAAGTTGATGTATATTTAATTTCTTATACTTAAGATATATTTTAATATATGTGACGAATCTTTTGAGATAGGTTTCAGACATCTCGGAGATAAGGATTCTAGGAAATTCCAGGACTTCAGAAATCCAGACTTAGCCAATTTTTAGGGCTTTAGGATTTCAAGCTTAGCTAGATTTTAGGTTTTTGCATTTTACCCCAGCTTGGTGTTTTGTTGATGAGTGGTTGTTTCTTGTGCCCTCATCATGTGTGTTGTCGTTGTTGGCTTTGGTTGTGTGTGTCAGTTTGGTAGTGGCGTTTGGAGATTCGTTGGTTGCCAAGATTGTGGTCAAGTCTTCCGTTGCGATCTTTGTGATCTCTGTATGATGTTGTCATGTGCATTCATACTTGTAAAAAAGTAATTCTTGGCTTGTATTTCATCCTTGTTTCCAAGGATCTCCGAGCGGGGCATTACAGGTTATCATTGGCCAACTTTGTTCCATGTCTACTGTAAATATGTAAGGAAATGTGAGAAGTGTGCCTTTTTTTCAAGAAAACAAAGATTAGCAGCCCTTCCTCTACACCCCATTTAGGTTGATCAACCATTTGCCTAATGAGGGCTAGATTTTGTTGGTCCAATAAATCCACCTTCCAACTCTAGTCACAAGCGGATCCTAACTGAACTAATTATTTTACAAGGTGGGCAAAGGTAGTAGCCTTGAAGGATGCCACAGAGACTTTAGTGGTAGAATTCCTTGATGGAATTGTAACTAGATTTGGAACCCCTTCAACAATCATATCTAACAATGCTAAGTCTTTTGTTGGGGCCCATATTTGTTCTTGGGTAGTTGGTCATGGAATCTATTTGAGCACCTCCTCAAATTATTACCCCCAACACAATAACTTGGCTAAGTCCTCCAATAATAACCTTATCAAAATCATGAAGAGGACTATTGAGGACAACTAGATGTGTTGGCATTCAAAATTAAGGACTGCCCTTTAGGTTGACAAAATTACACCTAAGAGAGCAATAGGGAATTCACCTTTCTTGTTGGTATATGGAAGAGAGGCTAGAATTCCTATTTCCCTTAAGCTCCCCTCTCTTGAATTGTCTCATCAATTGGAACTAATGGAAGATAATGCCATGACAATTAGGATAGTAGAATTGATGGAGTTAGAAGAAAAGAGGCAACGGGCTATGCAAACATTTGAAATTCAATAGCAATAGGTAAACAAGAGCTTTGACAAGAGGGCCAAAGCTAGGGTTTTCAAAGAGGGAGACCTTGTCCTCAAGTGGGATGCAAACATAGCCAAACTAGGTAGGCACTCCAAATTTAATGCTATTTGGAGTGGACCTTATGTTATCACTAGTTGCAAGTAGGCCAATACTTTACAGCTATCCATGCTCAATGGTGATGTCCTACCAATTCTAGCTAATTGAATTTACCTCAAACCTTGTTTCTAGTGAGGGTTGGGGTTTTCTGTATATATTAGGTTAGTTTCTAATTTTCCAAGAAGTGTTTAGCACAAGTTGTCTCTTTGTAAGATAGCCAGGTTTTGAAGGTTTTGAGGTTGCAGTTTCTCGAGTATTTCCATTTTTTATGTACAGTAAATCTTAGTTTTATGTGACTCCATAGCCCAATGGATGCTTAAGGTCATTGGGCGTATACATAGCAGGCTAGTATCCCCTCCCACCAAAATCTAAATTTTAAATGGCAAACATGACTAGCGGTCAATTGATTATTTCAAATTTGGAATTGCCACATAGGTCCATACGCATCATGCTTTAGCCCTTATTTTCCTAGGTCTAACCTTAGCCTTTCATGATTTTCATGTTATATCTTATGAACTATTTAATTTGTGACCATGTGATTGCTCTATCTTCACCTAGTTGCAGGCTATTAGTACTTAACACTCAAGTCACGAAAGGGAAAAATAACTAAATCTACAGTCAGTGCATCTTCAGAGCATTTCATGTTGGCTCATGGTTCCTAGTTGTGATGGTGCAAAGTTAACTCCAGTAGATAGACTTCATGTGGATTGCAGGGTCACTCATGGTTAAGCTTAACTCAAGATTAGGGTAGTGACACTGTGTTTTCCTTTGCTCTACATGTTTGCAAGGTTAGAATAGTCAACCATGGCTCTAGTTTTAAGTCATGACTGTCTGACTATCCTTCATTTGCTTGGTTGTAGAGGGTTAAGGGAAAATCATGGTTAAAGCCACAAAACTGCAAAAGCCCTTTGTTTGCATTGTCGCAGGCTTAAACACCAAACCCCAATTCTAGGTAGCAAGATGGTGACAATGCAACACATGTCTTAGCAGGTCTAGGTGGTGATTAAGCAGTGATAGTTAGGTTCATTTTTGCAGGGTCGTGAGCATTCTATGTCACATCAATTTCAAACTGTGAAATAGTGATAACAACTAGTTTGAGTTAGTGATTTTACAAGGTAAGACGGTTAATTAAGTTAAAAGGTGGCAAAGTCGTAGCTAGGGTACAATCAATAGGTCAACATAAAGTTAGAAAGCCAAACAGGGTGGTAGAATATTCAAATGACATTGGGCCACATGGTAGGATTGGGTGGTCAAATCCAATTGATTTGTCATTTTATCTGATTTGGCACATCGATAACATGGAGTAAGCAACTCTTTTAATGGCAGATCGATCTTTCGATCATCTGCTTTGACATTCCCCATGCATAGTAAATATAAAGGACATTCCCCTCACCACCTAGTTATCCATCTACCTAGTCAGAATGATAATGACTATCATTTCTATCTTCTCAAGGTTTTGTTTGATGAATATATGATTTTCCTGCATTTGAATGTGTACCATGATTAGATCTTTCCTAGATTTGTAGTGATTGTTCTCTGCAACCTTAAATACAGTTGTTGTGCTTTGCCTTAGGGTAGAAGCTATTTGAGTTATGCTTGCACTATAAAAGAAAATTTTGTAACCCTTCTTATGGTTAGTCATTTTTCTCTAATTCTATAGCAGTAAGCATTCTATGCTCTGTTACTGCAATTTCCTTTTTCCTATGATTGAATGTAATTCTTTGTTGTACCTCATTCTCCCATTAATATTAGTGCAAAAAATTTCTTGCCTCTATTGGTGTTTTTTTTTCATTCTTCAATCTATATAATAGTATATGCTCTTGCCTTTGAATGTTATACAGTGAAGTACATTCCTTATGTCATCTCATTTGGTTTCTGATCTATATGTAAATGTTGGATTAAGACAAAGGTTGAATCATTATATTTTGAGGTTATATTAATGAATAATGCATTGTTGGGCAGGGATATGAGTGAATAAACTATTTTGGTGTATCACCCCTTTTATATTAGATTAGCTAGTTTACTTTCATGCATTCCTTCTCCCTTTTCCTCCCAAAGAGTAGTTAGGTGCACCCTGATAGTAAGGAATCTGACCTTCTCCGAAGACTCAATCTCATAGTTCAAGTCCCACAACTTGGAGATTGTTTCCATGTTTCACAAGGTTACTTTTAGGTAAGGGTGCAAGCTTTTGTGACAACAGTTTCTAATTAGGAGCTCTTTTGAACCAATTTATTTTAATATAAATAAACAATACATTTCCACTTTTGTCAAAAAAACTAAAAACTAAAAACTAAACCATTGAAATGTACCTTTTGAATGAAGATATTATTGTACTTTTCATAGGCAATACTATTGCATTCAATTCTACCAATTAGCGAATCAATTTGCACCAATGAAAAGATATAATTTTTTCTTTATAATATCTAATTATTATTTTTCTAAAGTTTTATTTATTTTTCTAATTTATTTCAATAAATATAATGATTTATATAAAACATGATTGGCTTATACCAATTAGTATTATAGGACCAGTTTTTTCAGAGGCACAATTCATTTCCATATTTTTTGCCTACATACAATTTAATTTCTCATAATATTTACTCAACATAAACTATTCGTAATGTTATTGGTTTAAACTTTGAACGTCAAAAACATTAATATTTTGTGTATTAAAAATTTAAAGCAACTTAATATTAGTTTTTAATTATTTTAAAATAATTATAATTATAATTATATTATCTCTCTCTCTCTCTCTCTCTCTCTCTCTCTCTCTCTCTCTCTCTCTCTCTCTATATATATATATATATATATATATATATATATATATATATATATCATAAGTCAAAAATAATATATAAGTAATTTAGAAGTTGAAACATCAAGATGATCATGGAAGTCTATTCTATTTTGATTCCTTGAAAAATTATGTTTTCCTCATTTTATCAAACAAGTGAAAGGAATTTGATGGCACCAAAGCTAGGACAGTAGCTACAACTCTGCCAAACAATAATGATCAGCAATCTAGTCAAAATCATGGGTCTAGAATTTCTTCTGAGTTGGTGGTAACATATGGATTTTTCAAACATGCATGACTCTTTTCCGAACATGCATGGTTCTTTTACAAACATGCATGCAATGAGATTTGAATCGTTTTATGTGGGGGAGAGCTCTAGGCTTAAAAAAATTAATGATTGTCTTCCATGAAACTAGGATCGCCCTATTTTGGTTATTCCTCTAGAAGAAGTGATGGAGGAAATTGAATACTAGACTAAGCATGCTTTGATATGTGAATTTTTTGGTATTTGGATATCGTTATCGGCTCTTGAGGCATGGATTCATTGTTTGTGGTAGGAGGAAGGAGGTATGGAGATCATGTTAGCTGGGAATAGTTATTTATTTGTTGTTTTATCTTGCATGTCTGACTAGGATCATGTTTTTGAAGGGGGTCCTTATTTTTACAACCATATGGGGATATTTTTTAAACCTTGGCATTCATGATTTAATTTTGTTGAAGATCTCCCCTCAAATGTGCTAGTGTGGGTCAACCTGCCACATCTTCCTCTTTGATTCTAGCAAGAAGAAATTCTTTGTCAAATTGTTTCTTTTCTTGGAAAGCCAGTTGCGATTGTGCATCAATCCCTCGATAAAAAGGTTCTCTCTTATGCTAGAATCTATGTTGAAATTGATTTGAATAACCCATTACCAGATTCTATGGAAATTTATCTTGGGTCTTCTTCCTAGGTGCAACAATTAGATTATGAATCCCTTCCTTTCCAATGTTGGATATGTCATGAGAATGGTCATTTGCAGCATTAATGCCCTCAAGTCTCAGCTTCTACAAAAATAGATGGCTTTGTTACTGGCAATGGTGGTGGTCAGATGAACACTACAAGAAAAGGTAAAGCTCAGATGGATAACATAGCTAAGGGGCATGCACAAGCAGATAATGCGGGAAAAAGGAAGACTCAACTGAATGATATTAGCCCAAATAAAGATGGATTTATTCCAACTCACCCATGAGCTAAGGGACGTGGTCAAAAAAGACCCTTCAAAGATCGGCAATCATATTCTAGTTTTAATCGATTTGAGGTGCTGGAAAGTATTGTTTTAGAGTAGGGTATTCCTCCTAGTATCTCAGCTAATTCAGTTTGCAATGGGGAAGCTCCACCTTATGATTCCTATAAAGAATCTCAAGTTGTGGTTCAACAAAAAAATGAGCTCCCTATTACTCTTGACTCTAGAGCTTTGGTGACTCCTGTGGTGCCTCAAGATAAAGATGGTGTTCTAGCAAACTTAGTTAAGGATGTGTTGGCATCTGGCAAGAGTAAGGGGTCTCCCCTCCCTTTTGATTTGTTGCAAATACCTTTTAAGAAGGTTTTATTTACTCCTCCTCTAAAGAGTGGGCATAAAAAAGACCACGATGAGAAGCTCATATTTGCAAGAGATGTGTTGATAGAGTCTAGGGCTATGAAACCCTTGGATGCTCATTTCACCCATTCTAATCAGTGATGATCATCCTCTCATGGAATGTTAGGGGGGTTGAATATCATCCCTAGATAAAAGGTTATTCATGACTTGGTGATTGATCATTCTTTAGACATTTTTTTTGTGTCTAGGAAACTAAGCTTTTAGTGAATTCTATGGTCCAATTTACCTCTAGCATTTGGCCTTGTGGGAAATGCTAGTGTGTTGGGGCTATGGGAACTACTATTGGTTTGGCTATCTTTTGGGACCCTCAAAAAAATTTTCCCCTTGACTGGGTGTCTTCTCATTCAGATCTTTCTATGGTGGCTTCTTCTTTGGGTTCTGGTGAGGTGATCTTGATTACTAATGTGTATGGGCATGTTGATTTTGTGGGAAAAGGGGAATTCTAGATGCATATTCGGCATGTTAGAAACTTTCATCCTTACCATCCTTGGGTGTTAGTAGGAGATTTCAATTCAGTTTTAATTCTAGAAGAGAAGCGAGCTCGTTTACCCCAATTAGGGCCTTCCTCTAATCTTCTTTGTCAAAATGTAGATATTTTGCATCTTTCTAATACTAAGCCTTCTAATGGTCTATTTAATTGGAATAATAGAAGGACTGGAGTTGATGGTATCTTATAACATTTGAATAGATTTTTAGTTTCTTTCTTTTGGGATAGTGGTGCTCTCAATCTCTCTTCCAAAATTCTAGACTTGAGGGGTTCTGATCATTGGCCAATTAAATTTTTAGCTACTAGGGTGATTATTCCTAAGATTTCTCCTTTTAAGTTTCACCTTATGTAGCTTTGAGACTCCTCTCTTCATGATATTATTTCTTGTTGGTGGAGGGATGGTGGCCCTACTTTTGGGACTACTATGTTTTGTTTTTCTAAAAAACTTCAATATGTCAAAAGGCAACTCAAGAGATGGAACAAAGGTTGTTTTGGGAACCTTCATTCCATGAAGAGGTTCTCCCAATAGTGTCTAGATGTCATAACCAGAAAAATTAGGGATATTGGTTTCTTAGAGGATCTAAGTAATGTTGAATCCCTTGCTTCTAGAGATGTGGAAGAATGAGAGCTTTGAGAGGGAATGTTTTGGAAGAAAAAAACTAGAGTTGATTGGCTCTAGAAGGGCAATAGGAAATAGCCTTTTTCCACAAAATTGTGCAATCTTGTCAAAATTAGAGCTATATTTCTCCTTTGGTTAATTCTGAAGGTATCCAGGTATCTTCCTTGCCAGCTTTGTTTTAGGAGGCTAATTGGTACTTTTCTAACCTCTTCTCTGAGGATTCTCTTCATGTTGATAATGAAGAGAATATTATTTTGTCTTGTATTCCCTCCCTTATTTCTTAGTAAATTAATTATCATCTTTGGCTGAGTTGGATGAGGTGGTCTTCATTATGCCTAAGGGAAAAGCTCCTAGTCTCGATGGCTTTCCTATTGACTTCTTTCAGGACTTCTAGGACATCATTAATCTGGATTTGTTAGAAGTTGTTATGGAATCTTATTCTAGAAAGTAGAAACATCAAGCATTGAATTCTAATTTCTTGGCTCTTATTTTGAAAAAAGGTGGGACTAATCAATTGGAGTTTTTTAGACTTATTGCTCTATGTAATGTGTCTTACAAAGTTATTACTAAGTTGATTGCTAGGAGACTTAAAAAGTGGATGCCTACTATTATCTCAGAAGAACAAGGAGGTTTTGTTGTAGGAAGACAAATCTTAGATGGGGTGTTCATTGCTATTGGAGTTATCCACTCTATGGCTAGCTCAAGGGAGTGATCTATGTTTAAGTGATGTACTACAAGGCTTGCTTAATTTCTTAGTCCTTTCCTAGGACTCCAAAGGTCAATTATAGAACCTTGATTGTGATTCTTGTCTCACCAAACCTTGGAACAATCCAATATTCTCTTATTTCACCTTGTCACACCATTAGCCCAATGCAACTCAAAGAAAAAGGAAATGCACTTCATAATACTCTTTCACAAAACACTCTTTTTCCAAAGTAGTTCAATGAGGGTTGCTATCAAATAATGTTGATTAAATGGTGAAATAACCCTTACCAAATAGGGTGAAATAAATATTTAAGCCAAGTTGAAATCATTCAACAAATTCACACATTTTTTTGCCATGTAAACAATTTCCAAGTGTCGATACCCTATTGTAACTACACTAACGGAATGTGTAAAATGTATGGCTAGTCACTCTTTTGTTGTATCAACCACAAAAACCAAACACACAGTAGTTAGGGACATTTGGTTAGGTTTTTAGGAACCAAGAAACATGTTCCACAACTATGCCAATCAGTTTTTATATGCTGCTATTATATGCACTACTATAAGTGCATAAAATTTAGTCATTTCTCAAAGGTATTCACTCCTACACTTTGTCAACTGACTCCAAATTCTTTGTGCCTTTTTGCCAAGTTGTATTTATACTATTTCCACAAAAAAAACTCACCAAGAAGCTGATAATCATTGTTCATGCAAAGAAAACTCAAGTGCTGCTATAAAACAAGTGAAAAGAGAGGGTTTCAAGATGCCATTTCTTGTTTTTTTTCCACCAAAACACAAAAACAACCCCCCAAACTATTGAATGATTTAGATACCCATTTGAAAGAACATGTAGATTCCAAAGAATAAGGTCTCCAGCTTGTACCAAACTCCCACAATCCAAATGCCTAGTTTTCAAGGCCTAAAAAGGAAGGATTTAGAACTTGGTTTTGAACAAATCCTTGCCAAATCTTTCCCAAAGACTTTAAAAAGCTCCAATTGCATTTTTAGGTCTGTATCAACCTTCCCCACCTTATTTCATGATTGGTTCCATGGTTCCAATCACCAGTACACCCATTTGTTGCTACTTTTAATAGAAAATTACCTTACCAAAGCACATTGCTTTGCCTAAGGGCCCATTTGTTTGCTGGAATTAACCTGGAATAGGGAAATGGGAATAGGAAAATTGGAATAAATCTATTCCAATTTTGGCCCAAAATGAGAATAAATCGAATTCCAAGTATTTTTGGGAATTAGATTTATCCTTGCATTGGACCAAAATTGGAATAGATTTATTCCAATTTTCCTATTCCTGTTTCCCTGTTCCAGGTTAATTCTAGCAAACAAACGGGCCCTAAGGCATAAAAAAATAGGTATTTGCCTTGCTTTCCAAAACCTCCAACTTGGACAAAATATAATGCAATATGTACACTCTCATTCCCCCAAGTTTCATCGGGGAAGAAAGTTATGACCAATTCATTGGAAACTATTCAAAACTACAAGAAACTTGTCAACACACCAAAAATCCTATATATAGACCAAAAAAACTACTTCTTACACCAAAAATAATGGAAATACCACAAATAAATGAAATTCCAATAGTTCAAAATGAAACCAAGCTGTTTCTTTGCATTTACACCTCCAAAATAACCCTGTTTTCATAAAATTGTAGCACTAAAAGTGCCCATCCATACAACAGTATGACTCTCTTGGCATTCCAACCAACTAAAATGAAATGAAATAAGGTTATATATCTTCCCTATGTAATTTTACGTCAGTTTCACAACCCCATTTGCTGAGGAAAGAAAGGTTGCATTTTCTTGCAAGAAAAACGCAAAATTTCAAAATTGCAACTTTGTGCAATTTTTGCAATTTTTTAGATAACTTAAAAATTCCAATTGCTATGCTCACCAAACTTGGTTAGGGGTCCTATTAGGTTTTTTTGACCTTCTAAGATGGTTTTTTGACCCTTGGTCAACTTTTCCACCATTTTAGTCAACCTAGGCCCTGTTGAGCAACTTATAGGCATATTAGCAACTTGAGAGCAAAAACTCACTTGGCAACTAAATAACCCTACCAAATGATCGCATAGGTCTTATTGACACACAAGTGATGTGGCTAGCATCACTACAAGCCAAAATTGTAAGAAAGAAGCCCCAGGTACAAACTGGCCTACCTAGGTGCTCCCACACCACTAAGGCCTATGATAGAGTCAAATGGAGCTTTCTAAGGAATATTTTTCTTACCTTTGGCTTTAGCTCAAAGTGGGTGAGTTGGACTATGAGTTGTGTCACTTCTTCCTCTTTCTTTGTTCTTCTCAATGGTCAACCTTCCCAGTTATTTGGTGTTTTTAGGGGTCTCCTCTAGGGTGATCCTCTTTCCCCTATATTTTCATTATTATGGCTGAGAGTTTGGGAAAATTCATTAAGTATTAGTTGTCCTAGAACTCTATCTAGGGGTGGCATTGGGGCAATGGTTTACCTTCTCTTTCCCATCTTCAATTTGTTAATGACCCTACTCTTGTGGGAATTTATTGAGTCAAGGAAGTTGAAGCCTTCCAACATACTTTGGATATTTATTTGGCACTGACAGGCGAGAAAGTTAATGAACACAAATCTCCTATATATTTCTTTAACACTCCTGAACCTATTCAGTGGAGTATTACTAATATTTTGAGGTTTTAAATTGGTTTGCTCCCTTTGACATATCCTGGCATTCCTATCATTGTTTCTAGGCAACTATGACTCTTCTGGCAGAATTTGATTAACAAGCTTCGGGAGAAGGTAAATAATTGGACCCATAGATGGCTCTCTACTATTGGTCATGTTACCCTTCTTCAATCTATTATTCATACACTCCCTATTTATAGAAGCATGGTTCAAGTTTCTCACGTTTACTTTCTCAAGGGATTTGATGCTCTTTCTTGACAATTCCTTTGGAACTTGGTAATTTGTGTAACTCTAAATGGAGTTTGATCAATTGGGAGATTGTTTGCAGGCTTAAAAGGGGGGTGGTCTTGGCCTCTGATTTGCTATCTTGAGTAACCAAGTTTTGGCTACTAAGATTTATTAGTGATGGTGCTCTGGACAAAATCAACTTTGGGCTCCTATAATTACTCATAAGTATTTTAGAGGTGTTGATCCTTGGTTTGTTTCCACGCTTCCTCTTGAAGGTCATTTCTCTATGGTGTTGATGTAGTGCCTCTCCCATTTGACTTCTGTAAGTCATCCTAATGGATGCAACCTTGTTGATCTTTTGTTGTGTGGGATCATGATTGTGACCCTGAGTGGTCGACACCGTCGAGGTGTTTGGATTTATGTTTTTTTATCAGTTGCTTTGATTATGCTTTGACTGATCTATGAGATTATGATTTGATTTATGGTTCACTAAGGTTTGTGCCAGTTCTTACCAAGATCGATGTGGTATCATGAGGTTGTTCCATGATTACCTTGTGATGTGTGCAGAGATTGCACTAAGTACTACTACCATGCTACACTGGACTAGGTTCCTGTAGTAGTGGGTAGTCATGTTTATGACTATGTTCGCTTATGAGTTTTAAGTGCTTTTTTTATGTTGTTTATACATTCTTTATTAAATTCTTAAGTGATTAGAAATGGATTGTTCGTGTGGATTATTTGGTACGTGTTGCAGACATTTACCTTGTTATATTTTGATTGTGAGATATTTGTTACTTATGTGATGTTTTACATTTGAGATGACCTGAGGGTCAGATGTTATACTTTGATTTTAGTATCATAGATATTAGACTACTGTGTTGTTCAGTTAATCATATTGCATGATGATGCCATTTTGAGATGATAGTGTGTTTTATGATGATATCTAGTTATTTGGTATTTGGACATACCTCTGATTATGTTAGGTGATCGATTTAATGCTATGGTTATTTACTTCATTCTTGCATTGTTATGCTTCATGTAAATGTGAGTGATGTAAATAGATTATTTTAATATAATTAAATAAATGGTTAAATTAGGTGATTTAATGCATTTATTGCTTCGGCTATGTTATTATATGCAATTGCACTTGATCGTGTTGTTTAGTGTGTAGGATTTATATCCCTGGCAGTGGCACATGGAGTTAGTGATTTAGCCTTTCATATTTTACCAATGTTGTCCTTATATGGTCGACGTATCCTTAATTAAATGTTTAATTTAAACCTTTCGATGATTATTAAATTTGAATGCATTTTCATTATGTGATTAAACTAGTGAGTGTGTCTGTGCATTTAGAGTTTCACATTGTCGCGAAAGTTGTTAAGGAGATTTATGTATTTTTGGGTTTTCGGGCTTTTTAATTGATTTATTTTAATTTCTAGCAGCTTTTCCATGGATGAATTCCTATTTATAGGAATAGCCTATTTTCATTTGGGTCGATTCGGGGTTTAACTAGGTTGGCTGATTATTTGCCCTAATTGATTATTCACTCGAAAAGTGAATAAGTATCCAAAAAGGAATTTAATTCCTCACTTCTCACTTTTGAATTAGAAAGTTGGAGAGTAAAACCCAAAATCCTCTTCATGAGGATTTACTATTTTGTTCATTGTGGGAGCTATGGGCGTGGGATCGTCACGAGGTTGAGCTCATTGGATCTAGCTCGAGGAAACCTTGGATTGCCGCGATTTTCAACTACTTTTACGAGATATTTATTTTATTGTTCAGATTCCCATTTTGCCCTTTTGGTTGTGAGGTAGGGCTTTCCTGTTTTATTGTTTCTGCTCCATTTATGCTTCTATTTTTGGTAGCCATTTGTTTGGAGGCTGAGAACTAGTGTTCCCCTCCATTTCTGTATGCTAGTTCTACCCGGTTGGGTGGGTATGAACATTTCTTTATTTTTCGAGATGAGGGTTTGGAGTTTTACACCATTATGCTGGCCATTTTTGCATATGGTGTCCAATTCCATTTATTTTTGGATTTTTGGAGTTTTTGTACCCAAAGGTCAAATGGGTTTTAATTTTGAAGTTTTCCAAAATTTGGGGTTTTTACCTTGTTTTGTGTGTTGCCTTATTTTCTCGAGTTTTCTTGGCACAATGTGGGTCATGGACTTGGATGATCTGTTTGGACATCAGTCAGACCACTATTGCACTTTTTGTTGCATTGGGATGCGTGTTTCATCTTTACTCTCGATGTTGTGTTCAATTGAGTGATTTTATACCTGGTGTTATTATTTCTTTTAGACCTTTGCTTTTGTTTCGTGAATGCTAGGATTTGTGTAGAATCCATACTCTCAGATTGAGGCTGGTTGAGTGAGTTCATGATGTTTGGTCTTATTGCATCATTGGGATTCGTGTAGAATCCATACTCTCAGATTCAGGCCGGTTGAGTGATTTTATGATGTATGGTTTTATTGGCTTTGGGATTCATGTAGAATCTGTCCTTCCCGTGTTGCTTTCAGTTGGGTGTTTTCTTTGCATTTTGTTCTCATCCTATCCTTGTCTTATGATCTTCATGATGGTGGTGCGCCACACATGAGTATGTGTGCGTACATTTGTCAGGTGACTTATGAGGCCCAATCTTCTGTGCTACTTCTAGAAGTTATGATCATTGGGGTTGGGATGAGAGTATGCATGCCCACGGGCACTTGTCATAGGATGAGCATGGGTAGGGTAGGGTGGCATATGGAGGGGGCTTCTATCTAGTGGCCTAGTGACCTTAGTACCATAGGGTTGGCAGAGGATAGAAAGTTTTAAATAAGTGATAACTAAATAAAATGTGTGAATGGTAATAAAACTTAAGATAATAAAATGTTGTGCTAAGCCATTCTGTTGAGGGATGCTGAATCTACACGATCCAAGCTTGGGCTTTTCGATGCCAAGTGACTCTCCATGATGTTAGTCCCTACTTAGTAGCCTTTTGAGTGTCTGACCAGGACCTGTACTCCTTGCATTATCTTAGGTTCTTGGTTGCAGCCATCATACTGTCTGGTGTGAGTGTTAGCCATGGATGTTCTTTTGTGTATTTTTGGTTGGATCATTATCTCCATCAGCATAGCGGGTGTGGACCTACAGATTCCACGTGGTTGGGAGGCATAGCTACCTTCACCCCTGCTAGGGACCGATGTACAGAGACAGTCTCTTATCCTAGTGCGACCGTTGCTGGATGTTTTCACTTGATGCTTCTGGTTTCAGAGTATGCTTTCTTGTGATTTATGCTTTCGTTAGAATGCTTGGATATCATGTTTAGATGATGTTAGTTTACTTAACGCATTCCCATATTATGATGTTTAACATATGATTAGATGATGTGAATTGTTGTAGTAGCATATCTTTTTCTTATTGATGTTTAGCATGTAATAGGTGATGTTATCTACTGTAGGATTATCTTATGCTTCTCTTCTAGCATGTTAGATTTCCTTATGCTTATATTGTCGCATGTTTTAGTAGTGACGTCCCTATTATGACAATACTGACGATTTGGTCAGTGGCTTGGGATGTTACGTGCGGGGGATGGCTAGGACCCACGATGGTCTTATGATGCTATTGATGGTTGGGAGGAACCACACACTTAATTTGGTTGTTTAGTTTCTTCTGGTATTTTTGTACATTGCAATGTTGCATTTTTTCACTACGATGTTGCATTCAGTATGTTGATTACTATTATGGTTTAGATGGATAGATGTTCCTCTTTCCTTGCTGTTAGTGCATTCGAGTGTTCATTCCTCAATTTACGTAGATCCGGTACTTCCTAGTGTGGAGGTTTCCTTGTTTTTAAGCTTTTTGTCTGCATTTTGTTGTCATGTTGTTTTGTTTTCTCATGTGGAAAGGTAGTTCCTCGTGTGAGAATGTAATTCCTCGCGCGAGAGAATACACTTCCTCGTGTGAGAATGTAAATCCTTGCACGGTGTACAGTGAGTCTTCACGAGTCCTCACATGAAGCCATGCACTTTCTCGTGCGCAATGGTGCAAGATCTCATGTGAAACTCAAGACCAGTGTACTTTCTCACACAAGAAATAGGGGCTATCTGGGCTTCTCAGATGAAAGTTCGGAAGTTGGTTTTGGAAACCCTTTGGTTTTTACACCTTCCTAGTTCAAAATAGATTTCCTAAGGGTTTAAAATATATCATTTAAGTATAAGTTGACGTATATTTTAATATATGCGATGAATCTTTTGAGATAGGTCTCTCGAAGATGAGATAAAGATTCTAAGAAATTTCAGGGCTTCAGAAATCCATATTTAGCCAATTTTCAGGGCTTCAAAAATCCAAACTTAGCCAATTTTCAGGGCTTCAGGATTTCAGACTTAGGCAGATTTCAGAATTCTACATTTTACCCCATCTTGGTGTTTTGTTGATGAGTGGTTATCTCTTTGAGCCCTCATCATGTGCGTTGTCGTTGTTGGCTTTGTTTGTGTATGTCACTTTGGTAGTGGCATTTGGAGATTCGTTGG
Organism: Cupressus sempervirens; assembly: GCA_028749045.1. Taxonomy (NCBI): domain Eukaryota; kingdom Viridiplantae; phylum Streptophyta; class Pinopsida; order Cupressales; family Cupressaceae; genus Cupressus; species Cupressus sempervirens. The sequence goes on from CM053787.1 coordinate 658,334,319, forward strand.
TTGCCGGGATTGTGGTGAAGTCTTCCATTGCAATCATTGTGATCCCTGTATGATGTTGTCATGTGCATTCATACTTGTAAAAATAAAATAAAAAATTCTTGGCTTGTATTTCATCCTTGTTTCCAAGGATCTCCAGGCGGGGCATTACAGTTAAATACTCTCAAGATGGTGCTCAATTGGTTAAGAGGGTCCTTTTCTAGATATACATGGGAGGCTCTAAGGCTTTGTTTTGGTTTGATGCTTGGGATGGAAACCCTCCCATCTTATCCACTTACCCTCATCTATATCATTTGTGTGATTCTTTTCTTGTTGTTGGATGAGACAAAGTACAACTCATTATAAGACTCCTTAAAAGTTGGGTCTTATTATTGGATATAGATGGAAATATTCTTCATATTGGCTTCCTAGGGGCTCATAGGTAGACTACTAGGAGCTTGTAGGATTTTGGTTTCTAGGGAGTGTTGCTCTCTACTGGGGCTAGATGTTTTGGCTTGGGGTGGTACCCTATTTGGTAAATATTTTGTTTTTGTTGGGTAATAGGATATTACTAGACAACTATTAGAGGATGTTGACTTCCCTTGGTGAAAACAAGTTTGGATAATATTTAATTTCTTCATGTGGTTGGTGGCTCACAACTAATGTCTTATGTGGGATAATATTTATAAACGTGGATTTCAAGGCCCATTTTTTGTGTGCCATGTTGTAATGGAGAGATTTTATCTCTCATCTCTTCTTCCATTGTTCTTTTTCTACCCAGTTATAACATCTTTGGTGGAGTGCTTAGGGTTGCTCTTGTCGGCATGCTTCCTCCTTGCCTGAGTTTTGGGATCGCTTGGGGAGTGCCTCTTTCAAGGCTTCACCTCTTTAGGTTGCATGGATTGTTGGCCCCTCTTTTATTCTTTGGCATATCTGGTTGGAGAGAAATTGACAAATCTTTCAGGATGTTTGGATTGGAGGCATGCATCTTTGGTGGAAGATTTCCCACTCTCTTCAGGAAACTATTCAGGCTAAGTGTAAATTAGATGGAGTTATAGATCCTAGTGATCTTTCTATTTGCATTCACCTTAACTTTGATTTTTAGGATGAGTTCTCAAGGGCTGTAGGTCAATGGTATCATAATATTCCAAACCATCCTAAACATCAGGGGAAGCAACGGGTGAACCATGTGGGTCATTGGTCACCTTCTCCACCTAGAGTTCTTAAAGTCAACATTGATGGTTCTTCTTGGGGGAATCCAAGTCCTACTGGCATTGGGGATGTGGCTTGATGCAACTCTGGAGAAGTTCGATTTCTTTTCTCAATGCATAAGGGTTGGCATACTAACAATCTCATGGAGGCCCTGGTTATTTTATATGTTGTGGAGCAATGTTGTTTGAGGGGATGGTGCAAGCTTATCTGTGAATTTGACTCTAAAGTGGTGGTGAATTTGCTTACTTCGTAGTTGCTTGAGGATGTTAGTTCACAATTGGCTTTAGTTGTTAATCAAACTCTTCTCTTTTCTACTTCTCTAAAGTTTGTTGGTTTTAATTACATTCCTCGATAATGGAGCATAGCTGCTGATTGTTTGGCCGAATGAGCTTCTGATCATGTTCAAGATTAGAATATTGTAGATAGGGGCAGCTACCCTTGGATTTGTCTTGTGAGTTAGATTACCTTGTTGCTCAGGATAGAGCTCCTTGTTGAGCTCTCCTTTTTGTTTCTCTTTTTGTCTTAATAAAATTTTACCCTTGTTTTAGTCCAAAAAGAAAAGTGAAAGGAGGGAGTGTTGCTTTTTCCATGTTGGCAATTGTTATTTCTAAATGGTTATTCAATAATGAAAATAAAATTCTAGCTAAATCTACCTTCCATGCTTTGATAGAAAAAGGATTATTATAGTGGACAAGCTATTGTCAAAATTAACATGAAAGACATACTAAAATAAATATTGACAATAAATTTGAAATAAAATGGATGATATACTGGCCTCCAAAAAAAAATGTCTTTACATAATGTCTCCTACTATAGATGAATAGTATATCTATACATTCTATAACTTGTTATCAATTTTTGATATCTTATCTTTTCAATCTTTAAAATTTTAAAATAATATTGCATAACTATAAATTAATAAAATATTCATATATTTAAATATGCATTAAAATTTACTATTAGAACAATTACAACCTACTATGTGACACTACTATAAGAACAATTACACCCTAGTATGTGACACTTTTATTACTAAATTTTTATATCATAACATATCAATTAGATATCCTTCATTTCATACCTAATTAAATGCCCCAACTATACCTTTTGTCCACCAACTAGCAACCCCACCGACAATATATTCACAATAAATAATACTATACACTTTTATTTTGATAAATATTTCTATTTATAAAAAATATGTTCAAAATCCTATGCAGACGTTACCGTCATCGGTATCCATTCTAAGAGGGCATTGGCTAAACAACTTAAAATTTGCACCGCCTCAAATGTTATGCGTGATGCGTCATTTGCCTCCTTACATGGAATGGGATGGAGCCATTAACACCATAGCATCCACATTTCCCATAACAATCGTACTATCTCATGTACAATAGTAAGATTTATATTTTCAACGTATCATGATTTATATTTGAGACATTTAAATAAAAATACAATACCAATAAAAAAATGTCAATTGAGTTGAGTATTGTTTAAAACAAAATATTTTATTATGAATAATATATAATTTTAGTATTTTTAAGTGTACTAATTTTTATAAAAGATAAAATAATTTCTTTCGAAATGGTAGGATATATTAAGTATAATTATTTTTAAAATAATTCAATTATTAATATTTATATTTAATTTCAAATAGATATATTCAATTTTTTTTATTAATTAAATTATTGTTTTAATATGATGAAAATTTTGACTATTATTATGTTAGGTTTTGAAATATAGAATTATTCAATTAAAATAATTGCAAAGATTGAGAAATAGAATATTAAATTGGTAAATAAAATTTAGTAATATTGTTGTAGTGATACTTATTTCTTTATATATAATTGAATAATTAGAATAATTAAATTATTACTTTTGGTATTAATACTAATTATTTCACTAAATTTTTTTATATTGACTTATTTGATAATGAGAAAAGTTACCATATTTTATTAATATTATGAAATGTCAAAAACAAGATATTTGTTATCAAAATTTTAAAAGATAATTGAAATTGTACATTAGTTGATATGTTTATATTTATTATAGATTTTTATATTAGCAACTTTCCAAATGAGTTGATGGTATATAGTTTTTATAAAGTAATTTAATGTCATAATAATATTTTAATATTTACAAAACACATGACATGTCAAAAATAAAAAGACACATATAATACTTGTTCAGCTATAATAATCTAGTGTCATTATATAAAAATACAACTCAAAAGTGCAATATATTTTCCAACTCCAAAAAAATGATATTTTGTATACCCTTTAAGAGACAAACCTAATAGAAGACATGGAAGGTAACCCTAGAATGATCACATACAAAACCCTAAAATGAAGATATGCAAAGTAACCAAAAAATGCAAACCATAAATGAAAGATAAGTTCTCCAAAAAGTGAGTTTTGACACATATTCTAACATGCATAGTAAATAAAGAGAACCATGTAATTTGTATAACCATTAAATATATTTTAACATATTTTAGAATTAGTTATACAATAATTACAAATTATATGTGATTTGTTAAATTATTAGAACATGATTCATTATATAATAAATACATTATATTAATACTACTATATAATCTTATATTGTCATTAGTAAAATATTATAAAATTATTGAATTCTAATAATTTATTATACAATTAGTATATTACTATTTTACTATTAATCTTTCCATTTGATTATTAATTTTATATCAATATTAATATATTATAATTATTATTTTGATTATCAACTAAAATGATATTCTAATATTTTATAGTTTTATCTTGAATAGGTACATTTTTTTATTGACTTACATTTAAATAGAATTTTAATAAATTAATAAATTAATATTTAATATTATTGAATAAAATAATATTTAATTTAAATTGAGATATGTGAAAAGAAATCATAGACAAAAGTGAAGTTTTGAAAAAGTTAATGGACTTTATGAAAAATGAGAAAATATCTCATAGTAATCTTCATGAGAAATTATTTGAGATGAAAATATGGCAACACACAAAAAACACTTCTCACCAGATTAATTTAACAAATCAAATTAAAACAAATAAAATAAATGTATATTCATGATATTTTAGAATAAAATTTGATATTTACTATAATTTCTATTTATGATTTTTAACTAAATATCTATATAATAGACATTCAGATTTAAGAAATTTCTAAAATAACTTTAAATTTAAATATTTATAATTTTTCTTCTATATGAATGTTAAATCCACTCACCTTAAAAACATAACTTCTTATTTTAATTTTAAATTGTTTTTTTGTATCTAATTTAGTCATAGACATATATATGTAAATCAGTCAAATTTAGTCAACGGGCCCTTGGTCTATTGGTGAAGTTGAATGGCTCACAAAGAGCCCACCAGGGATCAAGTCTTGCTGAGTGCAAGGCCCATAGACATCATAAGGGATGAGGCCGGGATCTTGCCCTGGGTGAATTTGGCAGCATGGATGCTCCTTAGTCCTTGGCTCTTAGCCGAAGAGGTGTTCAGTATTTAGGCATGTGTGGACCCGTATTGGGTACCTAAAAGTTAATGGTGGCCTTCGCTGGTTGGTAGCTCGCAGGCTTCATGCCTCGCTGGGCTGCCTCGCAGGTCTGAACCCTCCATCAAAAAAATAAAAAATGACATAACAATAATAATAAAATAAATTAATACAATCATTATAAAAAAATTAATCTCTAAGCTAATGGTAATAGTTTAACAAATAAAATTTAATTTCAGCAGTTAAAAATAATGTTCATTGAATGCGGCCAACTATTTGGTCAATGTGATATGACTTCAAATGCTGGGAGACAGACAGTACGTCAGTGATGGAATTCCAGGCGTTGCAAATTTTCGGCTGTTTAGCCAGTGCTTTCTAAGAGATACCTAGGGCCCACAGCCCGTACTCATTACTGGCAAGTTGCCAGTGCCAACCTTTCAGCCACCACCATTTTACCAATCATATTTTTACACGTGTTGAACATAACGAAATTCCAATTTTCTCGCGGAGAGAGACCGTTTTGCCATGAACTTTGGCGATCGTTTTGGTTTAAGAGTTTCAGTTTTTTCAAGGAAGCTTCTGTTGAAAGTTTGGACAGGACAGTTTTTTCAAGGAAGCTTCTGTTGAAAATTTTGAGGGAATTCATCATTGAATCAAAATTCAGACTATATTTTTAGACTCCCTTTAAATTTATTCTTCTCAATCTGGTATTCACTCAAAAGAATTTGTTTCGTTATCACAGGCGCTGGAATTTGTATTTCTGCCCTTTTCTTACTTCCTATTGCGTTTCTGTCATGATAATCTGGCTCGAGCTTTGAGGATTATCTACAATGATGGCGAAAGGCTGCTAAGCCAAATCTTTCTAACTTGTAATTCGTCAGCTAAGCCAAGTTTTTCTGCCTGGGCTTAAAAAATGGCTGCAGTGGTTATTCGTCGGTTAAGGAAATCAGTGAAAGATACTCAAGAACTTAGGAGACGCGCTTCTATTTTGTCAGTTAAAATTATAGGAGCAGAAGAAGAAACGGCCAAGGCAAATTCCTGGCGGAGGAAAAATTCTATATGTAAACAACTCCCCTGTTACAATTTCTTGCTTGATTCTTCGACAGGACGAAATAATGAGGGAAAAAGGGGGTTTCCACTCGGCTTCCGACTCTGGAGCTCTTCAACTGGCACGTGTATGAATCGAATTTTCCAGGTAGGCTTTGAAACTAATGTTGTTATTTCTCCATATATTATCTTTGCAAAATTGTATGAAATCAAAAGTGCTTAGTGAATTTTCTTGATTTGAAGATTAATTCATCATACAGCATATAATGGATGGAGAGTTGAAGATTCAGTCAGTAACATTCTGGTTCTGTTTTATTTAGTTAAATAGCAAAAAATTTCTCCTCGTACTCCTTAACAAGCATATTTTATTCTATTGTTTAAGAAATTAGTCAGATCTAAACTGATATACTGAGCCATTACAGAGAGTATATCCACGGAGAGTTGAGGATTCGCGCAGAAATATTCTCGTTCTATTATATTTACAGAAGTACCAATAGATTTATCCTCAACAAACTCTCTGGCTCAATTTTAGTACACCTGAACAAGCATATTTATATTTTTTTCAGAAATTAATCAGATCGCATTAATATTAATGTCTCTGCCTTCACAAAACAGATTTTAAAAAGAAAAAAAATCTCTGCCTTCATAAAACAGATTTTAGCATCTAGATTTTATATCATTTTTTAAAATTGTGATGAATTAAGGAACTCGGAAATGAAAATTAAAACCCTAGAAATGTGAATCCTGAAACTTCCGCAGAAAGACGTGATTGGGAACTTTTGAAGTGATCATTTTACTTTGAAACCACTTCTTTTCTGTTCTCATTGCTGGTTCATTTTCATTTCACAGAACTACCTAATAACAAGAGGCAGAGTTATTAGTTGTTATTTTTCTCCAATCAAAATCACTTTAGTTTCTAAATTCTGTACAAGTTTTATTACAATTATAATCATTTCTTTTTTAGATTCCCGCCCAGCTTTCACACATTTTCCTCCAGTTATAATCCTCGATACTTAAATTATGCACAACTTATCATTCTTGCCTCCAATCCTATAATAAGACTTTAAACTCTGCAAAGGTTTTACATATTTTCCTCAGCTCTACTCCTTCCAATCTCTAAATTCTGTAAGATCAGAAATTTCCATTGCTGGAAATTGGGGATTTTTTTTTACTTTTTCTGGTGAGGAGAAAACGATCCATCATCACACGTTCGATCCTTATCCCCACATAGACGATCTAGAGAAGATGCGTAACGTATGTACATTCAATAGCTGGGGGAAATAAAGAATAAGTTAATTTTTGTTTGGTCATCAGAATCCTATGCAGTACGCACTATCCCTGCATAGATGTGGACAGAGCACAATAATTAACTGTTTTTTTGTGTGAAAGAAAGATTGGGTTGCGGACCTACTGTTGTATAAAATATTTGGGAATTTTCAGTCCGTTGGAATTTAGACGACATTTCGCTTCTACGGATTGACGCCTGCCAAACCAACCTGCCTATTATTTAAGTGGACCAGGAAAAGATCCCCAGTTTGGGGTCAGGTCCAATAAATCTGGCGTCATAGTTAATAATTTTGGACATAATTTAAATTATCTTTCGAGCTTTTTTAAGTACCTTTCTTTACGCTTAAAAGGAATTGAAAAGTTTTCTTTGGTTTATTGTAATTTAGGTCAGATTTCCATGCACTTTTAGCCACATCTTCATGCTGATGTTTAGTTAATTTTGGTTTAATATCTATTGTTTACTCTTTTAAAAAGGAGTTATAATGTTGATGCTGTTATGAATATTTAACTTCTTTATTTGTTCTTAAAGGCATCTTTTGGAATTATATGTTTTAAAAAACTAGTTGAAAAGAAAAGAAAAATCTAATGTAGGTTTTTTTTGGGAGTTTAAATGTTGTAAAGTAGTTGGTCTTAAAATAAGGAAAGATTCAAAATTGTTCTTTTATCATAACTAAAAATTTAATAAAGAGATGCATTTAAATAATTGTATAGAAGTATGAGATTATAAGTTACTATTTCTTATTCTTCATTGTACAAAATATATTTAAACTCTTTCTAGATTCAAATTTGCAACCTTTTTTTAATAAATCTTAGAGATTTGAAACCACTCTAAACATCGTACCTATATATAAATGTATGTACGTAAGTTTGTATATATTTGTATGCATACATATACATATACCTACACACATATAGTACATTATAACAAGGTATAAGGATCATCATCCATCGAAGTCTATTGATGATTCTAGTGGTTTGAATCTTGGTGGATGATTATTTTATTACATATCATTATTTTCATCAATTGTGCTCAACCAATTAAACTATACAAACCTTTAGAATTTTAATAATTATTTGAAGAATTTTGAATTTAATGAAAATATAATAAAAAATCATGTCAAACATAATTTCAAATAGAAGAAGCTTGAGTCAAGGCTAAACAACATGCATAATATGATGTGAAAATTGTTTAATAACCTATTTTCTAAAAATCTTTGATCAATCATATTATTGATTACACCTACTTTTGTGCCCATTAAAAGTCATTTCTTCCTTTATGCATATGTTGCAATTTTAAATGGAAAAACAATTATCATTATCTTTGCATTACATATCCCCCTCTTACAAAAAGAACAAGAAAACATAAATACAAAAAAATGAACTTAAACGCATGACATGTGCATTCTAAATTTTAAAATGTGGAATGTTTAGTGTACTTTATGTTCATAATTTGATGTGAAATTAGATTTATTCAGTCCTTTTATTCATTTACATGTATATATAACTATATGCATTTTTTTTTATAATTAGTTTTTTGTTTGTATTTAAACTCTTGCAATATTAATCTTCAAATTTTAAAGTTGGTTGACTATAACTTATTATTTAGAGACATTCAATATATTTATTTTAAATTTTAAGTTTTATCTCCTAATTAAGTATTTTGAATTACTGAAGTTATCAATACATACACAATTTTTTTTGATGTGATAAACATAAAGAAATAACATAATTAAGTCTTTATTTGGATATTTGTGAATGGAGAGGGGTTGAGTTGGTTTGCACTTAGGCACTTGTGCCCGACTTGTGTCTTTTGGTTTGTTGCATGTGTACAAGGTTTGTGTTTAGGATGTTCGTTAGGGTGGTGTAGGGTTGTGGCCATTTGCTCTTTGACCCTAATTGTTGTTCAAGATAATTGTCGTGGTTATTTTCGTAGGTGGGTATTTCCGGGGGTGTAGTGTTTGTTTTGCACTTTTTTGTGGTGTTTTAATGAGCACGTGGAGCTTGGGCTATGATTTTTTCCCAAATATATGGCTTCGATTGAGGGTTTTGGCTTACTTTTTTTATGACTTAGTTGAAGAAACTTCTTTGGTGGAGAAAGTACGTTGTTCAAGGATGATATGGTCAGAGGTGTCTCTTCCACATGCATTCTTGAAAATCTTATTTACAATGTGAGTAGTGCAAACACGGGACATACTATTTCTCAATCATACTATATACCAGATTCCATAGAAATTTATTTGGGTCCAAGCTCTTGGATACAATAGCTTGATTATGAAACTTTCCATTTCATTCATGGATTTCTTCATGAATGTGGGCATATGCAATGAATACACCCTAAATCTAAACCTGTAGAAATTTCTAGAAGGGTATTAGCTAGTTTTCCTCCTAAAAATAAAGGGATGGATTTTATGGTAGAAAATAGGGAGGGATTTATTCTAATTAAAAATCATAATAAGGGAAGACGGAAAAAGAGGACATTTAATGATAGGCAGATTAGTGGTGTTTTTAATAGGTTTGAGATTCTAGATAATCTAGAGATATTTGATGAGACTATTCATAACATGAAAATAATAATAATGATTCTAATATGGATAATAAATATTTTGTAAATGAATTATCTAGTGTGGCTCATATACATAATCTTATATAACTATTAATACATTTCATTACATGTTCGCAAGAAGACCATATGGACCTGAAAACTTTGTAAGACATTTTTGCCTACATTACCTCTTATATAATGGGTATAAGTGCATCTTATTTTAGTCCCACTTATACCATAGTTACCCTAGCATTAAACTCCTACTACCAATATCCATCTCCTTGGTACCATGGGAACAAATAGTGAATCATTGAGTATATGCTCGTTTCCCACTTATCCTCTACCATCAATCCTAGATTTTGAATACTCTCCTTCTATGATGCCTACTACCCATATGATGAAAAAAACTTCCGCACTTCTTTCATCCACTACTACTAGATATATTGATAGCCCCCTTAAGCATGTCATTGCCATACATCACACCATGTCTCATATTCAAAATATGATTAAGTACAATTCCTCTTCCGTATTTTTTTGAAGATATTATATCCTCCACTCTTTTTGTCCAGCATATGCGAAATTTTATCCCTCATGGTGGATACCGTTTATTCACCACCCCTTCCTCTACCCTATATGAACTATATCACAAAATAGATCAAGTAAAAAAGGCAATGGACACAAATTGTAATGATAGTGACAAGTAAATTAAGGATTCTAGATACCCACTATTATCTTAGTGATGTTGTGACATCTATATTCCTTGTGATATTTGTGGTATCTAAATTTTTTATATGATGAAAATGGTGGTCATAATACATGCCTTAGATTTTGTGCAACTACACATGTAGTATTTCTTTATGAAAGAAATTTAAAAAAATGTTTCCATATGATTTGAATGATTTTGATGTCAAGTGATTATTTTAATTTTGTGAAGGGTATATTCATTCATTTAATCATATTCTTTAAGAGTTAACTACTCTTAAATCAATCCAAAGGTAACAAGTTCCTTAAACTAGCAATATTGACTTATTTAAGTGTTTCTAAGGATTGAACAAACACATGCTTAAGTATTTCACTATTGAAATCTATTTAGTTGAACTTGAATAACCCTCTACATGATTTTGAATTGAAAAATATATTTTAAGGGTCAATTCAACTAATACAAGAGAATGTGTATTTTGAATAGTTTTCATATAAATAAATATTTAATTCAATAATGTAACTTTTACTTATAATCATTTTTTGTGATGATGTGCTTTACTCAAAAAAAAATATTTTCATTGAAATAATTGAAAACCGATCCATCTAAATGAAGTGATAATGAAGGTCAACATGCTTGGCTCTCTCATGTAAGATCCAATTCTTGGCCAATTTGAGTACACCTTGATTGTCACAAAAAGGGGGAGTAGAATCTTCTCGATTACACTAGATCCCAAACTAAAAACATATCAAATGTTGATTTTCTATCATCAACAAAGTTAGAATCACATGACTTCTATTATAAAGAACATCAGAGTCAAAAGTTCCCTTTACATAATACAACACATGCTTCACTACTACTCGATGATAAACCTTGGGGACTATCATGAAGCATGAAATTTAACTAACAACAAAATGAGATCAAATCTAGTAGTAGTTTAAGGTAGATGGGACTTTCCATCGATCGTACAAATGTTGATTCATCACCATAGTTGAATTTGATTCAATTGTTAGCTCAACCCTTTCTCTATAGGCAAGGATACAACTTTGTAGTCTTACATTTGAAACTTGTCTAGTAGACTATAAACACACTTAGAATAAGATGAGAATTTAAACTATCTTTTGTCTTCCAAACTTCAACACCTAAACAATAGTGTCAAACTTTGCACGATCTAATCGATAAAAAGTGTTCGACTACCAATGATGATTAGGTCATCAATATAGACAAAAAGAAGAAGAATAAAACCTTTAGTATTATTGGCATATAGATTAGCATATAGACTCCTTTTTAAGCCATTATCTATAAGATACTTGTCAATTTTGATGTACCAAGCCCGAGGAGCTTGTTGTAGGCCATAGAGTGATTTAGCCAATTTGCACTTCCAATGTTCTTTCTTGACAACCTAAAACCAAGAGGAAATTTAAATTCAACTACTAGGGTTTAGTTTCCAAATTATAATATAGATGATACAACTTATAAAAGGAACCATGGGTGAGAACCTTAATTTCAAATATCTAGGGAGGAGTTATTATGGATAATATTCTCTAAATGGTTGGGAAATGTTTTATGGCTTGGAACATTATTACAATAGAGGATCCTATTGTTTAAGGAAGGTTTTTTTAGGTTATTAGGCCATATGATTGAGATCTCTTTTGGATGGATCCTTACGATCTTCATCCCCCAATCATCTATTCTTTCTCCCATCTTTGACTCTTGAGTGAAATCTTTTAGGGTTTAGGGTGGTCAAAGTCTTTAGATTTTAAGAACTCCATTTGTTTAGCAAGATCCCAAAAATATTAGTGGAAATAACTCAATAGCAAGCCATATATGAGCATCTAAAGTTTGGGCCACTATTTCTTCTATTTAAGCTTATTGACCTTACCCCTCCTTAGAGGGGACACCTAGTAGAAGGTCTAAAAGATGCCTATTTGGTTTCTCTTAGTTATCAATGCCTATAACATAGGAAACGTATGAGTAGAGATTTTCCTTGGCGTAATTTTTAAGAATGAGTTGATTAAAGTGTAATCTCTTTATCTAGTTAGAGTGTCATAAAAAATCCCACACACATGGCGTATATAAAAAAGAGAGAATTTTATGATGCATCTAAATGTGTCTTGTGTAATTCTAATGAAGAATGTATCACTCACCTCTTTTGTTAATGCCCATTCCCAGTGGATCTCTAAGGGTATTTAAGGACCTTGTTTAAGAAGTGGAGTTAACTTATCTATTTATTTTAATTGTAGGCTAGCATGGATCATCCCCTTGTATTGGGTTCTTTTTGATTATTTATTGGGATTTTGATCTCCTATGTTTATTCTTTGATAGGGTTGAATTGTGAGATCTTCTATGTGAGTTGTAGTCTTATTTTACAATTGTAGAAGAAGATTTAAAATTTGGTTAAGAAAGCCATTTTGGAGAACACATCTCCTATTCTAATTCTTATCTTTTAAATCTCTTTAAGAGTTTCCCTTTAACCACCTTTGAGCACCAATCTAGTTCTACACTGAAATTTTATAGTAAGGTAAACGTGATTTGGTAAGTGGTCTCCCCCTCCTCTTTCTTTACTCTATACTAATATTGATAGATCTTAATGGGGCAGTTTAGATGTCTTACTAGGAGATTGATGGGATTGGATGATGTATTGGATTAACTCACTTGTTCATTTATTATATGGGTTGCACTAATAATCAAATGAAGTTCTATGCCATTCTTGTGGCAATTTTGAAATCTTGCAAGATGGATTGGAGGAAAGTTATATGTTAAATGAATTCTATGATTTTATCTTCCCTTTTAAATATGGGGAAGACACATGAATCTCTTGGAGGTTGGATTCTCTTCAAAAAAAAAAAATTCACTCAATTTTGGTTATATTCCCTTTATGCACACTCCTAGAGAATAAAACTTTGCCATAGATTTCTTAGATAAATGGGCTTTTAATAGTAATTGCAATTGAAATATCATTGATTACAAGTAATCCATCATTGACATAATGATCAAGCTTAACTTTATTGACTTGAAGTCCTTATGAATGGGGAGTTTCAGTTGGATTACATAATTTTTTTGTTTCATGAGGTTGTCGACACCATGCGAAATCTCTTAAGGATTTCCCTCTAGTCAGATTCTCTCTATTGTTCCCCACAAAGAAGAAGAAGAGTAGATGATATATGATTTAGTAAGGAAAAAATAACACCTTTGATGGAGAAAAGAATGAAAGTGCATTAGAATTAATTAGTATATTAAATTTAAAACATAATTTAACACAAGAAATCAATTATTTAAAGAGAAATAATTCAATCAAATGAAACATGTATACACAAAGTTGTAATGTCATGATGAAAATAACACAAATTAAAGAAATAATATTTCTTGATATCCATAAAAATATACACGCAAACCAAAAAGGGGGAAATTTTAATTTTAGATTAATAAAGACCATACATTTAGCTCTATATTGAAGGATGACATGTATACTATATTACTTTAAAACGAAAGCCTTTTGAAGTGAGGTGATTTGATGTATCTTCTGAGGAGATTGAATTTGAGAAATGTAGAACTAAAGATGGAATGCCTAAATGTGTGACAAAGTTTGTTTTCAGGTGATATTTGGTAGAGTAAGACATGTTAATACACATGTTGAAGAAATGATGAATATAAATGTTATTTTTTTTTTCAATTAAAAAATTGAGATACAAATTAAATCTAGTATAATCTTATATTTCTATATTGTTGCTTAAATTTAAGCAATTCCAAATTTCTCTTTAAAAATAAAAGCCACCAATTCCAAATAAATTTTAAAAAATTGAGCAAATAACTTAAATTTACCATAAGTTTCTGATTGTCATTTTTTAATCTATAAATCATTTATAGTTAATAGCTTTAAACTTTAAATTTTAATCAATTTAATTAATAATACTTATTAAACTTAATAAATATTTTATTTTTAAATAAAGTAGTGCAAATAATCTATTACTATTAGTATTATAGATGCAAAAATCTCAAATTAATTAAATTATTTTCTAAATTTATATATTTTTTATTTTGAAAGGATTATAAATCAACATAAATATATAATAAAGTAACATAAAAACATGTATCACACTAATATTTAAAATTAATAATATATAAATAAACATAAATCACTAAGTTTTTACAATTTATTTATTCTATTTAAGAAAGATTTTAAATTAATATAAGGTTTGATTATTTTAAATGTCTTTTATTTTATATTTTGATAAAAATATTAATTATCAAAATTTTAATTAATAAATAATAAATATTAATTCTTTTCATTTTTATTAATTTAATCAATAATACATAACAAACACATACAAAAAGTTAAAATTAATTGAATATTTTTAAATTATAATTTATTTTAAAAAGATTATAAATTAATATAAATATATAATTTAAAAACTAAAAAATAAGATAGGAACGTGTATTATAAGTATATTATAAATTTATAGGCAAGAGTCTACAATACAATGATAAATTATGAGCCTCTCTTAGATTCAAATCTACTTGATCATAGTGTGTTAAAAAAAAGAAAAGAACTCACAAACTTTCTTTTAATGGTATAAATATAAGGATGAAGGAACAAGTTGAGAAGATTTAATGAGGATGAATGATTATCTAATCCAACATAGCAAGCCTAGCATTATTTTTCAATCATATTGGAATTAATAATGGAATTCTTTATAACAAAATTTCTTTTTAAAATAAAATGTTTAAGTATAATTAGAAATTTTCATCCTCTTACAATGTATATTTTACTTGAACTATTTTCTATTACTAAATTGATTTAGATTTACTAATCTAATCATGTTTATTTTTTATATCATTTATATTATGTTTTAATAAATTAATTAAAATAATATTATTCACATGGTAAGTTTTTTCTATCTAATATCACATACAATTAATTTGATTTAATTTTTTAAATTTCAAGTATTTAATATCTTTATACACCACACTCCAACTTACAAAGACCTATATATTAAATAAAATTTACACCTCATAATTAATTTTTATTATTTTTAAAAATCAATACTATTTTTTCTTACCTTTTTTTAACAACATTTTTTAGATTTTAAAAATATATATAAACTTAAAAGTTAGAAAACAAATTTAAATATTTAAAAATAGTAAAATACTTTTGATTAAATTAATTGTCTCCGTGCTTAAAAAAGATGCAATAAATAGTTGTCCAAAATAAAACTAATAAAAACTAGATAGTTCATTTCTCTAGTTATACAATAGATTTTAATCAACATGTTCTAGAAAGCAAGAACTTGCATTGGTGCTAATGATTATTTAAATATATTTAAGAGATACTTAAAAGTAAAATTAAATTGTAACTCATTTTGTCACATCAATCTTCTATTAGAAACTTAGTTTAAAAAAAATAAAAAATCTTGGACAAACAAATAGCAATTCTTGAACAATTTATTCATAGAAAGGTGTCAAATATTTTTGTGCATTAATTCTTATCCTTTGTATTTTTCCTACCCTTTTCAATTTAGAACCTTTACCAAAGAAAAAAAAGATTTTTCCTTTTGAAAAGTAAATTTTAAAATATACTATCTAAAACTTTAAGAATATGATGCTTCCTGAAAAAAAAAACAAACAAACTGGAGGTTCAACAAAAACATTAATTCTATATAAGAGAGGGACTAAACAAGAACCTATAATTGATAATATTTAAATAATTCTAAAAATAAAATATAGTAATTATAATGCCTTATATTTAAATAATTCTAAACTCAAAATATATTTATTGTATTGCCTATCAAATTCAAGACTGTAAATTTTTTTTACAATACACCCCTGGTAAGATATGCCGGATTGATTGTCCTTAGGTATGAGTTATGATGAAACGAGATATCTGAATTTCATTTTCAATCTTAGTTTTTAGAATGATTCTTGTTTGCAGTCATTGCACTGCTGCTTTGTGCTTGATTGCTGGTTGCCCAATGGCCGATGGGGAGAAATTTCAATTAAAAATGCGAGAAGGTTATTCTCAACGATTGTGGGGATCAAACAATTTGAAATCCTCTTTTAGGATGTTTTTTATGCAAGAGCTGTTCAGAAGATGAGGACATTATTTTTCTACATTGTAAGATAGACAGTGGAGATTTCCAGAAGATTCTCGTGTGAAATAGAAGTTGGATATGGCGGCCTAGAATTGGTAAGGTAGTGGATATCAGTTTAAACAGGAAGTTTTTGGACTAAAAATTTCAAGTGCCACTAGGGAATAATTTTAAGATGTTATATTTGGAATATTTGTAAGAAATGAACTCCAGAATTTTTAAAGGCGAAATATAACTGAATGTGGAGAATTTGTAGAAGGCAGAGGCGTCAATGTTAATGTTGGCGAAAATATCGATTTGGAAACCTAGATCATGTAAATTCACAATAATAAAAAGATGACGCGGAAGAATATAAGCTAGAAAAATATGTGACAATAGGTTTTTGTATGATTAAAACCCTAAATATGTGCTAGAGTGACTTCACATAGATTTTGTTCAGTCCAATATTGACTGAGCTGTGAAAGTAAATCCAAATTTAGTAGGATACAGATGAAAGGGAGCCATATCTAGATACGATGTTATAACTTCTGTCACTGTTTTCAGACCTAATGGAACTGAATATATTATATAACTAATATAGTTAAAGCAACGGCTCTCTTAATAGGAATTGTACAAGGTTAGGAAAAGGGTTGATGAGCGGCGACTTAGCGTTGAATAATAAAATGTTGAAGCAATAAAAGAAGCAGTGCAATGACTGCAGACAACAATCATTCAAAAAACTAAGATTATAAATGAAAGTTCAGATATCTCATGACATCATATCCAAGGTCGATAAATACAATGGTAGATCTAGTGACCTAGTGGAGGGTGGAAGGTTGTGCAAGATTATAAATACTCATCATTTTCCCTCCGTGTAGCTAAACTTAGTAATAGGATTTCGCATCAAAGTGGGAGAGTTTACTTATTATTTTGGATAAAAAAGATGAAACAACTCTGTACTACTAAAGATAATATTAGAATTCTGCAAGTGAACGAGTTTACTTCTTAAGATTTGTGAAGCTTGAGATCAAAAAGATGAAACACTTCTGTGAATTAGGAAATGTATTAATTTGCTGTCGGTAGTGTCTTTTCGATAATCCAAGAAAGAGTATGGTAAGTAAATGATATACTAGCATTTATATTTTCTCAACTTCTGGGTGTCAAATTACGATTAGAACAGTATGGAGATTTCACCATGGCCTGGAGAACAGATGCGTAAATCTGATTTATAAAATTTATGTCATATTTTTCAGACAGTTTGGGAATTGACAGTGAACAGACAACAATTTTCCGATGTCCATCCCTAAAAGTAGGTAGTTTTAGCAAAAGAATAATGGAGACACACGATGCAATTTTGCGAAGGACAATCTAGCAAGGAACCAAGTAGTTTTTTTGTGAATTTTGCTACAGTTTTAGATAATACTAGGCAACAATTTCAAAGTTTTTCTCTGCTCTCAGCAATGGCATCCAAGGGCTTTTCGTGTCTTCTCAGGCAAAAGTTCTGATATATATATATATATATATATAGTATTTTTCTTTTCTTTTTTGAGAACATGTGCAGAACCAAATATTCATGTGATGCTATCAAATATATTTTGAAATGACTATTTTTTGAACTTTGCACTCTCTGCAGTCTGGAGCGCTGCATACACAAGTTGAAGCGGTCTCTGCAAACATTTCTCGGTGAGCTTTTATATACTGATGTACATTGAGAACTGTTCTTGGTTGATTCTTCTGTTATTAATTGTAACAGATTTCCACAATCCATGCTATTCATATTTATGCTTCTGGGTGCGATTGTGTGTAAGTTTGACGGCATCAACGTTTCGGATCTTCTGTTATTATTCAGACATCATATTATGTTTTTTCAAAATCTGTACAGATCTTATATGAGGACAGACACAATATACAGACTCCGGATTTGATCAGTTTTAGCTAAGCTTTTGATATTTGTTTTTGCATTCAGTAATATTTAGCAATTACCATTGGGGGAAGTTGGGCTTAAGTCTCAAACTAGCATCATGGTGATATTGAATAGAAAAGGGACATAAAATGTGAAATGTAAAAATAATTTTTTTTCTATTGAAGTTTACTTAAAATGAGGAAAATGCAGTGCATTTATATTTTATAGATAGCTGTTGCTTGTGATAGAACATCATCGTTATACAGAGGTTTGTAATGGAACTTGGTCAAATTCATCACTAAATCTATTAGCAAGGGGCAACATTTTGAAGAGGAAAATTACAAGAAAGCTGAATTAGTTTGCACTAGAGAAAAGGAAAAACTAGTAGTAATTCTAAAAAGGGAAGAATTGACCATGCGGCATAAAATAAATATTTTGCCCAAAAATGCAACCTCTCAATGCTCACTTTGGAGCTTTTTCTTTCAGATTTTTCCTACTTCAAATCTTTTTATGGAACCGCCTGCAAACATAGACTGCTAAGAAGATACTACCCATGCAAAGAGATGAATTGAGGCAATTGCAGCATTTATTGTCAATGAAGAGAGACAGTTTTCACTTTCTTTACATGAAACTGAAGGTATTAGAGGAGTATAATTAGTCTCTTACATGCAAATGAGACTAGCCAGGTGTCATGTGCAGTGAATTATCAATCTCTTTGCAGATTTACATTCAGTGGCAACAAGTTAGGTGTCATGTGCCGTGAATTATCATCAATCTCTTTGCAGATTTATATTTAGTGGCAAAAAATTGGGTGATGTTTCTGACTCATGTTTATGCTCTTGAATTATACTTCTGTGAAAAACTCTTAGTGACCTAATATCTGCAATCAACATATTTGTTGAATCTTCTAAATTCATTCGATGAAATCTAACAGCTATTACACTCAATCAAATATTATTTTTATTATATTCTTATTCTTATCTAATGATTTTTGTATTTTCTCTGGTTTTGCTTTTGGGTAATTGAATCTGCCTTTTTATCAATACTCATCTTCAAAAGTAGGAGATATTTTTGACAGCAGGTCAAATTGTGATGTTGTTATCAGGATTCAACTGTGTAGTTATTGAGTCAAACTCATTGCCACATGTTTCATGATTTTTTATCTAATGATTTGTATATTCTCTTGTTTTTCTTTGGGTAATTGAATCTGCCATTCCAACAGATCTTTAACATTATTTTTAACCTTTGCGGTATTATATTTATCTTGGAAAATATTGACCAGTGATATAAAAAATGGAAGGTAAATAAATTAATCTCAACTAGTAGGTGTTATTTCCATATTTTGTCATAATTCTACCCTAATCTATTTTCTTGAATTTCAACTTGTTATAATTTCCCATTACAATTTCTGTTGGGAAAGATCTTCCTTCTCAAAAAGTGGTGAAGGGTGCTTCCCTTACTAACCCAAACATACAACACAAAAGAGAAAGAAACAAAAAGATGCAAGAAGAAAAACCTTGCTTTCTATTATCTTAAATGAAATAGCATTACACCTTCAGAAAATAACATGATACAGCCACATGTGCCTTCTTACTACAATAATTTGTAAGGCAGAGCGACAAACTACACTTCTGGAATTGAGTTCTGAAACCCTGCTTCATTTCTGTATATGTAGCACCAATAACTGCCTTAACATTCTAGAAAGTGAAACTTCCCCCTTTTGGCACCAAATGGTTCATTAGTTCAATTTCCTGCCTAAGTCATCTCTCTCTCTCTCTCTCTCTCTCTCTCTCTCTCTCTCTCTCTCGTCATTTTTGTATTGGAACTTGAGACTTGGTGGCACAACTTCCGACTCGGGTATTTGATTTGCTTATATAATATATCGTTAGAAATCTTGTGAAGAGCTCTACAACAACACATATATCTAAAGATCTATGTATCTGGATATCAAATATTTCCTAGGCCTCTAAGGTTTTCAAATTTGAGTTGTTAGCCTCATTGGAGAAATTTTTCGAAACAAAAACATTAATATCTTTCAAAGTGCTTAGGCTATTGAGGTGATTCTTCAACCAATCTCTTAATTTTAAATTATGCTCCTTCAAGATCAATTTTCATGTCTACACAACCAAAATGGAAAAGAAGTCCTGAAATACAAAAAAAATATCGGAAAAATAGTGTGGGACTGGTTTACACTATTTTTACCTTCTATACATCTTAAATAGTGCAGCTATTATAGTGCGCTCCTAGAAAACTAAAGCGAAGAACTACAAAACAAAAAAGAAACATAACATTTCTTTTTGGGTGATGCAAGATTGCTTATACACCCTGTTGCTTTTGCATCAGAAATTCATTTCAAGGTCCCCAAATTCAAAACTCTCTACTTCTACTTTCCTTTTGTTAAAGTTTGTAGCTGCGATAGAGATCTTTATCTCTCAAAATCTGGACATTATTACTGTTATCGTCATCTTCAGCTGAAAAGGACACTTAAGTTTAATTTGTAATATTAAATGTAAATGACATGTGTCATTCACATGCATTGAGGCATGAATATCCGAAGAGTCATAATTAATAATAGGAGTTATGAGAATCTCAAGAGACCTTCGGTTATAATGTGAAGAGTCTTTCCTATTGTTATATATTTGCATCAAGCAAAGGATATTGTACACTTGAACATTTCATTATCAATAAAGATATATTTGTGTTGTGTGGCTGGGTTTTTCCCTTCATTCTCGAAGGGTTTTCCCAGGATAATTTTGGTGTTCTTTGTTTCAGTTTTCTCTCTTTCTTATTGCTGGTTATCTTCATGGATTTCTGGGCTCTAGTTTTAACATGGTATCAGAGCTTTGGTTCAATAACAACATATGAAGGAGTCTTTTTGTTTAAAGTGATATCTATTACAATTCTAGTATTGTTGAATCATCATTGAGGTGTTTCCTTCTGGCATGGGCATTTGGATAAATTTGTCAGAGGTTGTATGTGATTTCGGCTTGTCTATGATGGATATCTTCAGACTATGCTCTTTGTGGATTTTTTTTCCAAGTTCATATTGTATCCTTGCATATGGCTTTGTTCTTCACCTCCCTCTTGTGCGCATGTTTAATGGGAAAGTTGCCGGTCTTTGTCATTTGTTTATGTTGATGCCTCATATTGCTTTTGTTCGTATTTTGGATCGAATATGTCAAGATTATGTGTCTGTTTCTTATTATTAGCATCACACGTTACTAAGTGGAATATTGTTTTTCTCAAAGAGGGTCAATTTGCCCTCGATTCTTCTACCGTTTTTGAGTCTTCATTCTGTTCGATGGTTTGAGAACGTGGTCTTTGTGGACTATTTGGATTAGAGTCTTTAAAAGGGAGCTGATCCGCAAGTTATCTGTTAGTGATGTCACTTATTTTTTGAGACGTTAGGTTCTTTTTTCTGATTCCATTCTTGTTGTGAGTTTGTGTATGGGAGATTTCTTCAGCTCCATGATAGTCTCTACTATCTCAGTTTTATCTTTGTCGTGGATAAAATTTAATTATCTTCTTGTTCTATTTCATATGTATATGCCAACATAATGTTGGAATGGATTGGTTAAGTTTCTGTTCACGTGAGTCAGTCAAGTGATATTATTCATAATTTCTATGTGTAGGCTGTTGCACGAGTGAACAACTTAATGTTTGTAACAACAATCAACTGGCATTTACGGATTTCCAGGGAAGTTAGCATTATTGCGGTATGAAGGTTTGCGTATCATCGATGTGTGTCATTTTCCCCTTGGAGTCACATGCCTCTGGTTGATTGTAAATCCATTTGTATCGTTGAGAAGTGATTGGATCCTCTTAAGAATAGGTGTAGTAACCATCTAAGTCTTTTGAGATCATTTTGGTTGATGTTGAATTATTTTTGTGTATTCTTGTTCTTGTGCCATTTCATATGGAAATATTTGAGTTGTCTCTCTCATTGCGACTAGTTCAGTTTTATTCCTTATCCTTGTGCTTTGGCGTGAAGTTTGCATGCTTATTGTATGAATCGACTGAATAATATATATATATTTTTAGGCCTGACTATTGGATTTCCATATTCATATGTGTGATTTGTTGTGGTTTTTTTTCTTGTTTTTTGTGGATCATGTTTATTTAAGAGAAGATGATATTTCTTTATGTTGTTGTAACTCTTGCCATAATAATAATGGTGTGAGTATTTCTTTCCAGCCAGTGATTTATGAGGAGGCTATTTTAGGGCGTGAATATGGCAGTGAGTTTGCAAGTCTTGAATGGAAGATCACTTTCTTTCCAGGTGTTTCAGACTTACATGAGGTAGAAACAATGTTCTGGAAGGGAGTTGGTTGACTTGTTTATTGGAAGGCAAATTGAAAGTAATAATCTTCACATTATATGGAGTGGTGAAGTTGTATTGACTGTCACAATCTGCTAGTAGTTCCAACATTGGCTATTTGAAAAGACGAGTCTCAAAGCATTATACATTTGCTCAGATTTCAAGTCCTTATTGCAATTCAATTAGGAGCCTATAGGAGATTGATTTTCTTCATTGGACGTGTGCTCGAGAAAATTTTATGGGCTCTCGACATCTATCAGTGATATTATTACTCCTTGGTTTTTGGCATAAGTAGCCTCTTCCCATGGTAACGACAATCTTCATGGGAGGTAAAGAGTCATCGTGCTCTTCGGGTCACGTTGGCTAATGATTCATTATGGAAAGCGAAAAGTCTTGGATTCATTCATTTCCGGAGATATGATTGTGACTTTCATTGGTGCATGATTGGGTTGCATTTATGCAATTAGTGCATGTACGAGTTATTCACTCTTAGAGCGTAAATGTTCAAATAACGGGAATGGCGGTTGGTGATCAACGTGTATCTTGACCATAATGCTTATAGTGGATATTTATTCAAAACCGGCATAATATGTTCTCTCTTTTTGTTTCAGATGACTATTACTGTTGATGAGATGCTATCGTCTCAACTGACTAACTTCAGGATAAAAGTCATTGATGGTTTTCTTAGGAGCCACATCAGTTATCATGTGGGGGGGGGGGGGGGGTGTGGGGTGCATCAAGCTTGTTAAGTAATAACAAATTTGCTAATAATATAGAGTTGTGTTGCTGTAGTAGAGAAAGTATTTATGGTTCTTGAAGTCTCGAGGATGGTTTCTGGAAGATTTAAGTGTTGTTCAACATGTGTTGTAGAAGATGTATCAACACCTAGATGATGGAGAGATTCGTTTACATGAGTGTGCTTTACTTTGAGGAGAAAGGCACAAAGATCAACTTTGAAATATCAAGAGATAAGTTTTCAAATCAAGTTAAAAATTGATTTCTAATTTATGTGCTAGCTGTCATTGAGAATGGTTTATGCTGGTTTGATTTTTTAGGATGAAGCAATAAAATGAAAATTTTCTTTGCATCCAGAGGGTAATGTTTTAGCTTGAGAGGGAAATTTTTTAATGACCAAAATAATTTTGAATTAAGTTGATCTAATCTCTCTTAGCTGCAAGATCTTTTAGCTTCAGAGCGAGGCTTCATAATTAAGAGGGAGTGTTTATGGAACCCCAATCATTCTCACATATGCTTGTGATGCTTGTGGTATTTATAAAATTTGAGACTAAAATGGAATCAAGTCTTAGTTTGTTATTGCCTATTTTTTTCTTGTGTGAATAAATGAGATTGTAAGATCAGCTATGATAACTCTTTCACTATGCAATAGTGAACATCATGTTGAGAGAGTCCATGATGTCATCACATTGAGAGATTCCGTGATGGGAGTTGGATGTCATGTTGAGAGATTCCATGATAGTTCATGTTGAGAGAGTCCGTGAATAAAGGCTTAGCTATGAGTTGTACAAATCTTTTCATGTTGAGTGATTCCATGAATATGACTCATTGTTACAGGTTTTCATGTTGAGTGATTCCATGAATATGACTCATTGTTACAAGTTTTCATGTTGAGTAACTCCATGAATTATGTTTTGAATTCGTATGATCAGAATTTATCATTGACATTTTTTAGTTGTAGCTTTGTGTGACTGTTCAGCTAAGGATTTCTCTCTTGCTAAGAGGGAGTGTTAAATTTTGTAGCTGCGATAGAGAATTTTATCTCTCGAAATCTGAACGTTATTACTGTTATTGTCATCTTCAGTAATATTAAATGTAAATGACATGTGTCATTCACATGCATTGAGGCATGAATATTCGAAGAGTCATAATTAATTATAGGAGTTATGAGAATCTCAAGAGACCTTTGGTTATAATGTGAAGAGTCTCTCTTATTGTTATATATTCACATCAAGCAAAGGATATTGTACACTTGAACATTTCATGTTGAGTGATTCCATGAATACAACTCATTGTTACAAGTTTTCATGTTGAGTAACTCCATGAATTATGTTTTGAATTCGTATGATCAGAATTTATCATTGACATTTTTTAGTTGCAGCTTTATGTGACTGTTCAGCTAAAGATCTCTCTCTTGCTAAGAGGGAGTGTTAAATTTTGTAGCTGCAATAGAGATCTTTATCTCTCGAAATCTGAACGTCATTACCGTTATTGTCATCTTCAGTATATTAAATGTAAATGACACGTGTCATTCACATGCATTGAGGCATGAATATTCAAAGAGTCATAATTAATTATAGGAGTTATGAGAATCTCAAGAGACCTTCGGTTATAATGTGAAGAGTCTCTCCTATTGTTATATATTCACTTCAAGCAAAGGATATTGTACACTTGAACATTTCATTATTAATAAAAATATATTTGTGTTGTGTGTCTGGGTTTTTCCCTTCATTCTTGAAGGGTTTTCCTAGGATAATTCTGGTGTTCTTTGTTTCAGTTTTCTCTCTTTCTTATTGCTGGTTATGTTCATGGATTTCTGGGCTCTAGTTTTAACACCTTTAAACATCCATATCCTCTTAATATTTAGGATCGCTATGCATAATCTGTCTTTTGAACTATATATCCAATTGCTCTGAAAACCCCTCTCCAGGATCATTAAACCGGCTGGCAACTTCACTACAGCTTAATACACATTTGGAGTTCATACCTACAAATTTTGGAATGAATAGTGATTGCACTTGTATTCAGAACTTCTTAAATGTGAGCTTGAGGCAATGTGGTATCCTTGCTTTAGTTTTTGTCCTGGTAGATGTCTCAACTAAGATCAAAGACTGTGCAGACAATTTCTTATTGACTACCAATCTGTGGGAGTCAACCTTAACTCAGCTGCAATGTTGTGATGTCTTTTGAAACTAGTTGTAAACTTTGTATCTACATTAAGACTGGATACCTTAATTGGAGGAATATGCTTGAAGAGTTTACTGTGCTGAATAACTCTTTTAAGGCTTTAGTGTTGGATGAGTGTTTTCCCTGTGATCTTATGAATTTTCTTTGTTCAAAGAAAAGAGGGGTTTGACTTGGAAAAATTTCTCTTGAATCTCATACAGACTTGAGAGAAGAATCTTAAGAATTGCAGAAAGAGAGAAAATAAATTAAAATGAAGGTGAGTACTCAAGAAGGGACCTCTCTGAAATTTCATACAGACTTGAGAGAAGAATCCCAAGAATTGAAGAAAGAGAGAAAATAAATCCAAATGAAGGTACTCAAGAAGGGAGCTTTAAGTTCATTTTCTTCTCTCAAAAGGAGGAAGATTTCTTGAGTTACTATTATAATTTCTAAAATGATAAATACATGTTACATAAACCCACAAAATATGAAGAAGAGGATAATCAATTCAATGGATTCTTGATGGAAATCTGATTTGGAAAAAAGAGATAACATCAGAGAAACCCAAAATAAAGTCAAACTGGGCCAAACTAAATGTATCCTCAAAATGGATATTTCCCGCAGATAGGGATTCTTGTCAATGTAGGTGAGCTTTTTGCTGGAAGCTCTTCAAGAGTGTCTAAAGTAGGAACATTAGAAAACTTCCCACCCAAGAGCTAGGCAATATTCTAAAGAATGCTGTAGCATAGTATATGGTAGTTGAACCTTTGATCAATACAGCATGAGAAGGGTTGTAGAGTGAGCTTAGCAACTGTTCTAAAATCCTAGCAGGTAACAACGGAAGAAAATAATTAGTGTTGAGAGTTTGAAAAGTTTGGAACCATTTCTAGAATCTTGAATTCTTGCCTTCAAAAGGAGCATTTCAACTGGAAAGGAAGTGGTGCCAAGCAGAGAATGAATGAGAAAAAACCTTTGAAATTCATGATATTAAATCACATTTTAACAGATAAAATTTTTAGGAGTCAGAATATTACCGCAACCCTTTTTTTGGAGGTCTGATATGGAATGCTAGCACAGTCATGTTTTTGTCAGTGTAGTTGTGTCAGAGTCTTTAATATAAGAATGTTGAAATTTCTGCTGAATTGTGGGAAAAGATGAGAAACACATCTAAAAGATTGTAAGAATGGTAAAATCACAGGCTAAACTCAATTTGATTTCTTTTGGATTGAGTGTAAGATTGATGCAAACACAGTCTAATTACAGAATTCATTAGTAAGGGGACTGCAACTGACAGTGTAGCAGTTGCAGCAGGTATGTGATTTCACAGCCTGAAGTATATGTATGATAGTGGAGTTCTTCATTGCATTTTTTAAGCAAACAATTGAGCCACCAACTTCCTAAATATTCTTTCATTGAATTTTTAGCAATATTCGCTCTTCTAAAATTTATGGGACCACCTGCTTATACAAATCTCCCGAATCTTCTTAACAGCCCCCTTCATGAGACCATAGACTAATATTCTAATATTATTGAAAGATTGCTTCTAATAGACAAAATAGGTTTTTTGTGGAACATGCAAATAATTATTTTGCAGATTTAGAGTTGGTAGATAACAAACTGAATGATGATTTTCAATTGTGGTAAGTGCTCAGTAGTGTCAAGACTCTAGAATTATCATAATTTGAAAACTCTGACAGAAGTTGTGAGAATAAGTTCTACAACTTCTGAAGTTCTAGGTTAACTTTGTGTTGGTAGTGTGACGCGTTTGGGAATTATATTTACAGTCACACCTTTTAATATTTTTACTCATATATGCACACAGGGAAGTTGAAGAGGTGGCAGACATTGATTGGGACGGGCTTGGCTTTGGGCTCCAACAAACTGATTATATGTATATCATGAAATGCAGAAAAGATGGAGAATTTTATGAAGGAGAACTCCAGTCTTTTGGTACAGTTCAGCTTAGCCCGTCAGCAGGTGTCTTAAATTATGGCCAGGTTTGTGGAGTTTTCTGCCTCTGTAACATATAGTTTGTATGTTATATAGGGCATCATGAACTTTTAGCTTTAATTTTTGGACTAGGCGGGTTGACCCTACAAATCTTTTACCCTTCAATTATAGAAAAGAGATAAAATAAAATATTAAACCAACTTGAATCAAGGGGAAAACAGGAAATATTAAATTCAGGAAATGATTATTTATTACTAATTCAAGGTAGGGTATTTTATTATGTCTGTATCTGCAGAAAAAGTAGATGTCAAACCCATCAGGCCTAAAAGATAATTTTTTTTTGAAAAAAGGCTATACTATAACAAAGACTAAAACATCTTGAACAGTCATCTTGGCTATATGAGATTTTCCTTATGGCTCATTGGATAGTTCATATTCTAGAATTTATAGACTTGAATCCTAATACATTTAAATTTTTAAATTTACTAGTTTTTTTGAATTAATGTTATATTCACGAATGAGATTTTTAATGAATTATCTTTTCACAATATGAACATTATAAGTGTGTATGGTTTTTGTTGTTTGAGAACAACCATTCATGCCATTATAGGTCATGCTGCCATTGATCTTAAGAATTATAGTTCTTCTTTGCCATATTGTAATTCAAAACCTATTGACCACAGGTGTTTTCTCAATGAAAGCAATATTGTGAACTTTGCAAATCATATAAGCATCATTACAGAAGACCTTTCCTTTCACCCTAAGAAACCAATAGATGAGTGAATTCCCATTTGCCACAGGCTTTGTCGTTTCCTTACCAGGTACTCAGGACTTGCACAAAAGTATTTTTTCAGTAATGAGTTGCTCTGGCCATGGGGTTGTACTGCTTCTATAGAGGATGCAATAGTCCATTTACTTCACCTCCTGGTTCCTTTAGAGCAGCAATATCACGTAAAACCCGAAATTCAGATCGAGACAACTTCCTTCACTGTTTCAAAAGCCAAAACTCTCAAAACTTGGGTCTCAGAAGCACAATGGAGGCTGTGAGATCTCAAAGATAAGGCATCATTGTGGGACTGTGTCATGGCCTTGAAACTGTCAAAACTTGAATCTAGCACCACTGGAAGCCCTCCAGATTGGTGGATATACATAATTTCATTGTTTCCTTCTTTACTTCAGCAGAAAAAAACGAAAACCATGGGTGCATCCATTCAGTTACACAAATGATCTGCAAACTTAGTTCCAATGTGTGTTGGACCACTCATCCTAACATGTTTTCAGGACAAACATTACTCCAGTGAAATATCTTACCCCATGTTGAAGAATTATTAACTATGTTTTATTTTTGTTTGATATTGATCTTGTGAAAATCCTCCCAGATCAGGTGTTTTAAAGTGGTGACAGCCAGTTGTCCATTAGAATGTATATTTTTAGTGTCAGAAATGCCACAATCATTGACATTTACTAGGGTCTGTGCTTTTAACCAAACTGGAGATAACTCTTACTCCAGAACACACTAAATCGGTATGGCTTGGATCAATCAGTGCATAACATTTCCTCCATTAAGCTATTGGATCTGAGATTTTAACTCCTACAGGGTTCTTATTGAAAGAAAATCACATCTTCACCCAATGAACATTGCTTCCACTAGCAGAGCATCTACAAGTTATCAAGGAACAATCCAGGCAAGCAAACTCCTCCCTTCAAACTTCTTTCCATGTTTTAGAAGGAATTATAACGAGGAGAAAACTCCCACAAAATGAGGCAACGTAATGTCCCCTCCTCACCCTTGAAGAAAATTAAGACTAATTTATTAAATGCTTATTCCCTTAGACATTTAATAAATTAATATTTCAATATGCAGATATATCTCAATATCAAATAGGATATCAATATTTTGCATATGTGGTAACTAAAGGGACTAGAAGACAAGTTGAATCCTGTGTGGATGATGAGAAGGCCAGATCTCAAGGGTGATACAAAGGTGGGAGTTAAAAAATGGAAGGAAGGCGTCAGTGTAGGTTACGGGGGAAAGAAAAAACATGGAATTGTTGACAGAGACTGGACTGCTGTAGGGAAATAGAGTTCTGTCAGAATTGAACTATCTTCAACAATGAAAGATTTGCTCAGGATAGCATTACGCAGGACCTAAAGCATAGCTATTTAAGGGAAAGGTTTGAAAGAACCTCAAAAAACTACTAGTTGCAGGAAGAGCAGCAGCCAACTACCATCTCCCAAGAAGAGGTTGCTTGTAGGGGTGATTTGTGGCAGAGAAAGTGAGGCCTAGGCCATTGTAAGAAGGCAGGTGAACATATTTTCTAATAAGTCAGATCATCAGCAGGATGAAATCACATCTGCTAGAGATAAACCGAAGCATCAGGTGAAGAGTGGACGCACAACAGTGAGTCCCATTACTCCAGTCACTTTGGGTGAGGCACAATAGCAGGAATACATGGAATAATCATCAGAATAGATTTGCGTCAAGTATTTCCTTAGAGCATCGATAGCACTCCTATTTGGAGAAGACTAGGAACTGAGGGGAGAAAAAACAGAATGGGAGGATTGGACAAGTCTTTGCAAACGATGCGTGTCCCTTATAAGTCGTGAGTAGAGGCAGGTTACAAGGAGATTGAAAAAGAAGTCTAAAACAGTGCATGTTCTTAGAGAGAAATATTGATTCTCATGCGCCATTAGAAAGGGGCTCGAAAGGTCATAGCAACAGTTGGGACTTTCACTGTAAGGGGGTCGTGAGACACAACAACAGGCTTCTCATGGAAACAATGAAACACCTAAGACAAGGTTATTAATGGGAGTGGCTTCCAGTGGACGGTCAAATAGTAGTTTTGGGACATAGCTGAATTCCCTGACAATACATGAAGAGTACCAGTTTTGGAGCACCATGGTGGAACAGAGATGATAGACTGTCTGGCAGTTGTTCCGGAAACTCTCATCATTGCCTGAGGTTAGCCTAATGTTATTGAGTGTTAACATTACGGTCCATCATTTGTTTTGTGAATAGGATTATCTTTCGTGAATCCACTAAGCTATTTATGAAAAAATAATGTTTATTGGTGAACTGTATACGTTTTTTTATCCTGCTTACTGTTACTTGCAAGTTGATGTGCTTAAGTATGAAAATGGTGAAGTTGCAAATGAATGTTGAATTTGGACATTAAACTGTTGCAGAAAGGAAATCAAAATCTTTGTGAAATCGACTTGGGGTTGACCATTATAGTGGTATCAGAGCTTTGATAAGCTCTTGGGTAATTCTCTAGTTATGTGTCCATTATAGCACTACATTCACAAGAATAAGTTGCCAGTTTGGACCAGCAGCCTGAGATTGGGCAATCTACCTTTCAGATAGAAATAATGGACATAGATGCAAATGCTAGTGGGATTGAGAACACTTTGGGTGAATTGGCAAGAACACAGTGAGATATGATGAATCTGATGGTTCAATCACAACAACAAATGACTCAAATGCTCATACAACTGTTGCAACAACATGCAGATAATGGATACCATGACCAAGGAAATAACGGAAATAGGGTGCAAAGTTCTACTTGGAATGTGAAAGGGAACAATGGCCCAAGAATCCACTCTAGGCCACTAATGCCTACCTTCAATCAAGCTAACAAGACACCCGTAGCGAATGAGCCAACGTACCAATAATTCTATAGACAAGTATGGGTTTATTGGCAAGCATTGGGAGCAGATTTTCAGGATGAAATGCAATTTCCAGAATATATTGCCTTTAGGGAAAGGAACATGCCACGAAGGGAAAATGGTGATAGGTACCAAAATCAAGATTTGTAGCAAAGAGTGGGTAAAGTATCAATAACATACTTTGATGGGTTACGAAAAATGATAGCGAGGTCATGGGTTCAAAAGTTGGATACTTTTTTCCAGCTTAAATCTATGGCCGAAGATGAAGCAATCAAATATGCAACCTTGCATTTGGAGGGGAGTGCTCACGATTAGTGGTATCATGGTTTTATTACCTTGGGCCATGATCAAATTGTAACCTATACCTAATTTACTAAGAGGCTAATTGATCGTTTTGATAAGAAAGATCCTGAGTTGGATTTCAAAGAGTTGGCACAATTAAAACAATGGGGAACCACAGAGAACTATATTTCAGATTTCCAAAATATTTCAGTTTCACTGACTAATGTTTCCGAGAGGAGGGTGGTCCTTTTCATAGACGGATTAATGGAGCCATTAAGGGGTTGGGTTAAGGCTTTAAATCCAACTAAAATGCAGGATGCCATAAAAAAGGCAAGGGAAATGGAAACTTCCACTTCGAGAAGCAAACACTTCCCAAAGAATCTCCATGATAAAAGGGACAAACAAAAAGCACTCTCACAAGAATGTTGATCTGTCCAAGAAAGTGCAGATCAGATTGGATGATGAACAATTAAATGAGCTGAAAAAGAAGAAATTATGTTTCCAATGTAGGGAACCTTAGGACCCAACTCATAAGTGTCCATTGAAGGTGGAACAATTAGAGTATTTTACAGCCCCCAGATCAAGCTCTGAAAATTCAGAACAACAGTCCGATTCAAGCTCAAGTGAAGAAAATTCTACATCCGATGATTCAGTAGGTGAACACAAGGGGAAGAGCTGCATAGCCCATATAACAAGATAGCAGAAAAATTGGGTCATTCAGAGTTAGAGGGTTGTTGTGTGGGCAGCGAATAATCACATTAATAGACACCAGTGCAACCCATATTTTCATAGATGGAGTAGTGGCACGAAGAGGTTTGAGGACTGAAGAATGTGAAGGATTTAGAGTAATATTTGTTGATGGATTCACAATCACTTGCACACATAAGATATCAAACTTATGCATTCAGCTGGGAGAATATGAATTGAAGGATGACTTCTATGTGGTTAGCGTTGGAGACATGGATGTGGTGCTTGGCATCCAATGGCTATAGTCACTTGGTGATTTTAGAATGAACTTGCAAACCATGGAAATGGAATTTGAAGTTGAAGGGAAGAAGTTTCTTCTTAGAGGGATGACAAGTGGTAGCCCCAAGATTGTTTCCTTTAAAAGAATAGAAAGGTTAATGAGGCATGATCAGGTGTAGTTGGCAGCGGACTGTGTTTTCTCACCAAGCGATTTAGGTCAGCAAAACAAGAGTTTTCAGCCTGAGATTAAGGTGCTGTTGATAAGTACAACAAGGTTTTTAGTGACATCCCACATGGTATTCCACCGGATAGAGGCATTGAACACATAATAGAGTTGGAGGAAGGTGCTAAACCAATCGTAAGCACACCTTATAGGCACTCAAAAAGACATAAGGATGATATAGAGAAGGCAATTAAAGAGCTATTGGAAATGGTTCACATAAGGCCAATGAAAAGCCCCTTTGCTTCTTTTGTGGTTTTAGTGAAGAAGAAAGATGGAACCATATGCATGTGTATTAATTACAGGGCTTTGAACAGGAAAAAAATCAAGAATTGTTACCCTATTCCATGCATTGATAAGCTGATTTATGAGTTGAATGGGGCGTGCTTCTTTTCCGAGAGAGATTTGAGATACGGGTATTGCCAAATTAGAGTAAGGGAAGAGGATGCAGAGAAGACAGCCTTTAGGTGTCATTATGGGCACTATGAGTTTCTAGTCACACTCTTTGGGCTGACTAGCACACCATCCACCTTCCAATCTTGTATGAACTGGATTTTTATCAAGTAGCTCCGTAAGTTCGTTTTGTTTTTTTTTTATGACATTTTAATGTATAGAAAAACATGGGATGAACACTTGAAACATTTAGAAGAGGTGCTTAGTATTATGGAGAAAGAATCTTTGTTTGCTAAGGAGTCTAAGTGTGAATTTGATTTAATGGAATTGCTGTACCTTGGTCACATTATCAGCTCTAAAGGAGTTAGTGTTGACACAAAAAAAATCAAGGCAATCATAGATTGGCCTACTACAAATCCATCACAGCTGAAAGGGTTCTTTGGCTTGTGTAGGTTTTATAGAAGATTTGTCAAAGGTTTTTTGCAGGGGGCTGCTCCATTGACTGAATTGACAAAAATGGGAGCCTTTGCATGGTCAAATGAAGCACAAAAATGTTTTGACCTGTTCAAGGAACTTGTGAGTTCATGCTCAGTGTTAGCAATACCTGTATTTACTAAACTATTTGAGCTGGAATGTGATGCATTGGGTGAAAGTATAGGTGTTGTTCTAACACAATAAACACCCTATTGCCTTTGAAAGTAGAAAGTCGAGGGGTGTTGAAAGGAGTTACTCAATTTATGACAAAGAGATGTTGGCAATGATGCACACTCTTGCCAAGTTTAGACAATATTTAGTGAGGAGTAATTCCAGTGTTAAAACTGATCACAATAGCCTCAAATACTTCCTAAACCAGTAGGACTTGAGTTAAAGGCAACACAAATGGGTGAGTAAATTGCAAGCCTATGACTTTGGCATTGTTTATGTGAAGGGAAAAATAAGTGTTCTGGCTGATGCCTTATCGAAGAGATCACATTAATGTTCCATAGTGGAGATAACAACTATTTGGAAGATAAATATTACAGCTGAATATGCTAAAGATGAGTGAGTCTCGAACGAACTTGAAGGCAAAATTCATGATGATAGGTATAAGGTGCAAAATGAGTTGATACTAAATAAGGATAGGATTCTCTTATTGCCTAGTTCCAAGTTCAAATTGGAGGTTTTGAAGTCTTTTCATAATGCTCCTGTGGCTGGTCATCTGGGTTTCTTAAAAACATACAAGCAAATTAGAGAAAGATTCAACTAGAAAGGATTAAAACTTGAAGTTCAGAAAGAGTTCTGAAGTTAAACTCAAAATACTAAATTTGACTTATGAGAGTTTAAAGCAAATTAATAAATGTTGTCAATTTAATATTATAAAGGGAGTTAAAAGGGTGACAAAGAGGGAAAAGACGCAAGGACAGGAGAAGGAAACTGAAGAGTCATTGTTTTGAGCATAAAAGAAGGATGAGGGGTTCATTTTCAGAAATGTTTGGATTTGAGACTTATATTTTGGGTTTCTCTTTGGAGAATCTGGGGAAGCTGCTAGCTTTCTCTTGTTGAGGATCTTGTGGACAAAAATCTTCGGGCTCTTCTTGAGTGGATTGGATGTAGCCTCAATTCATCTTTGTAGTGGATTCATATTAGAATTCACACTTGGGTTATAGGTGCATTTTATTATTATTTCCAATCGGATTGTATTTTCTGTATTTAAGATTGGACTTGATATCTTGTTATTGTATTACTGATGTATAATGCAATAACATATTCTAAGGCATTTTAATGAGAATCTTCTCCTAGATCAAACACCTTGCTATTAACATCAAGTACAATGCTAGAACCAAGTGATGTTCTACCTGAAATGATAATCAGTTTATATGCAATGAGTATTGAAATAAGGACTTTCCATTCACAAATGGGGGACTGCCTTCTGTGCTAAGTGGGTCATTTGGGCTCTTACTGTTGATGAGGCCTTGAAAATATTGTTGCGACATTGCATATCTCCAAGCTTTCCGATTAACCAACCTGCCTGGAAGGGGATTGGTTTTCAAACCCTTCTCATGACCATTGAACTTGTGCAAAGTCAGGGCACTTTTGTTGTTAAAAGCATTTGGAAAGCCTGGGAAGCCATCAAGTCGTGGCTTTTTTGGGTTGGCAATGGGTTCAGAGATGGGCTTTCTATTAACCAACAAAACTTGTTGTCATCTCCTTTGTTTGCTATTCAAGGGTTTCCACTAGCTAACATTCAAGGAGCTAGTGTGCTGCGCTTATATTGAATGGGAATCAAGACACCAAAATATTTGTTTTCTAGGGTTACTATGAGCCTTCGCTCATGGGAGGATCTGCAGGTTCAGTTCAAGCTTATCCATCCAGATCGACAGACAGTTCATCTTCTAGTTTTTGTGGTGCCTCCCCATCTATTACACAAGCTTGGTATTCACTCATCTCAGCCATGGTGGAAAGATTAGAAGTGGTATCGTGCCACTCCTATGACCAATTACAAACCCATGTTGGGCTATTGGTGGCTAGTTCCCCACCTCTCGATAGTTGATACACTCAACCATCGTTGGCATTTGCAATCCTCCCACAAGACTTGGAGTCTTAGATTTGCCACAGTTTGGAACACCATCACGAAGCCAAAAATTGCTCACTTTACCTAGTGCCTCCTTTACTAGGGGCCGCCTTTGGGCCCTCGGCTCCAACATTTGGGTGTCCCGGACCCTAGATGTCTGTTTTGTAGCCTGCCAAAAAGCTTCCTGCATATTTTTTGGTTTGGTAGGCTAGCCTAGAACTATTGGCTCTGGATTCATGATTTTTTTAGGCCTTTTCACCCAGAGGCTTTTACTTGGCATATGGTGGTGCTGGGAGATCCGCCCAGGCTTCCTTTTAAATACTCACTCCCAAATATGGCATGCTTTCAAAATGAAGATTTTATTTGCTATTTGGAAGGACCACAATGCTGTTTTATTCTCTCACAACTTTCTTGATATTCAAGTTGCTATGTACTCTAAAGCACGTATTTGCAATAATGTAATGATGCATACAAGTATAGACATATAAGGTCGCTTTGGAGGTTGTTCACCTGCAGGAACTTTTAGCACATTGGGGAAATGCCCCTTGTACGGTTGCCTGGGTGCCACCGGATGCCTTATCCGGTGATCATACTCCTTGTGGTCGTTGGAGAGGCTGCTCGCATACTCCCAGGTTGCAACCTCATTGCCGCTCTCCCAGTGGTGGTTTCGATGGTCGTTGCCGCTAGGCCTCGCCTCCGTGGAGGTTGGCCTCGGATTGGTCCCCTATGGCTCCTCCTGCTTGTTGTAGGTTTTCACACCATTGCCCCAAAATTTTTGGGGACCCCCTTTTTTGGGCAAGCCTTGGCAATTTTTGCGATTATTTGGAATTTTTCAGCTGCCTTAGCAAAATTTGGAGTTGTCTAGAGGTTTTTTTTGAATTGATTATTTTACACCTTGGATGCCTTGCAAGGAAGGGATTTGATTTGTTTTCACCCAATGCAAAACTTATTTTTCGGAACATGTAATTTTACCCTTAGGCCTAACGGGTCAACAACAATATTTTTTCAATGGTTAAAACGATATCTGGTAGTATAAAATTGCAAATTTTGGACTTAGATGTTATTTTTTGAAAATTTGATATAATTGTATAAGCTTGAGCATTTTGAAAATGAATTTGTTAGATTTAGTCTTTTTGGAAAATTTTGAATTTTTTGGTGAAAAAGAAATTTTTTTGATACTGAAAAGGATTTATTTTGTTAAAAAATTGAAAGTGTATTACAAAATTGAAATTGGATTAAGCTACAAAATCTCATTAATTTTGTTGAAATTTTGCCTAGAGGATTTTAGAAATGTTAAAGGAAATTGGTAATTTGGAATTGAAAATTGATTTTGGCCTGCTAAATTCGATTTTAATAATATTTTAATTGCCAAAACATTATTAAATGAAAATCTTGACATCTCCTAGGCTTACCTTGTTTCTATTTTGCAATTTCCGAACAAAACTAGCAATTAACTGGGCCAATTTCATTATAAGGCTAAGTAATTTTATTGTTGCATTTAAATATGGGCCATTAATTAAGGGACTAACTTAATTTTGTTTTCCCTCCAGGCAGGTCGGCCCACTTGGAGAGGCAAAAAGTTTGGTATAAGAGGGGCTTCCCCCCCTCTTATTTCCTCGTTCCTTTTTTCCTCCTCCTCCTTGGATGTGTGATTTTCTTCTAAGGGAGGTGAATTTCCAACTTAGGCGATTTTGGGGTAGATTTTCCATTTCTTGGCGGCATTTTTTCTCCTCCTTGCTTGGGCGATTTCTGCCCTAGGTCAAATTTTTGGGGCAGATCTGATTTTTTTTGCAGAATTGGCAGCGATTTTTAAGTCTGATTTTTTCCTCCAAGGGCTGCAATTTCTCCTTCCAGTTTTGGCGATTTTATTTGGTGAATTGGCAATGTGATTTAAGGTCTGAGTTTTGGCAATTTTGGGTTAATTTGGAGAACCAAAATTCTGATTTAGAGCAGATTTTTCTGCCCTATGGCAGCGATTTCCTTCAAATTGGGCGATTTTGGCAAGGAGGTCAAGATTCAGTGTAAAGGGCAGATTTTTACAAACATTTCATTTTCTAGTGTGTCATATTTTGTTGGAGGATTGAAATTTTCGAGATCTGATCTGAATTTGAAGAGGCCTAGTCATTGGTAAAGGCAGATTTAAGGTAAAATTCTATTCATTTATAGAGGTGAAGATTGGTTTTAAAGGCGGATTCTATTCCTTGTTCTTGCTTGGTTTGTTTCTCTTATCTTCTTGCACTATTCATCCACCTCTTCATCATTTCCATTGATAGGCTGAAGTTGGGAGATATAAGTGTAGATTTCATGATAGGACACTTGGAGAGGTAGAAATAAGCGAGACCACCCTAAGATTGAAGTTGGGAGATATAAGTGTAGTCCATCCTAAGGTAATGAAGAGTCAGAAATAAGTGGTAGTCCCACCCCTAGGATTGAAGTTTGGAGATTGATAAGTGTAGAGATAAGATTTGGAGAGGTAGAAATAAGCTAGATACCATCGATAGAAAGAATTTGAGATTGATAGGTGTAGTCCATATCATTTAGAATGAAGGGGCAAAAATAAGTGTTTAGGATGGAAATGGAAAGAGAAGATTTGATTGGGCTAGAATTATAAGTGAAAATTTAGAGTTGCAACTTAGGACAGTGTACGCAAGAACCCAAAAGGGAACGAATACCAAAAAAGACAAGGAAGACATGATACCTAAGACTACCTTCTTTTCGAAAGTGAGGCGAATAAGCGATACCAATATCGGCACGGTGAACATGGTACAGTTGAAGGATAGATTAAAGGAAGGACAATCCACCATGGTGAAGATCTACAAGAGCGGAATTGTACACGCGGTGGCTTTTCCTCCTACCTTGTCTTGTTCGGAATTGGTAATGGAGTGTGCATCTCGATTTGATATTGTTACCAAGTCCATTTTTGATGAAAGGAAGAGAGTGTTGGCTAATATCAGTGGACAAGTGGTCGAAGTATTTGATATTCCCCAGCATAGAGGCATGACGGTAGTAATGATGGATCAAACAACCAAGTTCTTTTAGGGTAACTAGGAAGCCTACTTCATTCATCTAAAACATAATTGGTTAAACAAGGGCAAGAAGGGAGTCACCAAGTCATCAAAGCTCACCAAGTTAGATTTCAAATCGGAATATGGTGACCTTATTGTGCTTTTCTGCTGGATCATGGGCATGGCTCAAGGTATGCAATTTGAGAACTGGATGTATTATTTTATTGATGAAATTGAAAATGGAAAGAGAAGATTTGATTGGGCTAGAATTATAAGTGAAAATTTAGAGTTGCAACTTAGGACAGTGCAAAATCAAAAGCAATTCTACATGGGATCCTATCTTTTCTATTTGATTGTGAGACTATATGGAAATCCTGGACTTAAGACCTTAGGAATGATTGGCAATGGGTTGGGGTCATGTTTGGTGCACGAGTGCTATCCACAGCTTCATATGCACAACACCAAAGATTATAACATGTTTTATGACGCTTTTGCCATAAATATGGTAAGGATATTACAAGGGACACTTGCTAGGAGGCTCTCATTGGAAGTGGAAGTAAAAGTTATGAAGTATGGGAGTTGGTTCGTCTAATTTCTGCAATTTACATACATTAGAGTGGCAGGAAGTATAGTTTGTCCCAAGAGACTTCTAAGGTACCCACCTGACAAGATAGTTTTGATGGAGTTGGCTAGGCAACTTGAGCATTATGACAAGATGATGAAACTTAAGGATGAGACAGGGATTACCTTCTCATTTCAAATAGGCAATGATACTTGCTCCAATCCTGTCGCCTTTGCAGCTACAGAGAAAGAGTTAGGGCAATGTCACCTAGAATGGTGTAGAGCAAGACAATGATTCGATCCTAATGGTCTTATTAGGGCATCTCATGAAAACACATTCAAACATATTATTGCTATAGAAGATTTTTGGGCCAATGCAAAGGATGACTTTCATGTGAGGAAGCTAGCTTTCTCAAGATTGTGAGTGGGCATGATGAGGGCAATCAGATGGAGAGGCCTTGATATTCCCGATCGGCTAGAAGATGAAAATGTGCTAAGAGAAGATTATGATAGAGTGGATGGAACAGAATTGGGTCCAATGGATTTGGATGATCATCAGGATCCTTTCTTAGAGGCAGTTACAAGGACAACTGATCTACACATTGAGTCGTGGTACAATGAAAAATTAAGGCAATTACAAAGTCAGAAGGTACGCCTTACTTATGAGAAGATGAAGCCTAAGGAAGAAGGTCCAGCGGAGTCAGTTGGACAGAAAGATGGGGTAATAGCCAGCAACAAAGAGTAGTTATGAGCAAGAAGAGAAGTTTGGAGGTTGAGAAAAGTAAAGAACATTAGGAGCCTCCAGCCAAGAGATAGAATGCAACATCATCAAGGGGGAGCATAATTGAGGCTACGAGCCAAGAGATTAATACAAATAGACAAAGGGTCTCAGTAGAGGTGAGTTCTGATTCTGAATCAAGTGGTTATAGTGACAATAACGAATACTCTCCTCTCTCGGTGAACCAACATCGAGAGGATGTGACAGTCACTAGTGAAGAAGAGGATAGGCCATTGATATTGAGGAAGTAAGCTAGGCGCCCGAGGCCGTTGGTGATGCTTTGCTAGTCGAACCGAATCCAGATTTGGGGAGATGCACTACACCACTATGGTTAAGGCAAATGCTTATGCCAAGAGGCAGAGTGGTGACTGTTCGAACAATTGAAAATATTCAAGGGTTAGTGGAAAAGGAAGATAGCGAGAAACAAAGGCAAATTGCAAAAACGGTGGCAAAGGTAATCGGGAGTGATGATGAGGGTCACCGAACAGTTTAGATTGCTATACCAAAGGTTAGCAAGGTAGTGGATGAGATTGTAGCCCAGGAGTATGAGATAATAGAGCATAACTTGGGAAGAATCATAGATGACATGGAATGTGAGGAGATCTAGGAAGGCATGGTTTCAATTAAAAAAAAGTTGAGGAAGGCAAAGGAGAGGATTGTAAAGTTGGAGGCTGAAAACAAGTATTGGAGAGATTGCCAACCTATCCGACAATTGCATCAGGCAGCGCTTCCACAAGACAACGTGAGCAATATAGAAGAGATATTGGCTTAGTTGCACAAAGTCAAGGATTGGATCCATGCTAAATTCAAGATGGGCAAAATTTCTTGCCTTCCTTTATCTCGACATTCAGGTCATCAGTGGCTATTAGAGACAAATTCAGAACATTTGAAGGGGAGTGGAAGGATTTCCTTCTAGTCAAGGACTTAGCCATTCCCAGGCTATAGGCATTTATCGAGCTACCAGAGAGATATTTGGAGAGAACCAAGTTGGTAGATGAAGGAGGAATGAGTATGATGGAGTCTTGGTTTGTTGCCTTGACTATCAGATTGAGGATACTTAAAGAGATACAAAATGAGATTGCATAGCACAGCCTAGACGTTGATACTTCCATTTCAACCATGATGAGTGATGTTGGGGTTGCACTTGATTTTAAAGATATCAAAGAGAATGTCAATGAGACAGAATTTGGATCGAGATTGGATGAGTTGGGGAAGGTTGCCATCAAGAAGAAGCATTTGGACACCCTTGACTCCCTCAATGCCTTTATTGAATATGTGAAAGAATATGAGAAGGATCATGAGAAGACATTGCAAGCAACAAGCAACATGATGAATTCAGCTGAGCTCAAGATGAAGCACATGCCTTGCCCTCCCATGAAGGAAGTCAATGACAGGCTAGCCAAGTTCATTGCTTTGGGTAAGAAGATGAAAGAGAAGGGTAGAATTATATTAGAAGAACATTTGATGTAAGCCCAAGTGGCAAATTCTCCTTCTTAATGGGTAGGATAGGTGTCTGATTCTGATTGGCTACCATTTTGGTGCCTTCTCATTGGTTGCCACTTTTCCTTTTTTTCATTGGTCCATTGATGAGGTGGTGCCTTCTCATTGGTTGATGGGGTGGAAACCCTAATTAGGGTTTTTGGGATTTGATTTGGATTGTTGATTTTGCCTCTTAACCTCTACCGTTGGTTGTATTTTTTGGCCCCTATATAAGGCCATTTGCTCTCATTTGTAAAGGGTTGAAGAAAATTGGTGCTTAAGATAATACCAAAATTGCTTCTCTTTATCATTGTTGCGACTTGCACGATGATTAAGAACACTTGTTGTTATTGCATGGTTTCTACTTCCAATAGTTAGAGTTAAATTTCATCAAATTTGTTAAAGTAGATTTCTTTTCAAGGAAGTTGTTAAGAGTAAGAGTAGATGGATAGTTGCATGGTGATATTAGTGTATGTTTGATAGGGATCTATAAACTAGGCCACTAGCATCCTAGTGGCTTGTTAGGAAGCCTTGCATGGTAATCTAGTCTTTTTCCCTTGAATCATTGCATTTGTGGAGGTAGAGCCGCTAGTAAGCTTTCATCAGATTTGATCCCTGTTCATTTGCTAATCTTTCCATCCACAGGAGTAGGAGTAAGACAACGAGTAGTGTAGTAGTTGGAGTTCAATCGAGAAGAAAGTTAGAAAAGGAGAAGTATCATTGGCAGACATACCCTCCATCATCATCACCATCAACATTTTTTGGCACTCATATACTTTACAAAGCTAGACATCATCACCATCACAACGAGAGTTCAACAATCCTTGAATGAACAATGTAAGGCCGCCTACGTGATTAACCAACAAATCACATTAATATAACTGAGTTAGTATCCATAGGTGTAAGGAACATTGGAGTTTTTCTCATGTTTTCATGAGTATTTTCTTTTCAAGAGAGGGTTGAGTGTTTGATATTCCATACCAAGTATTCAATTCCTATATGTTATGTAGTGTTACAAAACTAACATCAACATTGCTACCTTTGATGTGGGTTGGCCTTTTGCACATAGAGACCCCAAGTGGAGGGAGAAAAAGAACTTGATGATGCTGCTGCTGCCCTTGATAATGGTTGGGCTCCTCTTGAGCTAACTGTCGACCCCAAGGATTTCTGGGGTTCTGATGATAAAGATCCTCCCTTGGCTGGGACTGCTCTTGCAGCTTGAGGGCTTTATGTATTTTGCTTATGTTTTTTTTTGATGAATAATTGTGTTATCCGACTTTGTGCTAAGTGAACTCGCAGGGTGATCTTGTATCTCCCGGCTCCTTTTTTTGTGAATATGTATCTTTAATAATTAATTAATGGAAAAGGTCTATTCATCAAAAATAAACAATCGTTAATGAAAACTGACATAAAAACATACTAAACTATATAACTGACTAGATACATTAAGTGACTTAAATGAATTTTATAAGGTAAATTGTACAAGTATGATCTAATTCCATCGTTTAGCTCAAAAAGTGGATTGCATATGCCTTTTCAGCACCCATCTCAAACAACATGTTAACAACAAACACTACAAATTGCCTCTTTCAATCATGTTCCTGCAAACCAAGAGATTTGCTGCAATTATGAATGCCAAAATTAGACCACGTGTCACTCTTGTTAGCTGTCGCAAATCACCCGAGCCTCTCCCTTATCATTCTCAACAAGAAATTGTGGATCCAAATCTATAAAGCCACTATGTTCATGCTCAAGATCAACTACAAGCAATGATAAATAAGTTTTGTGAATAGCATCATTAATGCCATCCTGCATGCAAACACTGTGCTCTAGGACCAGAACATTATTAGGATAAAACAAAAAACTTCACATGTTGGATCCTCATCATACTTAGTTGCTGGTGCATTTGGATCCCAAATCCTGAAGGGCTTATTACATTGTTGAAACTTGAGACAAATGTGCTTACTGTACTCCTGATTGTTGGCTGCCCTTGTGAAAAAATAGTTTCCTAATATATAAGTACTTAAGTCATCATAAACATCATCACTGGATAAAGATAGAGAAATATTAGCATTAGCTGATTTGAGAATATCATCATACATGTTCTCAACATGCCCATCATCATAAGTTGATTTGAAATCATCATCATATTTGTTTTTCGATCCCCGTCTTCTGAAAATTTGTTGTCATCATGCTCTTCATCAAGAAGGATATTATCAAACCTATCACAAAATACATCATGGATCTTCATAAGGTTTTTGAGGTGCTAAGATTCTTGTGATCTCCATTAAACAAGTACTAACCAGTAGTCTTATTTCACCATCTGAATGCCTCAACCACTTGTTTTGACTCAAAGCAGTCATTGTAGGTGAAAGAGGAATGTGCACCAAATTAGGAAGTGA
The DNA here is from genome assembly GCA_028749045.1 of Cupressus sempervirens. Taxonomy (NCBI): domain Eukaryota; kingdom Viridiplantae; phylum Streptophyta; class Pinopsida; order Cupressales; family Cupressaceae; genus Cupressus; species Cupressus sempervirens. The sequence continues at coordinate 658,378,030 of CM053787.1, forward strand.
TAGCTCTATAATGGTCAACATCCCTCTAATTGGATCAAAGTGATGAGAACATTTATCCTCATTTGTGATTCCGAACTTAGATATTTTCCTGTCTCATGAAGTACTTTGGCCAGCTCCAAACTACCATTCGATACTATTTTTAATCTGAAAATCACTCTTGAATTTTACTTAACAAGTTGGAAGGATATTCTAAGCTGTCATACTGCTGTTATATACAACCCATTTTTACTTCTGTTTTCTTTTGTATTTATTTTGTGCATTGCAATGCTTTTAAGATGATAAACGAAGTGCAGATAATAAAGTAACTTGCAGCAATTTAATAACAGAGAATATTGACAAAACACATAAATATATGAAGCTGAAAATTCCAAATTTTATTTTTGATCTTAAAATACACTTTGTCCCTATAGTAAGAGCAACCTAGATTACTAAATAGCATTACATAACTAATTTAGACATACCTAGAAAATGCCGCATTGAAATTATCAGAGTTAAATCTCTTTAATTTTGTGATGCAGAGATAAATTCAACGAAAGCAAAAACAAAAGGAACCAGCACCAGAAAGAGATAGATAACAATACTCTTCTAATTAATTCATCAAATGAACAGTATATACACTTGCTCTCCTATAGATTTCTTCTTCTCGTAATTTTGTATCCGAAAACTTTCCTTCGTATCCAAAAACTTGACCTAAACCTAAATTTAAAAACTCTATTTATATTTGTTAGGATGGCCTACAGAACATTCTAGATTATTACAAAAAAGGAAAACCGACCCAAAGAGTCTTCCCGCCAATATGACTTACAGAAAATTCTAGATCAATATAGAATAGGGAAGAATGCCACTGGTTTTCCTTCTTGACTAAGAACTGCCCCTATAGCAACCTTGCTAGCATCACATTCTACATGGAAAACTTTGTTAAAATTAGGTAAAGAAAGAATTGGCTGCTCACTAACCTTTTTCTTAAGCAATTCAAAAGCTTCATTTGCTGATTGACTCCATGCAAACTTACACTTCCTTCCTCGTTTAATAGTTTCTAACATAGGAGCACATATATGTCTGGAATTTCTTATGAATTTCCTATAAAATTTAGCTACACCATGAAAGTTTCTAACATCTCCAACTGTTTTTGGCAGTGGCCAGGATAGTATAGCACTTACCTTATCTTTATCCATCTTCAAGCTACCTTGGGAGATCACAAAACCAAGATATGTCAGCTCCTCTTGCATGAATAAACACTTTTCCAAATTTATTACCGATTTCTCCTCATGAAGTCTTCTCAAAACCATGTCAATGTGCTCTAGGTGTTCTTCCTTTGTCTTACTGAAAATTAATATGTCATCTAAATATACTATGATGAACTTACCATTGAAGTCTTTGAGTATTTCATTCATAAGTCTCATGAAGGTACTAGGAGCATTAGAGAGTCCAAATGACATTACCTTCCATTCATATAATCCATCATTGGTTTTGAATGCTGTCTTCCACTCATCTCCAGCTCTTATCCTTATTTGATGGTATCCACTTTTTAAGTCAATCTTGGAGAAATACTTTACATCTCCCAAACAATCAAGCAAATCTTCAATTCTTGGCATTGGAAACCTATATTTGATCTTATTAATGGCTCTAGAATCAATGCACAACCTCTAGATTCCTTCCTTCTTGGGTGCCAAAACAACAGGTACAACACATGGGCTTAAGCTTTTTGTAATCAAACCAGAATTGAGTAACTCCTTTACTTGTCTAGCAATCTCCTCATTTTGTTGAGGTGTCATCTTGTATGCAGCCTTATTGGGTAAAGTAGCTCCAGGAATGAAATCAATACAATGACTAATGTATCTTATAGGTGGTAAAGACTTTGGCATACCTTCTGAAATCAAACCAACATACTTATCCAAAAGTTCTTTCACTTCATTAGGAATTGCCTTCTTTGTTTGAGTCTTCTTTCTGTCATTTCCAATGGGTTCTTGTGGTTGTGGGTTAGGCATCAAAAGAAAACAAGGCTTAGGTTCATCCTTCATGTCCCGTAAGAATTCCTTTTTATCAACTATCATAATTTTGGCTTCCCTCTCTTTATTTTCTTCTACTTCTTTATGATCAGCAAATGGAATCAATCTAATCACCTTTCCATCCTTCTTGATGGTGTATATATTGAGTTTTCCATCATGTTGTGCCTGCAAATCATACTACCAGGGCCTACCAAATAATAGGTGGCATGCATCCATGTCAACTATATCACACAAAATTCTATCCTTATACTTCCCAATCTGAAAATCAACCCATGCTTGCTCATTCACAAGAGTTTGTTGACCCTTTGTTAGCCATGAAACCTTATAAGGAAAAGGATGAGGTATTCTCCGAAGTTTTAACTTCTGAACCATCTCAAGAGAAACTAAATTCTTAGTAGATCTTGAGTCAATAATGACTTTACATACTTTACCTCCGGATTTGCAAGCAGTCCTAAAGATAGTTTTCCTTTGTGGTGGTTCCATAGTAGTGGGCACTTTCAAAAGTGTTCTTTTCATCATTAAACTTTCTCCTCTTTCAGGTACACTATCTGAGTCAGCCATCTCCTTCTCTTGATATTCATCATCTTGTACCAAATGTGTTCTTTTTTCACCTTGTGAACTTGAACTAGCTCTATCCAGACACCTAGATGCATAATGTCCCTCACTATTGCAATTGAAACAAATGATCGGACTTGCCCTTCTACCACCAAATCCACCTCTTGAGTTGCCTCTTCTACCTCTGAAATTACCTTTGAAATTTCCTTCGCTTTGACTGGTTTCTTGCTTTATCTCCTTACGATCTTCATGGTTTTGTCCTCTTCCTTGGAAATTTCCTTTTCCCCTTTGATTTCTTCCTCTTCCTCTGCTATTTTGTTCTTGCCTTCTTTTCAATTTGGCTTCCACCTTCAATGCTAGTTGATAACATTTCTGTACTGTATTAGGACACAATAAATTAAGTTCTTCTTGAATGTTCAACCTCAATCCATTGAGATATTTAGCAACTTTTACACTTTCACATTCACTTTGCTTTGTCCTTAGGTTTAATTTTTGGAATTCTTCAGTATAGGCAGTGACATCTATCTCTTTTTGTCTTAAACTTTGTCTCCTTCAATGAAGTTGGATTTCATAATCCTGATGTAAGTATGTTTTTCTCACCTTGGCACACATCCTTGTTCTTACCTTCTTTGACCCTTTCTCCTTGAGTGAAATCCCATCAAGTGAGGGCTGGTCCCTTCAACTTTGACTTGGTAATTTTTACCTTGTCCTTTTTTGCTATATTTTCACATTCAAAATGGTTGTTCAAGACTTCTATCCAATCCACAACAGCATCAGCATCCATCTTTCTCGAGAAGATGGGTAGGTCACCTTTGGCATCCTTCTTGCCGACTCTTTCAAGGGCTTCTATGAAGTATCTTTGGTCTGCAGGTAAGTTAACCACCTGCTGCTCAGGGGTATCCTCTTCTTTCCCTTCTTCCTCTTGCTTTGAGGGAACCTTTGCTCTCTTTTCCATCCGGCCCTTCAGCTTCTCAAATTCATCCAATAACCACTTATTGATTTTCTCATGTTCTTGCATCTTCTTTGCCAGTTCGGCATTGGTGACCATGTTTGATGTTTCAGCTTCTGACTCTGATCCAGACATAAAATCTAATTGCCTCAGGAGCTTTTCCCAAGCTCTGATACCAAAAATGATGCAAAGATAAACTCAACGGAAGCAAAAACGAAAGGAACCAGCACTAGAAAGAGATAGATAACAATACTTTTCTAATTAATTCATCAAATGAATAGTATATACACTTGCTCTCCTATAGATTTCTTCTTCCCGTAATTTCGTATCCAAAAACTTTCCTTCGTATCCAAAAACTTGACCTAAACCTAAACCTAAAAACTCTATTTATACTTGCTAGGATGGTCCACAGAACATTCTAGAGTATTGCAAAAAAGAAAAACCGACCCAAAGAGACTTCCTGCCAATACGACTTACAAAAAATTCTAGATCAATATAGAATAGGGAAGAATTCCCCACAATAGTCTGAACAAATCCCAAGAAAAGATCTTATCCTAATGACCAAATTGGGGAAAATCCCTCTAGTCGGCTTGTGTAGAAATCATGTCCAAAATAACTTTATGTGGGTGCTCCTGCACCATTTTTTTGAGAAAAGAGGGGTAAAAATTTATTAAGACAGAAATGAATACAACAAGGAGAGCTCAACAAGGAGCTCGATCCTGAGCAACAAGATCATCAAATTCTTGCACCATCTCCAAGGACAGTTGCCTCCTATCCCTAATATTCCAACCCGGATCATGACTAGAAGCCCATTTGGCTAAACAATCAGCAGCTCTGTTCCATTCACGAGGAATATACGTGAATCTAATGAACTGAAAAAGAGGTAGAGAAGAGAATAATCTGCTTAACAACAGTGGCCAGCTACCAACTAACATCCTCAAGCTCCTACGAAGAAAGCATGTTCACCACCACCCGGGAATCAGACTCACAGATAATCTTACTCCATCCTCGCAAGCAGCACTGTTCCACAGCATATAAAATAGCCTGAGCTTCCATGAGATTGTTAGTGTAATCACCCTTATGAACTGAGAAGAAAAATTTAACATCCCCAGAATTACAACGAGCCACTCCCCCAATACCAGCAGGGCCAGGATTCCCACGGGAAGAACCATCAGTGTTAATTCTCAAAACTCCATAGGGAGGAGGAGTCCAGTGCCCATCCCGGTTAACCCAACCCTTCCTCTGATGGTGAAGCTACCTGGACACAGAAGGAAACCTTTGAGTTGCAGCCCCATCCTGAAGATGAAAATTGAGGCGATTACAGATAGCAAGATCAACCGGATCCATACCCCCATCAAGCTCACACTTCACATGAATAGTTTCCTGAAGAGAATGTGATATCTTCCACCAAAGATGCAAAACACCAAGCTGAACATCTTGGAATATGCGACAATTCCTCTCCAACCAGATATGCCAAAGCATGAAAGATGGGCCAGCAATCCAAGCAGCATGGAGAGAAGAAGACTTGGAGGGAGCACTGCCCAAGCGGGCCCAGAACTCAGGCAAAGAGGAAGCATGCCTACAAGAGCAACCCCAAGCGCTCCACCAAAGGTGCCATATTTGAGTAGAATAGGAGCAATGGAAAAACAGATGGGAGACAGACTCCTCTCCATTACCACACAAAACACAATAAGAGGGGCCCTGAAATCCCCGTTTGCAAAGATTATCCCAAGTAAGACAACGGTTGTGAGCCACTAGCCACATGAAAAAATTGCACTTGGACCAAGAAACTTTATTCCAAACTTGCTTCCACCAAGGAACCTCAGCATCCCCAAATAATTGTCTAGTCATCTCCTGATACCCAGCAGAGACATGATATTTACCAGACAAGGTACTGCCCCAAGCCAAAACATCTGGACCAAGCAAAGAGGAACACTCCCTAGAGGCTAGAATTTGAGAAAGCTCCTGACGATCTCTGTCTGTACCTCCAGGAGGCCAATCAGAAGAATGCTTCCATCTGTAACCAACAACAGGTCCCAATTGATAAGGAGTCTTGTAATGAGCCACTTTATCCCATCCAGCGGCAAGAAAAGAGTCACAAAGAGACTGAAGATGAGGGTACACGGATAAAATGGAAGGGAATCCATCCCAAGCATCGGACCAAAACAAAGCCTGAGAACCTCCTTTACATATCCAGAACAGACCCCTCTTCACCAACATCGCACTTATCTTCAAAGTATGCCAAACCATTGAGCCACAACCTTCAAGAGGAAGTGCAGAAACAGAGCAAGGATCAGCACCATGAAAATATTTGTGAGTGATAATACGAGCCCAAAGTTGATGTTGTCCAGAGCACCATCGCCAATAAAGTTTAGCAGCCAAAGCTTGACTACTAAAGAGAGCAGATCGTAGACCAAGACCACCCTCCTTTTTAGTCCTACAAACAGTTGCCCAATTAACCAAGCTCCATTTAGTACTACGCAAATTACCACTCCAAAGGAATTGTTGGGAAAGAGTGTCAAACTCCTTGAGAAAGTAAATAGGAGCAGCTTGAACCATGCTTCTATAAGTAGGAAGAGCTTGGATAACAGCTTGAAGAAGAGTAACCCGGGCAGCAGTAGAAAGCCATCTATGAGTCCAATGATTTACCTTATCCTGAAGCTTGGAAATCAAATTTTGTCAGAAGAGACGTGGCTGCCTAGAAACAGCAATAGGAATGCCAAGATAAGTCAAAGGAAGTGACCCAATCTGAGATCGGAGGATACCAACAATCCTGTGCTGAATAGAATCAGGAGTGTTAAAAAAGTAAATGGAAGATTTGTGCTCATTAACTTTCTGGCCTGAAGCTGCCAAATAAACGTCCAAAGCATGTCGAAAGGCTTCAACTTCCTTGATCCTAGCAAGACCCGCAAGAGCAAAATCATCAACAAATTGAAGATGGGAACGAGAAGGTAAGCCATTACCCCACCGCCAGCCTTGAATAGAATTCTGGGACACCTGATACTTAATGAATCTGCCCAAGCCTTCAGCCATGATGATGAATAGATATGGGGAGAGAGGGTCACCCTGGCGTAGGCCTCTAGAAGCACCAAATAGTTGAGAAGGTTGACCATTAATAAGAACAGAAAAAGAGGTAGAGGTAACACAACTCATAGTCCAACTCACCCAGTCAGAGCTAAATCCAAAAGAAAGAAGAATACTCCTTAGGAAACTCCATTTAACTCTATCGTAGGCCTTAGCCATATCCAGCTTAACAAACATTGCTCTCTCCCTTGAAGTAGCCATAGAGTGAATAGCCTCAGTAGCAATAACCACCCCATCCAAAATTTGTCTGCCAGCAACAAAACCACCTTGTTCTTCTGAGATAATAATGGGAAGCCACCTTTTTAGTCTCTCAGCAATCAACTTAGTAATAACTTTGTAAACCACATTACATAAGGCAATTGGTCTAAAAAACTCCAATTGATTAGCACCCTCTCTCTTAGGAATAAGAGTCAAGAATGTAGAGTTCAAAGCTCGAAGCATCTGCTTGCTAGCATAGGATTCCTTAACCACCTCCAACAAATCATGATTAATGATGTCCCAAAATTCCTGAAAGAATTCAACTGGAAAGCCATCAGGACCAAGAGCCTTCCCCTTAGGCATGCCAAAGACCACCTCCTCCAGCTCTTCCAAAGAGATTGGACGCATGAGGTAATCATTCATTTCCTGAGTGATAAGGGAAGGAATACAGGACAAAATAATATTTTCTTCATTATTAGCAGGAGGAGAGTCCTCAGAGAAGAGGGTAGAGAAGTACCAAGTAGCCTCCTGGAACAAAGCTGGCAAAGAATTCAGTTGGATACCTTGAGAATTAACCAAAGAAGAGATAGTGCTCTGATTCCGGCGAGATTGCACTGTTTTATGGAAAAAGGCAGTGTTTCGATCACCTTCCTGGAGCCAATCAACTCTAGCCTTTTACTTCCAAAAAATTTCCTCTCGAAGTTCCCATTCTTCTAGAGCTCTAGAAGCAAGGGATTCAGCCTTGCCGAAATCCTCTGAGAAACCTCGATCTCTAATCTCCCTTGTGATGACATCAAGATCTTCTTGAGCAAGCCTCTTCATAAAGTGAAGGTTCCCAAAGCATTGCCTATTCCATATTCTGAGCTGCCTTTTAACATGTTGAAGCCTTTTAGAAAATGAGAACATTGCAGTACCATATGCAGGAGCACCATCTTTCCACCAACAGAAAACAAAATCACGAAGAGAGGAGTCACGAAGCCACATCAACTGGAACTTAAAAGGAGGATGCTTTGGAACACAAGCCCCTATAGCAGAAAATTTGATTGGCCAATGATCTAAACCCCTCCAATCAAGGATTTCCAAAGAGATAGTAAGGGTGCCACTAACCCAGAAGCAAGAAACAAGAAATCTATCCAAACGTTCTGAGATAGCAGCAACACCATTCCTGCGATTATTCCAAGTATAGAGACCATTAGAAGGCTTAACATCAGAGAGATGCAAAAGAGATATGTGTTGCCAAAGAAGAGCAGAAGAAGGCCCCAATCTAGCCAAACCACCATGCTTCTCCTCCAGACTTAAAACTGAATTGAAGTCCCCTGCTAACACCCAAGGATGATAAGGATGACAATTTCTAACATATTGAATATGTTTCCAAAGTTCCTCCTTTCCCGCAAGATCAACAGGTGCAAACACATTAGTAACCATGATTACCTCTCCTGAGTCTAGAGCAGAAGCAACCATAGAGAGAGCTGAGCGAGAAGACACCCAGCCAAGGGGAGAAATTTTTTGAGGATCCCAAAATATAGCTAAACCACCAGCACTGCCTGTTACCCCAACACACTGGCATTGGCCACGAAACCAAATACTAGAGGCATGTTGGACCATAGACTCCACAGAGAGCTTAGTCTCTTGGATACAAAAAACATTAGGACTATGATCAACCACCAAGTTATGAATAGCCTTTTGTCTAGGGATGCTATTCAACCCCCTAACATTCCATGAGAGAATAATCATTCATTGGGTAGAATTGGGAAAATGAGAATCCAAAGGTTTCACTGAGCCAGACTCAATCAATATATCTCCTGTGAGTTTAATCTTCTCGTGGTCTGTTTTGCGCCCACTCCTTAGAGGAGGAGTAAAAGAAACCCGCTTAAAGGGTCGAGGCATTCCCTTGCCCTTACCTGATGGTAGCACATCCTTAACCAAGTCAGCCAAAACAACATCATTATCCTCCAACACCGTAGGAGTCACCAGAGCCTCTGTCACAAGAACTACAGGGACCTCATAGTTCTGATATACTACAACTTGGGATGCCCCACAAGCGTCATTAGGAACAGATCCCTCATCTGGGCAAACTGGATCAGAAGAGATAGGAGGAGGAATACCCTCCTCTAGAACCATACTATCCAGCACCTCAAAGCGGTTAAAACCTGAATCAGATAATCTTTCTTTCAAAGGCCTCTTTTGATCACGTCCCTTAGCTCGAGGTCGAACAGGGGTAAATCCATCCTTATCCTGCATTTGAGCCTTACCCTTACCTGTAGCATCTTGCGGATTCATCCCCTTAGAAGTATTAGCCATCTGAGATTGTCCTTTCCCTATAGTATCTGCCAAACCACCAGCATTGCCAGCTGTAGAACCATCCACTCCTTTGAAAGTCGAGTTACGGGGGCACTGACGTTGTAAATGACCATACTCATGACAAATTCGAGAGCGGAAAGGGAGGGATTCATAATCTAACTGCTGCACCCAAGAAGAAGCCCCAAGACAAATTTCCAAAGAATCTGGTAATGGGTTATTCAAATTAATTTCAACACAAATTCTAGCATAAGAAATAACCTTTTTATCGAGGGATTGATGTGCAATCGCAGTTGGCTTCCCCAACAAAGCAGCAATTTGTTGAAGGATGTCTTCACGCCAAAATTCCAAGGGAAGGCAAGGCAAGCGAACCCAAACTGGCACTGTTGAAGGGAGATCCTCAACAGAATTAAATCCTGAATGCCAGGGTTTGACAAATAACCCCACATGGTTGTAGAAATAAGGGCCTCCTTCAAAAACACGATCACGATTAGACATGCAAGAGAATACAACAAAAAAAAACTATTCCCTGCCAACATAATCTCCATATTGCCTTCCACCTGCCATGAGCGGTGGATCCATGCCTCAAGAGCGGATAAGGAAATCCGGATTCCAAGAAATTTGCATATCAAAGCATGCTTGGTCCAATATTCAATGTCCTCCATTACAGTCGTTGGAGGAATAACCAGAACAGGGCGATCATGGCTACGCGGAAAACAACCATTAACTTATTTCAACTTGGAGCTCTCCCCTGAATAAAACGATTCAGATCGCATTGCATGCATAGTTGGAGAAGAACCATCTGTTCTCACCAACACAGAAGAAATCCCAGGCCCTGCCATGCAAACAATAAAAAACCCCAATCCAAAATTGACTGCAGAAGATTTCCAAAAACACCTACGCAAACTATGTCCAGCAGCTAGCAATCCAAACAGAACAGAAAAAAAGTAAAGATCAAACAACAAGAACAGGCTAGGGGAAGAACCCTAGCTCAGCCGGCAGCCAACGCTTCTCCACATTCTTCTCAAAAAAACTCAATAGAAAGCATTTTTTGGTATTTTACCACTCCTGCACCATTTTGTTTCTCTCTGTTCCGTAGATTTACTTTTATTTCTAATGGTCACTCTTCTTATATGTTTCCACATTCTCTCTTTGTTCAATATGGAAACTTTTTCTTTCTCCCTTCAGAATGTTTTTATTTCTCTCTTTGTTTGTAATAGAAACATTCTTGTGTGTAGATCATTTATGATCTCTGTTTAATAACACATTCATTATTTTACCATAATATGGTATTAGAGCTATTTTTTTCAAAAAATAATTTCATTATTGAAAATTTCAATATCTATAATTTCTTCATAATTGTTTAGACTAACAGATTTTCAAAATCTCTGCTTGGGTGTGTTTATTTTTTTGTTTTTGCAAGAAATTCGTTTTTTGTGGGAAGTGGACTTTTTTGCAATTTTGTGGCTTTTTTTGGCATTTTTGACATTTTTTTTTGCACATATTTTGCAAAGGGCAACATCTAGAGTGTTTTAGACCCCCTGCCTCTGTTTTTGTCCAACAATTTCATTTTTCATCACTTTTTTACAGTGAAATCTGCCATTTTTTAGGTTTTTCAAAAACAACTAGGGTTCCCTGCAAAACTCTCATGTTATTTGTTGTTTTGAATTTTTGGAGACTAATGGTGGGTTTTTGCAGATCTCAATTGGGTTGGACTCTATTTTCTGGTGCATCATTTTTCGTGACTCAATTTTCAAGCCAATGGGTTCAGAATCTAATTTCTGATTTTTTTGGGTTTTCCCTCAATCTACCTCGAAGTTCGTGCCTCTTCAGATATTCACATTTTTTGAATTAAAAATGTGTCATGGCATCTCTCACCAATCTTCTCTTAGAAGACAGTCAATGATTCAACGGAAAGAACTACTACATCTAGAAGCAGAGAATGATGACAATCTTTGAGTACCATCGCCTTGAGGTGCTTGTTCTAGATACTAACACTTGTCCTACCATGGTCTATACTACCATAGACCATTATTGCAAAACATACAGAGCGGATTCCCTTGCGAATTTTTGTTTTGAAGTTAGATTGACCATTAAGGGAGAGGGTATTAGAGTTAAATCTCTCTAATTTTGTTTCTGTCTTTCGTAGATTTACTTCTATTTTTAATGGTCACTCTTCTTCTATGTTGCCATATTCTCTCTATGTTCAACATGGAAACTTTCTCTTTCTCTCTTTAGAATGTTTCTATTACTTTCTCTTTGTTTGTTATAGACACATTCTTGTGTATACTTGTATATATAGATCATTTGTGATCTTTGTTTAATAACACATTCATTATTTTACCATAATAGAAATAGCCTTAGCCAATCATGAAAATTGTAAATTGTAACTCCCAAAATGGATAGAAAACTTCAGAAAACTCCAACAATGATAAAGATGTTTAGAACAATATAGTTTCCCATCTAAGTGCCCTTGAATTGCTGAAGAAGACATTGAAACTCTAATGGACCAACTCTAGAAAGCTCATTTCCCTCCTTAGCAATACACGGACAGCAAAAGTAATGAATGAGTAGCAAATCCTCCCCCTTAATTAGCCTCTGACAAAGTGATTTGCAGTAAGCTTCTTTCAAATTTGACTTCACAAGTATGCTAAACAGTGACCTCCAAGATGAAATGACCAAGATATTCTCCAAAAATTTGTGTCCCAATAATGTAGACAATGCTGCCCGTACGGGTTTTGTCCTTACAAACCCTGAGCTGAACCAACTCTAGAACCACATGGTTTTCTCCAAGAAGAATATCAGAAATGATAAACTCAACATGCCCAATGAGAGCCTGAATGCCCCTTTTATAACTTTTTAGCTGCTTTTTCAGAATAGAACTTTTTCCACTATTCTCTCAAGAATGTGTTTTTGGAAATGCTTTTTTCATTTTATTTAAATAAAATCACGTTTCTTTTTAATCTCCCAATACAAATTTAAATAATAAATGCTTATGCATTAAAATAATCACATTTGGCTTTGTATGACCATTCTTCCACTAATCAGAGTTCACATTTTGTCAAATGGTTGGTGTGTTTTCCATGCACAATTCCACACCAAAATTCTCATGACGTTCACATATAATAAACCCAATACTTGGTGGAGATTACTTCATTTCGTGCCATCCACTCCTTGTTTTATCCTTGGGGACTCCAATTGCATGATGCGTAGTTCCAGTATTTCTCTATTTGAAGAGAGTATGGAATCCCTCTAACCTGATCTCTTGCACGATCAAGAGACATTATCTTTTTGATTTTGTGGTTGTAAAATGGCTATTGGAGATATGTGATTGCAACATGGAATAATTTTGACAATACTAGGAAGTCTTCGAAAGGCACATCCACGGGTTTTTTAAATAGTCAGATGACTTTTCAATAAGAATCTATGGCACAGTTTATTATCATCGGGTTTATAAGACCAATCTATGTGCCATGCACAAGTGCCGCCCACCTTAAAATCTGACTGGGCTGGATGTTCATGTTTGATGAATGTTGGTTGGACCCTTCCATAACTTTGTTCTTCTATCAATTAAAAGAAGAAAGCCCAATCATGGACATTTTTGAGTCTTTGATCAAGTTTATATATGTGTCAGGGTATGAGGAGAGCTCATTACAGCTATGTATATCGAGCCCTTATTCTTCAAGAGTGAAAACATACCCTCTCATGTTGCTAGTTGTTTAAGAGATGATTCAAATTAGCTCCAGAATGAGAATGAACCATACATATTGATAAGCTCATGTAGGTGTTCCTTCAATAGCATTGTAAATTTCATGAATATCTTGGTATCCCCAAGTTATTGTTGCATATCTGATTTCTTTGAATTTGAGATTTGAACATTGAACTGATCATTCGTGCCTTTGAACCAACACATTGGTGTTCTAAACTTGAATCCGGACTTGTTCCATCCTTTTGAATCAACGAACTCCTGAATCTGCATCCTTTGACTGGAAGATGCTGAGTCTTCGGACTTGGATCCACGTGAACCACTGAACTTTTTCAACAGGTAAAATGTGGTTCAGAACCACTTTGTACCATCTGAACCTATTTTCTCGATCTTGAACTTTGGCACATGTGTCCTTTGCTTTGCTGTTATAACAATTCATTTGAACATTGCCTTCATAAAGCAAGATTTCACAGAGCACTTTTCAATATTAATAAGAGGAGAATCGTTAAGAAGACTGAAATTCCAAGTTCAAAATTGGGGTTCAAAACACCAACAGTGTCCATAATGGACTTATTAAAAATAGTAAGAGTGGCAGAATTTATTAAGATAATATCTTATACTTTCTATAATAGTCAACTACTTGTCTGTAGTCCGTCTTTCAGTCTAGATAGGAATGTTTCCTATCCTGTCTCTAGTTTTGTTTCTAATTCCGTCTTCAGTCTACGTTGTTTCTTTTAGAAACAACGCCCTTGTAATTCTTTATAAGGAACACATTTGTTCCTCTGTTAATCAATGAATCATTCGGAAATCCGTTAATCTGCCAACTCTTCTAGAATCTTGTAACATGGTATCAGAGCGAAGTTTTTTTTTGAAAATAATAATTTCTTTTCAGAAATTATCAGTAGCTATTTTCGAAATTAAGTATCCGTGATATTTTGCTTCAAACTGGGTTTTTCCATTCGGAGAAATCTCACTGTAAATTGAGAGCAGGGTTTCCGTTTTCTGTGAGAAATTCATAGAACTCCTGGTTTTTGGCTAGGGCTTGTGAGACCAGTAAAGGGTGTTTTTTCTGCAAATCACGGCTCTACATTTTCTCTGGTCGGCTTGTGTTCTGCCTGGTTCGTGGTTCGAATGTGCCAACTTTCGGCCGCAGTCTACAAGGCCTGAAGTCGTGCGTTTTTTGGCTGTTTTTTACTGCCGTTTTTCTTGCAGCCGGGCTTTAGCTTTCATGCGCCTGTAACAGCGAAATGGTGTTTTTGCCATGCTTCTCAGCTCCTGTTTTTTTTTCTGACGTTTTTTAAAACAAAACGGCTCTCAATCCGGCCTCTGCGATTTTCCTAAATTTGCGACTGTTTTTGGAAGGTCCTCTGTCTTTTTGGCCACTGTTTGCTTCATATTTGGAGTCGTTTTTTTGCATACTCAGTCTATAATCGTGCTTGGGAAGCAGAATCGACCATTTTTATCAAGAAATCTGAAGATTTTTCAAGCATTTTTCAGCCAAGGCCGTTTTTTTTCGAAACCCTAATTTTTGGGGTCGAAAAAATATTTTTTTTGCAGATTCTTTGTGGGTTTTTTGAGAGCTCAACTGGGCTGTCGTCCGTTTTTTCTGGGTGCCTCGATTTTTGTGCCTCGATTTTCGAGCCAGCGGATCCAAAAAATGACAGCAGATTCTTTCTGGGTTTTTCGAGCTCTCTTCTGGGTCATTCTCTGATTCTTCTAGGTCTTTCATATTTTTGCTTCGAAAAACGTGCCTTCACAGATTTTCACAGTTTTTCATTGAAAAACGTGTCATGGCATCTCTGACAAATATTCTGCTCGAACATAATTCCAAATTCAATGGTCGCAATTATGGAATCTGGAAGCAGCGCATCATCGCAATCTTCGAATATCGAAACACCGATCAACTTGTTCTGGGTGTTACACAACGTCCGGCTTCTCCGGGTCCTGATCAAGGCGAAGCTGCATTTTTCGCCTTCTAAATTTGTTTTTGTTTTTAATGGGTTTGTTGATTTTCTCCTCAAAAATCATTTCAAGTTGTCTGTAATACGCAAGGTTGTGTGAGATTCTGGGTTTGTTGATTTTCTCCTCAAAAATCATTTCAAGTTGTCTGTAATACGCAAGGTTGCGTGAGATTTTGGGTTTGTTGATTTTCCCCTCAAAAATCATTTCAAGTTGTCTGTAATACGCAAGGTTGTGTGAGATTCTGGGTTTTACCGTTTTTTCCACAAAAACGAAGTTTTGTAAATGCAACTTATTTTGAGTCATAGCACTCTTCTGGCAAAGCTTCTTGGTTTCAGCATTTTGTAGATCCAGGGAGGGTCTCAATTATCACAGAATGTTCCGACATCCGTACGTTGACCATGAAGGGAGGGTATTAAGATAATATCTTATACTTTCTATAATAGTCAACTACTTGTCTGTAGTCCGTCTTTCAGTCTAGATAGGAATGTTTCCTATCTTGTCTCTTTTTCCTTCAGTCTAGATAGGAATGTTTCCTATCCTGTCTCTAGTTTTGTTTCTAATTCCGTCTTCAGTCTACGTTGTTTCTTTTAGAAACAACGTCCTTGTAATTCTTTATAAGGAACACATTTGTTCCTCTGTTAATCAATGAATCATCCGGAAATCCGTTAATCTGCCAACTCTTCTTGAATCTTGTAACAGAATTAAGTCAAAAAGGCTCTATAAGAAATTGTGTTACTAATTAGTAATTTGGGCATAAGAATATGAAATCACACCTAATACTGCTTCCAGGATTCCCTAACCCTTATCACTAGTCTAGGGGAATCAACTGTATAGGTTAATGACTCCATCAGGTTGAGCTACCTTAGAAAGTTGACATTTCCCAGAGAAAGTTAGCGACAACTGCATTGCTAGAGAACCTGAAAATGAGGACATCACACATTCAGCGGTCCAAAAGTTGGACACCTATTTCTCGCTCAGTCTTATGATTGACGAGGATGCTATTAAATTTTCCATTTTACACTTGGTAAGAATTGCACACTATTGTTGCCATCATGGTGTTACTACTCCAGGACACCAAAACATAACAACCTATAATGAATTCAAGCAAAGCCTCATAAAATTATTTGATCAAAACCATCTTGAAAGGCACTTCAAAGAATTAACACAACAAAGAAAAGAAGGATCCATAGAGGATTATGTAGCATAATTCCTAGATCTATGATCTGATTTCCAATTTCCAACATATCAGTTGCAATCTCCTTGCACTTCCTTTTTATCTAATTTTTGGCTGAGCTTTGATCTCATAAATAGAAATTATATAAGAGGTTTGTTTGATAACCAAATGCTGAATTATCTAGTCTGATTTACTTCCTTTAACTTGGAGTTGCAAGCTTGAAGAACTAGATAGTTTAATTTGTTCTCATTTGAATGCCACGTTTATGTTTTCTTTTTTAAAATTTAAAATATAAATAAAGTGCTGCTAATTGCAAGTGACTGCAAAGTGGGCAAAATGGAGTTTCTTGGATTTTCAAATTTGTTAATTGTTTTAATACAGTAAGACACTTTGTGGAAGTTGCCAGTTTTGGTTTATTTCTTTAGGAAGTGAGCATTTCCATTATATTCACTTTTAGTTTAACGGATTAGTCACAACTCTTTTCTATTTCATGGCACCAAGCCAAATGTGACGTGACAATTTTTTTTATGGTTTTCAAAACAAATTCCTTAGTTCAACATATTAAAATTTTCATGGATGAACTATGATTTAAGCCAACAACCACATATTTCCTGCTGTGGTGTTTTACCATTGACCTTGGTGATTGGTCTATCCATAGTTTAGGTATGGCCAATTTTCCAAGATCCCACTTGAGCCACGCTACAGGGGCTCAAGGATCTTCACCTGGCCTGGATTTGATACCATTTCAAACTCTTTCATCAAATCTGATATCTGTACTTGTCATCAATTTCTTACTTATAGAATCATGTACCCTTAATGCTTTTTTTTGACAGCCATACCCAATGTAACGATATTTAATGCTTTTAAGTTTTATCATTTCTAATTGAGACCTTTTGTTCTTTTGGTATATGTGCCAAACGTCCAAATACCCCACAAGAGGAGCACTTGATGGCTTAATACCAGATAAAGGTTTGTTTAGGAATTGTTCGTTGGATTGTTTTGTAGGACTCCTATATAACAGAAATTGTTCTACCCAAATGTTTTTGTCAAAGTTCTTTTCTTTCAACATATTGTGGGCCTTTTCAACAAGGATTTTATTCTTCCTTTTAACAACTATATTGTTTTGAGGAAATGCATAATTTTCTTTTAATGCCATGTTTTATAAATTTAATAAAAAAAAACTTGATTTATATTATCCCCCATTATTTGGTCTTGTGACTTTTATGTGTTGACCACTGGTTTTCAGAAAAACTCTTAATTCTACAAAATTTTCAAAAGCTTATGATTTTCCAGCCCAAAAATATATCCAAGTTTTGTATAAGAAATCTTCAGCGAATGTGAGAAAAAAAATATTGCCATGGGACCACACAAATCAGTATGAGTCATTTCAAGAGGTTATTTAGCCCTGGTAGACATAACAGTTGGTAAGTAAACCAACTCTATGTTGTTTCTGAAAAATATATTTTTCACTCTTCTGAACTATTTCAATGAAAGACAACCTCCAACCCTTTCGTTTTGTTAAGAAAAATCAAGACACTAGACTAAGATGTCTCTACCTTTGTGTCAAATCTGACCTTTATGCATTTCACTGGTTTTAGGGGCTGATTTCATGAGGGAAGTAAAGTGGAAACATTTTATCATCTGTCATGGTGGCTTGTGCAACAACTACATGTCTATGTGATTTGTATACTGTTTCATTGGCGTATTTGTTTTAAACCAGCAGCAGAAGAGAATGATCTTCAGATCATCTACAACACACAAATGATACAATGGAAATATTGTGAATGACTTCCTGACACAATGGGAAATTAACTAGAACTTTGTGATTGGAAAAACAAGGAAAGTAGCTGCTAATAAAGGTTTCTTTATTTCTAAGCCTCCTCTGTATTATGACACCAAAGGAATAGAATTTCTGTGCATCAAAACTTGAGTACCAATTTATACGAAGACAACATTAGGCTTCTACAGTTAGCTTTGGTCCTCAAAATATTTGGAGAGTGACAAATCAATTGATTTCCAGATTTGATTGTCGTTTTTTGACTAAGCATGGACTGCTCTCTGCTGATCTCCTAAAGTCCATTTATGCTTCCAATGGTGGTCTCCTCTGTATGTTGACACTAAAGGATTTAGAATTTTTGTGCATAAAAACTTGAGTACCAATGTGAACAAAGACAAAATCAGGTTTCTATAGTGAGCTTTGGTCCTCAAGATATCTAGAAAGTGAAAAGTCAATCAATCGTCACATATGATTGTCATTTCTCAACTAAGCACGGACTGCTCTCAGCTGATCACTCTGAGCCTATTTATGCTTCAAATGGTTATTGACTGCCACCAGATAGTAGGCTCTTGAATCAATTTGTAGGTTGTACCCGTTATACCCTATCCATAACTGAATTTTGTGGTCTGATATAGGTAGTTGGTCTTCAAGTAAACCTTCACCCAAGTGCCTCCTGGATGTTTCACAGGATCACATTGTACAATTAAACATATCAATATTTCTGCACTAAATGCATACTTAAATGACAAAATGATGTGCTTGAAAAATCATGAGCACTTAGGTGTCTAAAAGAAACTGTTAGTAGAAGCTGAACAAATGTATGAGAGGTCCTCTGCCACTGACCAAAACGGCACAAATGAGTGTCCCAATCGGATTCCCCAATTGTCCACAGTATAAAATTCCTGTAAAGGTAAAAACTAAATTCAATGTGTCCTCTTATTCATGAAATATTAAAAATCCAATGCTCAATCCTACCATATTGTTTCATAAACAACATAATTCTGAGGTATACAGAGCTATAACATATTATTATAGACTATAATTCCAATAAAAATTTGCAAACATGCATATAGGAATGGAACTGAGAGTATCTATATGTTACCAGCTTACTGAATGCATATATCTTTTACGAACTTACTTTGTAGCCCACCTTATAGGAGGCTGAGAAGGATATAAAACTGTTACCATGTTCATATTGCTTTGTAGCAAAATTTTCTGTAAGTCTATAAAATCTCTGTTATGGTGAAGTTCTTCTAAGTTAATGCTTTATTGTTCTCAGGGATTGTTTGAAGGCTTAAAAGCATATAGAACAACCGATGGTAGAACCATTCTCTTTCGTCCAGAAGAGAATGCCCTCCGGATGCAAATGGGTGCAGACCGTCTGTGTATGCCAGCTCCATCGGTGGAACAATTTGTGAATGCTGTTAAGCAAACAGTATTGGCCAACAAACGCTGGGTAATATTTGTTTTGTGATTTCCAATATTATTAGTTTTGTCTTCCTAATATGCTGTGTGTGGATAAATAATCATATTAGCATGTGGTTGCAGATACCACCTTATGGCAAAGGGTCACTATATATTCGTATACTCTTAATGGGTAGTGGTCCAATTCTAGGACTTGGCCCAGCTCCAGAAGTTACATTCATTACATTTGTTTCTCCTGTTGGAAACTATTTTAAGGTTGGTCTCCATGTTACTTTGTTTGTTTTTACTTGTTTTCTGTATTAAAAAAACAAAAAGGCAATAGTTTTCTGTGTTTAATGGGTAGATTGTGTTGCTATTTTTGCATCTACCTAGAAAACACAGAAAACACTTTTTTTGGATTGCAAAAAATTACTATCTTCAAAAAGGAAATAGTTAACACAGGCATTGGTTTGCTGAAAGAGCTGAATTTTAGTAGATTTAGCATGATAAAAAGGAATATGATGTTCTGCAATAGTAATATTATAGTATATGGAGGACAATTAGATGACAATGTTTGAGACATAGATACCTTCAAAACCCAGATGGTGGCAGAGTTTTGTATGCAACATTAGAAGGGTATCATAAATAATCTTACACAACTTAATATTTTACTATGGAATTAAGAGGAAGACAGCCTCTTTCTATGTTTTGCTTGATTAGTCATCTGCTAGAACAGTTGGAGAAATCCTCTTGTACCAAGTTTGACTTGCACAGTATATAACTACATCACCATCACCCTCTGAAAAATACAAAAAAATGTTAAAATCACTGACAACTAGAGTGTTAAGGAATTTCGATGAGGAATATTTTGGTTTAGAAAGAGATCGACATACTCATAATGGTCTCAAAGAAACACAAATTAACAAGATAGAGTTCTTAGCACACATAAAGGTTCCAGAAACTGCATCAAATTATAGGGACCTTTGGTTATTCTGGTAATCCTCCAAGTTCAGCAGTGACCCCAGTGCTTTGGCGATTAGCAGGCACAGTAGTTGACCCTCTAGGTGCTCTAGTGACTGATAGGTGCACCAATGACTCTCTCCAAGCAGTGATGATCTTTGATTGTCATGACTTAAAGCTTTTTGTTCTCGCTTACCTGATTTGTGCTCCTTCAGTGATTAATGTGGTTGTTGAAGTGAATAAAAGATTGCGTGAGTTTATGGCAGGATAAAAATGATGTTTAGGGATAAAGAGTTGCCTATATCAAAATGATATTTAGGGTTAAAGACTTGCCATTATCAAAATGACATGTAGGGCCTTTGTTTTAACTTGTTTCATCCTAAATCAGATTAGGTATTTGTGCATCCTACAGTTGAAGTTTGTAGGAGTAATATGCGCAATGGCTATAAAGAGACTCTAGAAGTTTGCTATCACATGTAGTTTGACATGCATGAAGTAACAAAGGAGATGGAGATGCGCTCACAGGACTATCAAGGGTTATCAGCGAGTTTTTAGCCTCAAATCTTCGATGGAATTTCCATATTTTAAAATTTCACAAATGGAAAAGGAAACACATAGTGTGAGGAAGATCTTAGGAGCTTGTGAGGAAGGACCAGCCAATGTATGTACGTTGTAATATATCCTTAAATAGAGGAGTTAGTTATTGTTGCTATTTAAAGTTTGTTGTAGGGTATTTAATGATGTTATCACAAATTTAGAAAAAAAAGATTGTGAGCAAGAAGCATTAGTGTAAAAAATGATTAAGTTCTTATAAAGAATATTAATATAAATTATGTATGTTTTATTTTTTTTAGTTCAGATTCTAACTTTTTAAAATTATTTTTCAGTTGTCCTTTGGGAATTGTGTTAGTTTTTATTTGTACATAATTAGAATCTTTAATGAATTCTTATTTGTTATATCTTTAGTTTGATAAGATTTATTGTTATTTCTTTGTTAATTCTTGTACCAGGGTTTGAGTCTTGAATAAGTGCAAGAAGTTTAAGCCCACTTATGGGGGAATTTTTACATTTAGCCATTTTCACGAAAAGTATCTCCATGAAACGGATTCATGCTAATATGGAATAAGGTAGTGTTCTAATTGGAGTTCCCAAGCTTAAATATGAATTGAGCTCTTGTGTGCCACAAAGACCCCAAACCAGAATACATGAATGTGAGCTTGTTTAAAATGGGGCCGTGTGTGAAACGTGATTGTGTTCCAAATAGGGTCACGCTTCAAAATTTTTTTTTTTTTTCTATTTTTTTCTTTTTTTCCAAATTCACAACCTATTAAAAAATTGGTGACATTTTTATGATGGGGTCATGTATAGGGAACATAACCCCATTTCATAAAATTTGATATCTTCCCCCGAAAATAGCTTCTGGTTTAGCTTTGGGAAAAGGCTTGGTTAACCAACCTCTACCCTTGAAACTAGTTTGATTTTAACCTTGAGGCCATCTCAATTTGTAAACAAAATATGCAATTTGGCCAAGTATCAGATCGTATTTTCTGCAGAATATTTTGATTCAAAAACCCCATTACAAATTAGACTATGACGATTCCAAATATGAAATTTTTTAAAAATTTGATTATTTTTTCAAATTTTCAATCAATGTCTACTTAAATAAGTGTAGAAAGTAGAGATGACAAGCTGTCTTCTTATTTTAATAACTTTTTTATTTGAAGGTTGCTTTAAAAAAAAATAATATGACATCAAACTACAATAAATTCTATACACTTGAATTTTTTTTAGGAATAATATCTTTATGTCAAATTATGCTTGCAATACACAAGAGGTTCTACAAATAACTACTATGCCTAATAAAAAAAAATTCAATAAAAAGATGCTAAAGGATAGTCATCAATCTTGATTGTGTTACATAGCATGTCCCAAAAGGATTCAGAGAAAAAGTTTCATTTAGGTCAAGTTGTGCTTGTTATACATAGACATAGTACGGTCCTGAAAAAGAGACTAATAAAATGTAGTTTTTAACTTTTTAGTAACGCCTTTTTAAAATGAAATTGTATCATCTAGGTATTTAGATGAATTCCATATTTGGAAAGTAGACTTAGAGCTCTACAATTTTTATTATTGACCTTTTTTAGTTTCAATCTCTTAAGTGTTTCAAATATTTAGGTCAAACATGATGAATTTGGAAAAAAAAAAAACATTCAATTTTTGGCCAAAAAGTGGACTTAACTTGCTGCCACCCTCTTTTAAATTTTTTTCTTTGCTCTTAATTATTCTAATAAAAAATAGTTTGTTATTTGTTGTTTTTCTTTGTTTGCTCGTTGAACCATGAGCAATACTCCATTATTGCCCTCCCAACCTGTGTCACAAGGTTCGCCGAATTTCCGGCTCCGGGTTCGAAAATTGGCGAACCTAAATTTTCTTTTAAAAATTTGTATAAATTTGTCTAAAATTTGTCGTTTTGAAACCATAAGTGCAAGTTGTAGGTCGCTATTAATAAAACCGTGAGTGAAGGGAAGTCCATGTACAGATGAATCCGTGTACAGTCACGGGGGAGTTCGTGTAATGTTTGTTAGGTCGTGGGTTGTCTGCTTTCCCATCTACTTTCAGCAGCACAATCTTCATATTTCGTAGACGCCATCTGCAACACAATCTTCATACCCCGCGAACGACATCTACAAAAAGCTCCACTTCGATTCCTCCCCTCCGTCGGCAGTTTGGGGCACGAATATGATTTTTAATGTTTTCATATTATTTATTTAATTTTATGTTTAGACTTTATTTAATAGTTTTGAATTTTTATTATAGTATGGTTAATGTTTTAAGATTATTTAATCTTAGGTTTAGTTTATAAGTATAAATTTCTTTCTATTATTAATATATTACGATTATTAATTTTATATTATTTATCAAATCTTAGAACATGTTAATATTTTTTTATATTATATGATAATAAATAGTATATACTTATAATTAAACATGTCAATACTTATATTATTTTATATTATCTATCAATTATTAAAAAATATAATAATAAATATAATATATACTTATATATTTAAAAAAATTACATTGGACGAATTTAGTGTCGAATTTTTACAAGTTTTTTTTGATTGTCGAACTTCTTCCGAACTTCATAGCCGTCGAACTCGAACTCGGACCTTGTGACTTAGCTCCTAACCATAGATAATACCCGATTATCTCCCTCCACTTATGCTTCTCCATAATGCAAATATGTGTGTTGAATAATTAGAGGTGAGATTTATTCTTCCTCTATATTTATCTGTCATGCCCCTTCGCTAAAGGTCACCATATTTCCAAATTGCCCTCATCAATTACAATTTAATAATTATATTATATTAGTATATTACTGTAATAATTATCTCTTATAGTTGATTATATAATTAATATAGAATTCTATTAACAATTATATATAATATAATTATGCATTCACAATATTATTTTAATTTTATTGTCAAACTAATATAATTATATTATCACAATAATAATATAATAATAATATTTTTAATATAACAATATTATTATCGATAATAATTAATATTATTATTATATGATATATCACAATAGTTATATTATTACGACCTTAAAGCTATTTGTGTCGGTCTAGAAGAATCTGACCATAGCTACAACAACATTAACACTCCCTCTTAGCAAGGGAGGAATCCTTTCACGATATCTGTGTTATGTCATAATATCCACCATGGCTACTCCTAGAGGGTTGGTCAATCATGGCTACTCACATGAATTGAAATGCAAAAGAACACGTACAATCATTCAATGTGTTGTAATCAGTAATGTCCTCAATATTAATAAATAAATAAATTTAATAATTTTTGTATGTTTGGTCCTGACAATCAATTTGTCTCTCGGTGTAATGAACTCTGCTAGTTTTGATAAAAGAATTCCGGTTTAGTCGAGGTATTTTATCAAACAGATGGCATGAAACCCTGGTGATAAGCTGTGATACTGCTGTAAAATCCCTTCTTTATTTGATAGATAAAACTGAAATCTGAACTATTGACTTTTCGTCAAACAGTTGGTGTGCATCCAAAGAATCTTAAGCAATTAGCTTATTAACACTGTTTTACTGATTTTTGAACTTGTGAACCAGAGAATAATTGTATTATTAATACAAAACCGTGACTTCAAAATAGACGTCAACAATGACACAATATCACAAGGTATATTATCGGTTCATGAAAGTAACAACAATTTAGTTTTGAATGTTAAACACCATTGGCTAGGTTTCAATATTTGGCGAAGTACATAAACAAACAATACTGTAACATGCGATTTGGAGAGGGAAGTACAGACCTGACCTCAATGTTTGCTGATTGCCCAATGGTTGGAAGACGGGCTACCCATGCTGCTTTTCTATAGAGTTCTTGTTAAGCCATTATCAGTCTCCCGCAATCTTCGACCACCTGACTGCTGTTCTGATTGTAAACTTCTATCTGCTAATGCTGCATTGATGGAACCTATGTGAAGCATTCCTGTGGAATGACTTGGAGTGACAACCTGCTACTGCCAACTGTCACGTGCAATGCCTACTGCTGTATCACAGCTGGGTGGACGTAGATAGAGACAGGCTTGAATACTATAGAACTTGGTTCATGCAGAGTTCTCACGCACCATCTCAGAATAAATGTTACATCCCAAATTTTGACCTAATTTGAATTATAGCCGTTGAGGTTCACATGAAGTTTGTTGGCGGTTTAATTTGTTATAATCTGACGAAATGGTAAGATAGTTAGTCGTTGTGATTTCAAGTGAAGATGACATGTTAGTTGATCGTTAATCCTGAACTCATGGAATTAAGATGAAGGTTAATTCTTATGATTATTAAATTTAATTACGGAGAAATTCCTTGTAGGAAGCATGTTGAAGGGGTGGAAGTATTGTTAGAAAAGAATTAGATAGGGCATCACCATTACTGGGCAAACGGGTAAAAGGCCTAGCGATTTGAAATAGAATACATCTGCGGGATTCACATGAGTTATTTAATAAATAAATTAAATTAATTGGGTTAAATATAAACAAATCTCAAAGGATTTTAATATATCTTTCATCATATTATTTTAATTAATATTTATAAACGTTCATATATGTATAAATGATTTGGCACCATTATAATTTAATTAATAAAATAATGTTGCTAGTACATATAAGATTTTAATAACATTCGAATTATAATAACATTTCAATTATTATAATTCTCCAATTATAACTCTATTCTTTCCGATTTAATATTCTTTACTTTTTTTTTTAACGATAACACTTGGCATGGAGATCGATTTGAGTGAAATTTGAATGGATTCTTGTAACTGTAGGAAGCCGTATAGTCAAGCCTTCCATTTTAATTGAGTCACATACTCGAGATCGAACCATCCTTTTATTCTTTCCTCCTTCGGCTTTCATGTTCCGGGAGCATTCGATTTCTTTTACCTCCAATCTTTCCAAACCAATAGCAGCCGGTAATTCCAAGTAAACAGAGATCAAAATACGAATTCATATTTGCTTGAATATTTCATATCTCTCTTGCCGCTGATCACAATTCAAGGATTATCCAAGGTCTTTCCAGTCTTTCAAGTTGCTTTGAAAGTCACGTAAGGCATTGTAGCTTCATTACTTTATGTTATTAGATGCCAAGATTCAATGCACTGCGACCAAGTATGATATTATGATTTAGGTTTCACTGGTTCTGACTTTCCTTCTTCACAATATAACATTGTTTGACGCATGAAGCCTACCGTTTTTCCTTTGTAGAGTTTTCCTTGGTGACAATATAACAATGTTTAATGCATATAGTCTGTTGAATATTCCTTGATAAGTCTGTCTTATTCCTTGTAAGGACTGTCGTCTTCCTTGGAAATTAGTCAATTGACTTCTATGATTATATTACATTGAATTATACATAAGTCTGATATTTTCTTTAATCTAATTTATTTCCGAATATGTAGAATTTCTTTGAAACATTTATGGTAAATGGCAAGACAGTTATAATCCCAATTGGAAATCAATTTCGTCCTGTTTAATATAAATAAATGACAGTGAGATATTGAAACCAGTTCACCAAGGAATTCACCAGGTGAAAAGGCCAGTATATGGTGAAGAAGGTGAAGTGTTTTGAGGCAATTATAGTATGATAACACTTGGGAATCATTGGCTTGGAGGCTTGAATAAGGTGAGAAGGTGTAGAGAACTTGTAAATTGAGGTTGACATCAGTATTCATAAAAATAATACATAAAACATTACTTTAGCTCATGCATGCTCCACTCATGAATAATGTTGTCAATTTTGAGATCTTTAAAGAACATAATTTTAGAATGTGAAATGATGGTTGTATGTAATTTTCTTGAATAATTGATATAGCCGTCTGCTCTGAGAATTCCAAATACCAGGGACTCACCCAGTTGTGTAGCCAAGAAGATGGGTGATGAGGTGAGAGAAAGGAATCCTCAACAATATGAATTAGTACTAGTTATGGCAGAACAACGATTATCTTTTTGAATATGAATTAATGCATAAATTGTGATCTCTTGCTGCCAAGTTGCATGTTAAATTACCAGGAAGCCCAGTGGATAGCAAGATGTCCCCTGTCTGTTCCGGGTAGGGAGGGCCTTTCTCATTAGCGATCGTGAGGGGATAAGATTTGGTCTGAGGTTGGATGGTTAAGCCCTTGACAATGTTTCACGTCTTCCCAAGGTGTCAAATGTGCGTCAGACAGAGATAAGTTATACAATCAATTGTTAAACAGGTAATATCACTTTTATTTATGAGGAGGTAAGATTAAATTGAGTTATTTTCATTGTTACTATTATTTTACACCTAGATATAAGAGATAGAATCATGGATTGCTTTTCATTTATATGAATATCGAATATAAGCATATTTTCTAATCTTGAGATACTGTCACAGTTAAGTAATTGGAGGGAAAGGAATCTGAAGCCCTAATTGATTGAGAGATGGCTGGAACCCTAAATGATACTATGGTATCAGAAGCCCTAATTGAACCCATGGTATTGGAAGCCCTAATTGAATCCGTGATATTGGAAGCCCTAATTGAATCCATGGTATTGGAAGCCCTAGTTGAATCCGTGGTAGCAGAAGCCCTAAGTGAGATAGTGGTATCAGAAGCCCTAAATAAACCGAAGGTAAACAATGCGCTAATTGATACAGTGGTATGTGATGCCCTAATTTTATATAATGGTATTTAATGATAATCGTCATTTGATTGGATAGAAGTCGTTTTGTGGTATTTTATAGAGGTATTTGTGGACTAACCCGGGTGGTTGCAGAAGTATCCCTAGTTGATTTCAATCTTAGTTTTTTGAGGTATGTAATTTTCAATTTCTGTAATAATTTCATGTGATGGTACTTCAAGTTTTTAAGTTAAGAAATTTTGTTTAACTGATTTTAACGATAAATCTTATTCACATGAATATGAAATGATATAACTATTTTCCTATGAAACAAAGTAATAACTGTATTCTTTGAGTATGATAGATGTTATTTTAGACTTGGGAAACCGGATGTTACATATGGAATCAGAGCGTTGGGTTCAACACTGAAACCTTGGGTCTAGCACTGTTTTTTAAAAACTGAAAATGCAATGTTGGAAAAGATTTAATTTGCATAACTGGAAAATCACACTAGGAAATCATTCAAAATAGCCAGGAAGGCTGAAATGATATAAAGTGGAGAAATGTATAAACTATAATATCATAAAGACGAAACCTAATTAAAAAGATAAAAAGGATTGGCAAGTTGAGTGGTGGAGATTGGGTTTGTCGATCCACAATTTGAAATCCTTGACCAGGGTGGAATTAGGCAGATTTGTTGGAACAAGTGATCTTTCTTGATTGTCCAGACGCTTCAGTTATTTTGTTGAATAACTATTGGGACTTCAACCCACCTGAATACTTACATGGCAGTACCAGAATGATACATATGCCTTATTCCTGGAGGGAGGGCCATTCTTTGTTGAGAATGAGAAGATTAAAATGGGTCCAGATGCTGAGGCTTACGCAATCCAAACATAGTTTATTTAATCTTGATAAAATGTTATCTAAATCCATCACGATGGCTAAATAATTCTTATGTAATTAATGACAACAATAAATTGTTACCTATTTGAACTTGAATTGAAGGAAAACGAAACTGTGAACCATGATCCTTTTTGATGTTGGTTAAACGACAAGACCATTATGTGTTCTAGTAAGGAGTAAAACACATTTGCATAATTGGAACTGTCAATGCTTGTTTACAGATGTAAACTTTGATGAGATGGGCATGGAAGCCTAAATCACAGAAATGAAAAAGATGAATTTACAAGTATTTACAGATGAATAATGAGCCACTCGATAAGAATCTTATGAATTGTTTCAGATGCTTATGATCTTGAATTGATGATCTTGCATAGTATATCATGTTTCTATCCTTTGACACATTGCTATACATGTATAATATGCATGATGTTGATTTACATATTAAGCTGTTGTATTCTATCATGAGAGGATCATTATAATGAAATGCTATTGAGATAAGATGGGCAAAGAGGCCGAGGTTACATAAATGGAAAAACATGGATCTAATATCTTTTTTAGGTGATATGTAAGTTTACTAGGATGATCTATCCATTAATAAGTGCTTTATGCCAAATGGTATGTATAAGTGATTTAAATTAAGATCAAGAACTTGCTAGTAGAAGAATTTCAATTTTTAAATACTTATCTTACCTTCAGTTCTTGAACCCCGAAAATCCTCTTAAATGAACATATCAATATGGAATCAAACTAATGATATGGAGAGTGTCTACATGAGTATGACAGGAATACAAAATAGAATCAACTCAAATGATGCTAAGAAAAACACAAGTACGATAAAGAGAACTCTGGTGAGTATGTATTTAATTTTATGTTACCATGCAAGTATCTTTTTGGAAACTTTAAAATAAAAATGGATCTTGAGTTTCGATTATGATTTTGATTTTGACCCAATTGAGAAAAGAGATGATATCACAATGTTATACATATATCTTGTATTTGTAATATTCTTTTAGTGTCTAATTTGCAAAGATCATCGAGGACGATGAACCACAAGGGGAATGGTACATTACATTCCAATTTTAAAATACTCCTTTATAATGTTCGTTGCAATTTCAAGTTCATCGAGGACAATGAACTATAAGGGGAATGGTATGTTACATCTCAATTTTTGACCTAATTTGAATTATAGCCGTTGAGGTTCACATGAAGTCAGTTGGCTGTTTAATTTGTTATAATCTGACGAAATGGTAAGATAGTCATCGTGATTTCAAGTGAAGATGACCTTTTAGTTGATCGTTAATCACAAACTCATGGAATTAAGATGAAGGTTAACTGTTATGATTATTAAATTTAATTATGGAGAAATTCCTTGCAGGAAGCATGTTGAAGGGGTGGAAGTTTTGCCAGAAAAGAATTAGGCAGGGCATCTGTCATGCCCAAAACACAGGGAAAAAACACACTAACAACTATTTAAAAAAAAAAAAAACTGATAATAAGATTAAATGTAATACATAGTATTCGAATAGAATTACTTAACTTCCTCATACTCAGGTATAATTACGAAATTTAAGTACCAATCAAATGCAAATTTTCTTAACATATTTTAAAACTTAAATTGCATAACTTAATATATATATATAAATCACCATGTTATATAATTAACCTCAATCAAATGAATAAGATTTCGAAACATAAGAATACCGTAGGAAGGTGAAACATCATTAGATCTGATTTCAAGAAAACATATACATAAACTGAAATACCAGAAATATCATAAGCAGGAATATTACTCATTTCTTTTTTTATCAACACACGTGGTTCAATCATTTTTCATTCATTTTATTGAACCACCTGATTCAAGGGCTTTGCTGAGAAAGAACAAGGAAGAAAACCCGACATCCTTGCCATTTCAATAATAAGTTTAAATATAACATTTTTACACAGGAATAATATCCCAAGGAGAAAACTTCCAACATAATTGAATTTCAATAACAATTCTGAATTTCTTTCTTGGCTCCTCAATAGGGAAACCATTACGAAGTCTACAATACATCACAGTGATCATGGAGAGAACGAAAACTGATAGGGAGACAACCAATCATAACATGAAGACAAAATTAAATATTCACTCCCATCCCAGTTTGCACAACAGGTTCGACATAGAACTTGACTAGCGAGAAGGTGGATTTTTCCAATAGGAGAGGTTAGACACAACACCATAACATATGCCCAATTGGGGCTAAAATCTCAAGAACTTCTGTTCTTTCACAGATGCCCTTTCGGGGTTGATATCACAAGGACATTCGTTCTTTTACTTATCAAATTTCAAAACTCAAACACATGGTTTGTGCTGACGAGTAGAGACCCATAACACCCTACTCTCTTTTCCTCTTCTCATCCTGATAAGAGACTCTGCATTGTTGGAGTCCAACTAAAGACCTCCTCCCATACATGGCCACTTCTGCCCTATTTGAGGGTGAGTAATGCCAATACACCCATACAATCCCTTCGAAATTTAAAGCAAAAATACGAAGGAAAAACATTTAAGAAATCTGTTTCAATCCCTCCCAACATACTCAACACACACACGAACATACATAAACGATAAAACTGAAACATGAAGCACAACATGAACAAAATAAGGTGAAGTATTCCTACCTTCAAAATCGAGTTATGGAAATTGAACAAGTTTGAGATGAGGATTCCCTTCTTTCTCCTTCTCCTTCAATCCTGATTTTCACTCTAAAACTAGAGGTTGGGTGAACACTCAAACCCTCTCAAAATTGCCTCTAAATAAGATCCTAAATTCAACCACTCCAAAAAGCAATAACTCCTCCACTTGCTTAAAAGTTCTAGAGTCTTCTAACTCAACTAGATATAAGGCTAGCCTCAAGGTGGAGTTAAAGTTATCCAACTCATCATAAAAATATTCAATTTTCACAATAAAGCAAATATGAGGGTTTTTGAGTGACCATAAAAGTCAACAAAAAGGGTTGGGGTGGAAAATGCCCCCAACCATACCCCTTGGGTACTTAGATTTCATGATTTAAGGCCTTTAGGATTAATTAGGGACCTATCAAAAGCTAGGAAAATTTTTAGGACTTCTAACAACTTTCAAAAATGTAGATTACTCACTAATCTTGATTAGGGTAATTAACTTCGGTTACTAGCTGATTAGTAAAAAGGTCACTAACCTAGTCCAACTTAGATTTTTAGGGTACTCGGTTAATCCTAACTATCATGTTGGAATGTATATACAATTCACGAGTGTCAAGCGATACTATAAAATCATTGTTATGAAACATTAACATTTACTGATTACAGAATGATACATTCATTCATCTCACTATACAAATAAAACACGAACAACGAGGTTTGCATCTTTTGTTAGATTCAACCTTGGTTTCCACAATCGGTACATAGGGTTCAGTTTCATTTCTTCGTTAGTTCTTCCGGCTAAAATATCCTGCACACTCATTGCACACATCAGTAGCCCAAGAAAATTACATACATATATTCAAAACTTATCTGGATAGTTACATAAATCAAACATGAATCTTTCATATAATTAACAATTTAAGTCATTTCTACTCACAT
Organism: Cupressus sempervirens; assembly: GCA_028749045.1. Taxonomy (NCBI): domain Eukaryota; kingdom Viridiplantae; phylum Streptophyta; class Pinopsida; order Cupressales; family Cupressaceae; genus Cupressus; species Cupressus sempervirens. The sequence continues at coordinate 658,409,782 of CM053787.1, forward strand.
TAAATCATCAGTAATCACATAATCAATATAACATAGCTTATTCATTAATTCAGATTAAAATACTAGAATAATCATTGTTAGGCATGCATATACCTAACATCATAAACATCACCAATTAAGAAATACTGAACTATCTGAAAGCACAAAACCTAATCGTTGAGGTACCAAAATCAACATCATCATCATCAAGTGAAACACCTTGTATCATTGTTAGTGCAAATTAATGTTTAAACAGTCAAGATAACTTAGTAGTTCTCCAATCGCTAAGTATTAAAATATGGATGTATCAATTGCTCTCAATTTCAATAGGACATTCACAACATACACATTACTTCATATCCGATTCCATCTCCTATAATGGTTTTAATAGAGAATTCATATTTGATAATTACATACGAGGAGGGACCTTACAACATCACCATCACTGGGCAGACGGGTAAAGGACCTAGAATACATTTGCGATTTGAGATAGAATACATCTGCAGGATTCACATGAGTTATTTAATAATTAAATTAAATTAATTGGGTTAAATATAAACATATCTCAAAAGATTTTAATATATCTTTCATCATATTATTTTAATTAATATTTATAAACGTTCATATATGTATAAATGATTTGGCACCATTATAATTTAATTAATAAAATAATGTTGCTAGTACATATAAGATTTTAATAACATTCGAATTATAATAACATTTCAATTATTATAATTCTCCAATTATAACTCAATTCTTTCCGATTTAATATTCTTTACTTTTTTTTTTAACGATAACACTTGGCATGGAGATCGATTTGAGTGAAATTTGAATGGATTCTTGTAACTGTAGGAAGCCATATAGTCAAACCTTCCATTTTAATTGAGTCACATACTCGAGATTGAACCATCCTTTTATTCCTTCCTCCTTCGGCTTTCATGTTCTAGGAGCATTTGATTTCTTTTACCTCCAATCTTTCCAAACCCATAGCAGCTGGTAATTCAAAGTAAACAGAGATCAAAATACGAATTCATATCTACTTGAATATTTCATATCTCTCTTGCCGCTGATCACAATTCAAGGATTATCCAAGCACAAGTCTTTCTAGTCTTTCAAGTCGCTTTGAAAGTCACGTAAGGCATCGTAGCTTCATTAATTTATGTTATTATATGCCAAGATTCAATGCACTGTGATCAAGTATGATATTATGATTTAGGTTCCGCTAGTTCTGAGTTTCCTTCTTCACAATATAACATTGTTTAACGCATGAAGCCTACCGTTTTTCCTTTGCAGAGATTGTCATTTTCCTTGGTGACAATATAACACTATTTAATGCATATAGTCTGTTGAATATTCCTTGATAAGTCTGTCTTATTCCTTGTAAGGAATGTCGCCTTCCTTGGAAATCAGTCGATTGACTTCTATGATTATATTACATTGAATTATACATAAGTGTGATATTTTCTTTAATCTATATTTATTTCCGAATATGTAGAATTTCTTTGAAACATTTATGGTAAATGGCAAGAAAGTTATAATCCCAGTTGGAAATCAATTTCATCCTGTTATAATATAAATAAATGAGAGAGAGATATTGAAACTAGTTCCCCAAGGAATTCACTAGGTGAAAATGCCAGTATATGGTGAAGAAGGTGAAGTGTTCAGAGGCAATTATAGTATGATAACACCTGGGAATCACCGGCTTGGAGGCTTGAATAAGGTGAGAAGGTGTAGAAAACTTGCAAATTGAGGTTGACATTAGTATTCATAAAAATAATACATAAAACATTACATTAGCTCATGCATGCTCTAGTCATGAAGAATGTTGTCAATTTTGAGATCTTTAAAGAATATAATCATAGAAAGTGAAATGATGGTTGTATGTAATCTTCTTGAATAATTGATACAGCTATCTGCTCTGAGAATTCCAAATACTTGGGACTCACCCGACTGTGTAGCCAACAAGATGGGTGATGAGGTGAGAGAAAGGAATCCTCAACAATACGAATCAGTACCAGTTATGATAGAACAACGATTATCTTTTTAAATATGAATTAATGCATAAATTGTGATCTCTTGCTGCCAGGTTGCATGTTAAATTACCAGGAAGCCTAGTGGATAACAAGATGTCCCCTGTCTGTTCCGTGTAGGGTGGGCCTTTCTCATTAGAGATCGTGAGGGGATAAGATTTGGTCTGAGGTTGAGTGGTTAAGCCCTTGACAATGGTTCACCTCTTACCAAGGTGTCAAACGTGCGTCAGACAGAGATAAGTTATACAATCAATTGTTAAACAGGTAATATCACTTTTATTTATGAGGAGGTAAGATTAAATTGAGTTATTTTCATTGTTACTGTTATTTTACACCTAGATATAAGAGATAGAATCATGGATTGCTTTTCATTTATATGAATATCGAATATAAGCATATTTTCTAATCTTGAGATACTGTCACAGTTAAGTAATCGGAGGGAAAGGAATCTGAAACCCTAATTGATTGAGAGATGGCTGGAACCCTAAATGATATTATGGTATCAGAAGCCCTAATTGAATCCGTGGTATCGGAAGCCCTATTTGAATTAGTGGAATTGGAAGCCCTAATTGAATCTATGATATTGGAAGCCTTCTTTGAATCAGTGGTATCGGAAGCCCTAATTGAATCCGTGGTATTGGAAGCCCTAGTTGAATCTGTGGTAGCAGAAGCCCTAAGTGAGATAGCAGTATCAGAAGCCCTAAACAAACTGAAGGTAAACAATGCCCTAAGTGATACAGTGGTATGTGATACCCTAATTTTATATAATGGTATTTAACGATAATCATCATTTGATTGGATAGAAGTTGTTTTGTGGTATTGCTATAGAGGTAGTTGTGGACTAACCCGGGTGGTTGCAAAAGTATCCCTAGTTGATTTCAATCTCAGTTTTCCGAGCTATGTAGTTTTCAATTTTTGTAATAATTTCATTTGATGGTACTTCGAGTTTTTAAGTTAAGAAATTTTGTCTAACTGATTTTAATGGTAAATCTTATTCACATGAACATGAAATGATATAACTGTCTTCCTATGAAACGAAGTAATAATTGTATTTTTTGAGTATGATAGATGTTATTTTAGACCCGGGAAAAGCGGATGTTACAATAAATAATTATTGTCCATTCAATTTACTGTCCAAGCATCAACAACCAAATAATGCAGCATACGTACCACTATTTTGTATTGATTTCACACTCCAATCTTCTTCCTGTCATGAGCTCCAAAGACCTGTAAATCTTTGCTTCAATTTGAAAACTTAGAACTGAAAGAGTATTTGTGAGTACTAGGTTTGCATCCAGTCTCATGATTTTCCTCAAGGGGTTTCGTCCTCAGGAAATATCCACTCACATTTAAGCAACCTTAGGATTTGTAAAATAACATATATTTGTTGTGTGAATGCCAATGTAGCTCCACGCTTTTATAACCTTGATATGAGGGAAGGCACAAACAACTAGGCAATGTGGGATTAAAAGCCAATTTTGTCTTTTAGTCACTTAAGTAACTTTATAACTTTATAACATTAAAATATTTAAATAAATCACTCAAGTCACTTGAACTTTAATATCTCTTGAAATACTTGTCTGATTGCCATGCCGTTTGAAATAGGAATCTCTCCTTATAATTTCCCATGTGACCAAATACACTTTTTAAAAATAGAATGGGGTCCATCTCTATTACCCCTGACTTACTATACATAGTAGGTACGGAAAATGGAGTCCAAATGACATCAAATGAAGGCCAAATCCATAAATCTCTGAATGTTGGAGATGAATCAAACCTCAAAAGACCCTCTAACCATCCTCAATAGCCTACGAGGAACCAATCTTAGGCTAATGCCTGAAATTCTGATGTTGGCAACTAATGGGGACATTACACTTAGACCCATTTTTTATCTCTTTGTAGGTGTTGGTTGCTTCCGTAAACCCTTGGGGGCTTCATTGAAAGGGTATTTAATATTGTTCGGTAAGTTGTTGTATATCCACCATGGCTACTTCTAGAGGGTGGGTCAATCATGTGATGCAGGGCGCTCCCCTTAATACCATAAACTCATAATAGAAACAAAGAAACAACAACAAATGCAAGAACAAAATATGCATCGCAAATGTGGAATTACAAAATTCATATGTACAATATGCTAACCCACATGGGCGCCTTCAGTACAATAATTTGCAAGACAGGTTGTGAACTGTCACCCAAAGTTGCTTTAGACAATGTTTAGGTCTTTCTTAAATAGATAGTTGTATGCTGCCCGGGAAGGTTTTAGATGCTCAAACTTAATATCTAGGGCTGACAGACCCTAACAAAACATATAGAGTCGGCCAAATACATCTTTGACAATTATTTTAGAAATTTCAGGTAGCCCAACTTCGGAAGGCCATAAACTCACGAACCGTTGCTCCAATTGGCTATTATAACCACTTTTTGGAAATGCTAACAATTGATCTACAGGATTGAAATTGCATGAGTGCCCTTTTGTCGAGTTTTCGGACCTCATCTGGGCACTCTAAGGCCTCCAATGTTGAGCCTAAAAATTTTTCTGCAAATTTTTCCACCTAAAATCTGCAGTAACTTCTTTGATAATAATGCTTGAGCAATGAGATTTTTATGGTAGGCTTACAACTCTAAAATGAACCTCCCCATAGAAAATGAGAACATTTCGAGATTGTATGACAAACATACTAAAAATAGTAAGCTCCCAGAAATAACAACCTCCTTGTCTACTAGGCCTTGTTAAAATAGAAAGGATTGAAAAGAAAATATATATTTTTTGGATGATGCAAGATTGCCCTTACACCCAAGATGCTCCTGCATCAGATGCTCGAGGTAATTTGAGAAGTGACCCCGTCACATCTCAGGTGTTCAGAGGAAAACCAAGACGGTTAACCTCCTCCCTTGCTAGTCATGATGAATCCTCTACTAGTTTTCCTTTCCATTTGACTAGGTATTCTTCATAAGTTTTGTTCCGTGTACTTTTACCAACACGACTGTCTAGTATCTCCTCAATCTCCTCTGTAGCCGAACTAGCTACTGGAATGCTCCACTGCACTTTTGTAACTTCATCTCCATCACCTCCTTCATAATACTCTATCAAATCTAAAATATTAAATACTGGTGAGATATTCAATTCAACAGGCAACTCTACTTCATACGCATTTCGAGAATCATGTCTTTTCACTATCTTGCATGGTCCAAACTTCTTCATCTTCAGCTTATTATTATTACGATAATAGATAGTTTCTATTATTTTTGTTTAGTATCTAATGGTTATCTATTGTAATCTCCTATAAATATTAGAATGTTTCTAATATTTAGTTTTATGTTTCTAGAATAGAATGTTTCTATTCTTTACGATTGTTTCTAAAGGAAATATCGTTTAGTTTGTTGTATAAATTGATCTCTTGATCACTGTTAATAACAAGCAAATATTTTTCAATTACTTCGTAATATGGTATCAAAGCCAATACTTTAAATTTTTTCAAAAATAATTATAATTTTTTGGTTTAAATTATCTGTCTTTTTATTTTCGAAATTATTTACATGCATATTTGCTTCCAACTCTCTCTATAATCTGACTAGGGTTTCCGTTTGAGAGATTTGAATCTGTCAACATCTGATTCTTGGTGGGTTTTTTGAGAGCTCAATTGGGTTTTCGTCTTATTTTTTGGGTGCCTCAATTTTCGAGCCAGTTGATTAAGAAATTGACAACACATTTTTTTTGGGGTTTTCAAGCTCTCTTCTAGGTCAGCCTTCAAATTTTCTCGGTCGCTACTTTTTAAGGGTTGTATTTACTTGCATGTTTGTTGCATGTATTTGCATGTTGTTTGCATGTGCTGCTTTACCATGCAAAGTCTTGTGTTTTGCCTCCCTTAAAAATTCTGGTGGGTTTTCATGAGTTTTTCCCTCTAAAAAAATAAAAATCTAATGGGTTTTCGTATGTTTTTCCCCAATTTTTTTTTATCGATTTCAATAAATTTTCCCTTAAAAATTTCTAATTTTGTAATTCTCAAAGTTGTGTGGGATTCCTTTGTGGGTTTGTAATTTTTTCACCTCAAAAATCATGTTCGGTTTAGAGTGATTTTTCACCACAAAAATCATGTTGGGTTTTGATTGATAAATTCACTTCAAAAATCATAGCTTTTTGCAGTTTGTTTTGGAGCATTATGCTCATCTGCAAAGTTTTGGAGCATTATCCAAAGTACTATCAACACTCTTCTCAGCAGACATCGTCTGCTCTAGATTCAAAAGGCACCCGAAAGAAAACATTCAATTGCAACTATTGCCACAAGTTTGGGCACATGAAGGTTGAATGTCGGAAGCTGTTAGCTTCCCTGTCTAAGCAATCTGGTTTGCATCCCAAAACAAACAGTGCGGAGCCCCTTGCGCAGACATAATTTGCATTTTACGCTTTTTGACAGCTTCGTGCTCTGGATAGATTAACCATTAAGGGAGGGTATTACGATAATAGATAGTTTCTATTATCTTTGTTTAGTATCTAATGGTTATCTACTGTAATCTCCTATAAATATTAGAATGTTTCTAATATTTAGTTTTCTGATTCTAGAATATAATGTTTCTATTCTTTACGATTGTTTCTTAAGGAAATATTGTTCAGTTTGTTGTATGAATTGATCTTTTGATCACTGTTAATAACAAGCAAATATTTTCCAATAACTTCGTAATAATTATATGTACCCACTGGAAAACACTCCTTTTTCAAATGAACCATGACTTCATCTCCAATTTGAAATTCCTTATATCTCCTTTTCACATCTGCCTTAGCCTTATATTGTGTATTCATCTTTATGATGTGCTTCCTCACCTCCTCATGGATGTTCTTCAAATGTTCAGCAAAATCTTATGCTTCAGCACTACTCATCTCTCCTTTATCCAACTGCCACAATTCAGAAGCATTTTCGGGACTACTCCCATATAAGATTTGAATGGTGATTTACTAGTACTCCTGTTAACAGAATTATTATATGAAAATTTTTCTTGTGGAAAAATTATATCCCATCCTTTTGGTTTATCTACAACCAAGCATCTCAATAAGTTTCCCAAACTACGATTCACAACTTCTGTCTATCCATCAGTTTGTGGACGATGTGATGAACTGAATTTCAAATTTGTCTTCAAGTTCTTCCACAATGTGCGCTAGAAATACCCAACAAATTTGGTATCTTTATCTGAAACTATACTCTTTGGCAGACCATGTAGTCTCACCACTCCTCTGAAAAACAACTCTGCTACATGAACAACATCACTAGTCTTCTTGCAAGGAATAAAATGTGCCATCTTTGAAAACCTATCAACCACCACAAAAATAAAGTCATGCCTGTGTTGTGTCCTTGGAAATCCAAGAACAAAATCAATGCTGACATCCTCCCACGACTTCTCTAGTACAGGTAATGGCTGATACAACCCTGTATTTTTCTTCACTCCTTTTGTCATCTGACATACTCAACGACTTTGTACAAACTTCATCACATCTTGCTGCAACTGTGGCTAGTAATAATTTTTAGCAACCAAAGCTATGGTCTTATCTTTGCCAAAATGTCCAACCAATCCTCCACTATGTTTCTCCTTAATGAGATTCTCTCTCATTGAACTTTTGGGAATGCATAATTGGCTTCCTTTGAACAACATATTATCCTGGAGCATAAAATCCAACCACTTTGTGTTGTCAAGTGTAACAGGTTCTGTACAAGCCTTCCACGCTTCACCAAAATCAGGATCATCTGGATACAATGTATTGAGTTCCTTGAACCCAACCACCTCTATTTGCATTTCTGTCAGCAAAACTTGTCTTCTACTAAGAGCATCTGCAACTTTGTTAGACTTCCCACTCCTGTGTTTCAAAACAAATATATAACTTTGCAAAAACTCAACCCACTTTAAATGCCTTTGGTTGAATTTTCCCTGACTATTCAAATATTGCAAAGCTTGATGATCAGTATACAAAACAAACTCCTTAGGAAGAAGATAGTGTCTCCATTTCTTTAATGCTTGAACTATAGCATAAAATTCTTGATCATTAACAAAATATTTTCTTTTTGCATCATTCAACTTCTCACTGAAATAAGCAACAGGTCTACCTACTTGGCTCAAAACAGCTCCTATTGTAGTACCACTAGCATCACAATCTATTTGAAACATCTTGTTCAAATCAGAAAGTGCTAAAAAAGGCTGCTCAGTAACTTTCTGTTTCAATAGATTAAAACTCTTATTGGCTCCTGCAGTCCACGTAAACTCTTTTCTATCCCCTTTCATTGTTTTAGTCAAGGGTCTAGAAATACTACTAAAACTTCTTATGAACTTTTTGTAAAATGTAACTAGTCCATGAAAAGATCTTACCTCTGTCACACTCCTTGGAGTAGGCCATTCAAGGATAGCCTTCATTTTCTCTGGGTCCATTTTCAGACCTTCTCCTGAGACTACAAATCCTAGGTACACCAACTTCTTTACAAAACTGCACTTGTTCAGGTTTATCAACAACTTTTCTTCCCTCAACTTATCAAACACCTTGCAAATATGAATTAAATGCTCCTCCAATGTCTTAATAAAGATCAATATATCATCTAGGTAAACAATGACAAACTTACCTAGAAACTCTTTTAGTACCTCATTCAAGAACCTCATGAAAGTGCTCGGTGCATTGGTTAGCCCAAAAGGCATGACTAACCACTCATACATTCCTTCCCTTGTCTTGAAAGAAGTCTTCCACTCATCACCTTCTCTGATACGAATCTAGTGGTACCCACTCTTTAGATCTATCTTTGTGAAATACTTAGCTCCACTCAAACAATCCATAATATTATCCTTCCTCGGCAAAGGAAATCTATACTTGATGGTGATCTTGTTGATAGCACGAGAATCTATGCACATCCTCTATTCTCCATTCTTCTTTCGTGCTAACACTGCCGGTACAACACATGGACTCAGACTCTCTCAAATCAACCCCTTTTGCAACAACTCATGAACTTGTCTGTTCAACTCTTCACTTTCTGTTGGTGTCATTTTGTGCGCTGCCTTGTTTGGCAAACTGACTCCTGGAACCAAATCCATCTGGTGACCGATCTTCTTCACTGGGGGCAATCCACCAGTTACATTATTTGAGACAATATCAAAAAACTCTCCCAACATATCTGCAACTTCTACAGGTACCTCCTCTACTTCTTCCTTACTATCTTTAGGAATTATAGCAAAACATATATGCTCATGCTTTATACCCTTAAGAAGCTCTTTTCCATCAACATAATATATTCTGGTAGCATTACATACCTTTTATTCTTTATCCTCATAGTTACACCACCCTGGGGGACGAGGGGACGGCGAAACAGGGGGACAAGTTTCCGGGACGGGGGGACAGAGGGGCCTTAATTTGGGGACGGCGGGGGGACGGTGGGGGGACGGCGGCAGGGGACAAGAGGGGTGTATATATCTATGCATATGGTATTTAAAAATGTTAGTTATGAAAATATGTATTGCAATATAGGATGTAAAGATGTAAAAGAGTGAATACTTGAAACATTGCATTGAATTGGAGCATCGAACATTAAACATAAATAGTTGAATTTGCAAATAGTGAATAGCGGGATGTCTCCCATCCTTGGTGGAGGTGGTGGAATCTAGTGGCACCGCTGGGGACGGGGAGACGGAGTCCCCAAGTCTCCGGTGCGTTGAAGTCTCCGAGACGTCGGGCAAAAAGGGGGGGGACGCGTCCCCGTGTTACTATGTTTATCCTTCAACGGCTTCAACTGATGTTTCACTCCATCCTTAGTTAGAGTGTAGGTATTTGCTCGCCCATCGTGTATAGCATGCCTGTCAAATTGCCATAGCATACCCAGCAACATATGACATATGTCCATAGGTATGATATCACATAGTACCTCGTCCTAGTAGCTTCCAATCTTGAACTTCACTGAGCACTGCTCATTGACCATGACCTTGTGGTCATCTTGCACCCAAGCACTACGGTATGGACGCGGGTGTTTCTGCCTCTTCAGCTTCAACTTGGTGACCATCGTTTTTGACACCAGATTGTCAGTACTTCCACCATCAATGATCACATCACAACAGTTATCCTCACATCTGCACCTTGTGTGAAACAAGCTCCTTTGTTTAGGTTCATTTTCACCACTCAACAAGACTCTTCGGTTAACTAAGACTTCTCCTCTTTCAACATCTTTAGAATGTGAGGATCTGGCATCTTCATCAACATGCACAACTCTAGCCTAGCCTTCTGTTCTTCGATCTATCCTTCCTTGGCCTTGGGTACATTCAAACGGTCTATGCCCTTCTTCTCTACAGTGAAAACATTTCCCACGCAAGCCTCCTCTTCTAGATCCTTGTCTGCTGCCTCTTCCTCTCTGATCTTTATTGTTTTGATCATGGAAACGATTGAAATTGTTTCCTCGCTGGTTCTGACTGCTACTTCCAGCCTCATCCTTGTTCTTTTGTTCATCATTACGACCACCATAAGGTCATCCACTAGATCTTCGACCGCGACCTCTTCCACTATTCTTATTGTCAAACTTCTTGCTTAGTTTCTCTTCAACTCTTAGGGCATATTGGTATGCCTCTTCAATACTCTTCATTCAAACTAGACTCAACTTATTTTGAATGCTTGGCCTTAGCCCATTGAGATAACGGGCGACTTTCTTCTTATCAGCTTTTGCATGGCCGGTTATAATGAGAACTCGGTAGAACTCTTCGGTATACTCTTAAACATATTTTCTTGCTTGCTTCAACCCTTGCATTTTCTTCAACAGATCAAGCTCATAATCCATGGGAATGAATTGTCACTTCAGTTTAGCTACCATCCGTTCCCATCTGGTGATTTTATCCTTTCCCTTTCTATTTCGCTCCAACTAAACCTCTTGCCACCAGATCTTTGCATGTCCCTTCAGTTTTGCCTTCGCAAACTTGACCCTATCAGGATCTTCAATATCTTCATATTCAAAGTACTCCTCCAGTTCATTGATCCAATCGATCAGCGCCTCTGGATTAAGATTTCTCAAAAATGTGGGAATTTCAAACTTAGGTCTTTTTCCAATCTTGAAGATGACCCTAAAAAGCCTCTCTCCTTGTGGGTTTAGAACTGCCTCTGCTTCGACATTTTCTTCTACTTCATCCTCATCCTCGCTTTCATCTCTTACAAGAAGATTTATTCCTTTTCGCATTTGTTCTTCCAATCCTTGCATTTGCCTTTGGAGGGCTCAGAAACTCTCAGGTGAACACCTACAACTCTTCCACCACACTCTCTTCGTGGAGGCATGTTTCACGCTTCCACTGAAACCATAGTGCAAACTACCTCACAATCAGCTATTTGTCTACACGCGCAGCCCAAACCACGGTCTTGGTGTGAATTGCCTCACAGTCGACAATCTGTACACATACTCAAGAACTCTAGCTGTAATACCACTTGATGCAAGGTGCTCGCCTTAATACCATAAACTCATAACAAAAACTAAAAAAACAACAACAAATATGAGAACAAAATATGGACTTCTTATTTGCGCCGCAAATGCGGAATTACAAAATTCATAAGTACAATATGCTAACCCACATGAGCGCCTTCAGTACAATAATTTGCAAGACAATTTGTGAATTGTCACCCAGAGCTGCTTTAGACAATGTTCAGGCCTTTCTTAAATAGCCAGTTTTATGCCGTCTGGGAAGGTTCTAGATGCTCAAACTTAATACTTAGGGCCGACAAACCCTAACAAAATATATAGAGTCGGCCAAATACATCTTTGACAATTATTTTAGAAATTTCAGGTAGCCCAACTTCTGAAGGCCATAACTCATGAATCGTTGCTCCAAGTGGCTATTATAACCACTTTTCGGAAATGCTAGCTCGTGATCTACAAGCTTAGAATTGTGCTAGCGCCCTTCCATTGAGTTTTCGGACCTCATCAGAGCACTCTAAGGCCTCCAACGGTGAGCCTGAAGATTTTTCTGCAAATTTTTCCATCGAAAATCCGCAATAACTTCTCTGATACTAATGCTTGAGCAATGAGATTTTTATGGTAGGCTTGCAACTCTTAAATGAACCTCCTTGTAGAAAATGAGAACATTTCGAGATCGTATAACAAACTTACTAAAAATAATAAGCTCCCAGAAATAGCAACCTCCCTGTTTACTCGTACTTATTAAAATAGAGAAGACTGAAAAGAATTGTTTTTTTGGATGATGCGAGATTGCCCTTACACCCAGGATGCTCCTGCATCATCATGGCTACTCACATGAATTGAAATGCAAAAGAACACATACAATTGCTCAATTTGATGTAATTGGTAATGTCCTCAATATTAATAAGTAAATAAATATAATAATTTTTGTATGTCTGGTCTCGACAATCAATTTAACTATCTCTCTGACCCTTTTTTTAATCTCTTTGTAGGTGTCGGTTGTTTTTGTAAACCCTCGGGAGCTTCATCGAAGGGGTATTTAATATTGTTCAGTAGGTTGTTGTAGGTATGCGTCTTGAATTATTTTATTTTATTGAGAATTCCTTTTGGAGTTCAAGTCTTGCCATTTCAGAAGTGAAATATCTCTATTTGGCAAATGCAGTCTTGGTAAGGGTAGCTCCTATTCTACTCTGCTCTCTTTATTTCAGATCTAGCAAATCTGAAGTACTATCATTGTTTGAATGTGAAACTCTACTTGTGTTACTAGCATTGAAGTTCTTCCTAGTAAATGTGAGTACATGGTAATATCATTATACTCCCAAAGGCAAAACAATATTTGCAGGACGAAACGAAGAAATGGCAAACCCCAAACTAAGATCGTGGAGTTTGAATTTTATACACGCCAAATTGTCATATGTTGTCTATGGCCATACACACGCAAGGTCGAAGGGAGGTTGACTATACAATCCATTACTCCCAGTGTACGTCATACTGGTCGACCGTATGGTGCTAGGCGTCCTACTTGACTCTACATGGCCTGTAGCTCAATTGTCCTTCGTATGCAAGTATTGGGGTGCTAATTGTACAAAATGGCATAGGTACTATAGTGCTATATGAACCTAGCCATTCGTACTAAAGTTTTGTGTGGGTATTCTTTCAATCACTGTAGGATTCTTAATGCCATCATTGGCATAAGTGCAATACGAGTTGGATTGACTGTTCAGAATATTACAGCGGTATTAGAGCTAATGATTCTGCTAGCTTGTTAAGTGGTGGATGCAAGTGTACTCCACAAGGAGAAGGAAACATTGTTATGTTGATAGGATGGGGGAACCATAAGATCTTTTGGAGGTAGTCATGACATTGTTAAGAGAGCTCACTAGAAGTCAAGCCCAATTCAACGACTCCCTAATCAAAGGAGAAGAGAGTCAATGGCTCATCAGTGGACATTGTAAAAATTGGCCAAAGGAAAGACAAACAAAGAACATAATGGGAACAACGATAATTTGGTGACATGAAGAGGAAATCCTCATTCACACTCTCAACCATCAATGTTGACATCCCCGCCAAGAGTGAAAGCACCTCGAAGGGAGCAAGAGCCCACTTTCCAAGAAATGCGGGAGAAACTAATGCAAGATTAGAGGAATGCAAATCTTAAAGGAGGGCTCCTTCTGAGATTATGCTGATCTATGTATGAGATATTCAGGCACCATTGGTTGTGGTTATTATAATGATCTAAAACGGGAGATAGGCAAGGCGAACCTATCATCTTGATGGATGGGGATCAATGCCTGCGTGGGCATGGGTTTAAAAGGAAAATAAATGTTTCTAGCTTAACTCTATGTTGGAGGATGAGGTAGTCAAATTTGCGGCGCTTCACCTGGAAGCGATTGCTCATGAATGTTGGCATCATAGTTTGGTTCTTTTGGTCATAATCAAGTAACCTCTTATGCCGAGTTTATGAAGAGGCTTATACACCATTTTGACAACAAGGATACAAAACTAAATTATATAATTGGCACAACTGAAGCAAGCCGGATTAGTCGACAACTACATTACAGAGTTCTAGTCATAGCCATCTTAGAGGGGCAACGGATTGTGTTATTCATGGATGGGTTGAGGGAACATTTGAGACATTTGGTCGAAGGAATTAACCCCAACATAGTCAATGAAGCCATTAAAAAGGTGTGTGACATGGCTATATCTTCTTCCAAGCATTATGCATCTACTTCATCACCTCTCCCATAAGAGGACAAAGACAAGGAGCCAACTCGGAAAAAGCCTTCGACAGATGAGAACTCTCATTAAGAGCTCCAAAGGAGGAAGCTTTGTTTCACTTGCAAGGAGCCTTGGGGGTTGGGCCATTGTTGTCTTGGGAAAGGAAAGATTCACTATGATGCAGTGTTACTTAATGATGAAGAAGAAAGTCAAGTATTCAAAGTGAAAGGTGAAGAAACTATTTAGGTAGAGAGGACTATTGCACTTGTGCAAAAAGGGGGCTCCATTGCCACACTTTCTACGGCTCTTGGAAGTATATTTCGAGTCTGTGGTACACTTTATGGAGGGAAAAAATCGTCATGCTTGATAGTGGTGCCACACTGAACTCATCAATTCATTATTGGTCACTAAAAGGACTTTTCACATAGTGGAGTACGGAGGATTTCAGGTTTGGCGGGAGAACCTTTACTACCCTCCACTCACATGATTCCATGACTAAGCTTTACCATGGGAAACTATACTATGACAAATGGTTTCTTTGTGATAGATATGGATGACACATACATCATACTAGGCATCGAATGGATGGAAACCCTTAACAAATACACACAAACTTCCAAGCGAATGTAATTTTCATTTGGGAGAGAGACAAGAAGATAATGCTACGACGGATGCGGAATAGAGGACTGAGGGAAATCATAGTAAAGAATATAGAGGCAATTTTCAAACAAGCTATGATTCGGGCATATAACTTCGACACTATTGGCGTGAGGAAAAATATGACAGCCAACACTTTACCCAAGGTGTCTACCTTCTACCCTGTTTTGCTCCACTCTCTCTATTTTGGATCTGGCAAATCTAAGTACTATCATTGTTTGAATTTGAAATTCTATTTGTGTCGCTCACATTCCAATGAGTATAAATTCAATGTTCCAATTTGGTAATTTTGGTGTAGTACGGTTTAATTGAAGTTTTTCCTATTTACAACAATTGTGAGTACTTCCATGATATCATTATACTCTTAAAGGCGAAACAATATTTATCGACCAAACAAACAAACAACAAACCCCAAATTGAGATCGTGGAGTTGAAATTCTATACGACAGATTATCGTACATCGTTTGTGGTTGTATACATGTAGGGTTGAAGGGAGGGTGATTGTACAGTCTATTACTCCCATAGTACATTGTCCTAGTCAACTGTATGTTGTTGGGGGGTCCTACCTATTTGACTACCAAGGCTAACAAAATAGTTTCCCTTTGTACGCAAGTACTGGGGTGCTGACCATACTGAGTGCCATAAGTGTTCTAGTGTCATAGTGACCTAGCTGTACACATTTGAGTGTTGTGTGGTAGTGTTTTAGTCATTGTAAGAGCATTAACACCACCATTTCCATTAGTGCAACACAAGTCAGATCGGTTTTTCAAAACGTTACATGTGATATTGTCATCTCATCATGACATTCACCATGGGTACTTTTAGAGGCCGAATCAACAAAAGTGATGATTCATGGAGTCTCTCACACGACCTCCTCTGGGTCTACTCCTAGAGGGTGCTTCCATCATGGCTACTCCCATGAATGGAAATGCAAACATTGACTATTGTTGACTTGGCCTCTATAGTTTAACTTATGTCGATTTGCTTTAAATCACTTTATTTTAGATTTTTGTTGATGTTTTAGACATATTTTTGACATTTTATGTTGATCATATGATAGATGGTGTTTTTGATGATGTTATAAACTAGTATTGTTAATTTTGAGATAATTTTAGGTTATGATGATTATGATGTTAGTTAGAGATGCTATGACATGGTGTTTATTTAGATGCACATTATGATGTTATGACAATGCTCATGCATATGAGATGATTATATGTTAATGTTATAATTCTGTCGGATAAATTATATTATATATATGAGATATATAATATATGACAACTATTATATATGATATAATTAACTTATATTAAGAGTGATATATATATATATATATAGTTTTATAACCATTATAATATATTAAGGGTATATTACTTGTGTTATAAATATAACTAATGTAAGTTAATATGTTAAAGAGACATGTATCTTCAAGAGACATGCCTCTTTATTTCACATATATATTCATTCATCTAGTAACTTGGAAAACACATAAAAATTCTGCAAGTGCTATTACAAGTTACAGAACAGATTAATGATCCTATTTCACTAACATTATAATATGATTAACTGCAAATGCGGTGAAAATTTAAATATATATGTGATGTAATCCTATGGATTATGACATTATATGGATACTGACTCTGCGTTATGATGTCAAGTGTTTGAGTTTGTAGAGGGTCAAAGGCAAGAGTGTGGTTGAGGTAGAGGATGCTAGCTCCTTGGTAGTGTTTGGGATGATTCATCACAGAATCAGCCACGTGATGTCATCATCTCATTATGACATTCGCCTTGGCTACTCCCACAGAGAGAGTCAACATGAATGTTTACCCACAGAGTCACTCAGATGACCTCCGCCATGGTTACTCCTAGAGGGTGGGTCCATCATGGCTATTCCTATGAATGGAAATATAAATGAGCACAAGTGCCCAGCAAGAATCACTCAATGCAATTTCGTCTTCTCATCATGACGTTCACCATAACTACTCCTAGGGTGTGAATAACACAAGTGCTAAGTCATGGATTATCTCTTATGGCATCCACCATGACTACTCGTAGAGGGTGGATAGGGGTGGAGCAAGGGATTTCACCTCAAACTTCTCCTATGCAGAGAAAAATGCATCACTAAGGGCCAACACCTATCATTTCTCTGTCTTAGAGAAAAATGCTACAAGGGCTTTTACCTCAAATTTCTGCCCTCTTAGAGGAAAACGCTACAAGGGCTTTCACCTCAAATTTCTTTGCTTTAGAGAAAAAATGCATTATGGTACATCTTAAGAACTCATTGATGCTAGGACTCTCTCAACAAGGGCTTCATTCTCCACAATTCCAAGATTATCTCAAATATGCTTAAACATCTCTCTAGCAAGGGGCTTGGTGAGAATAACAACCATCTAATCATCGGTGCGAATGTACCTCAAATAAAAAGCATTCCTTTGCTCGATATCTCTAGTATAGCTATATTTGATCTCCACATGCTTTGACTTGTTATGAAATGCAAGGTTGGAGTCTACATTACTTTTGGTGAATCCCAAGCAAGCAGCCATTTATCTAGGAATATCACAAACTAGGTGTTTGCATAAAGACCTTCCAGCCTGCATACAAGAGAATTCACACATGAATCATAAGCCATTCTTGTAGTTAAACCATTTTGACTTGGTCTACTCCCTATGAACCAATAAGACTAAGATCTTGAGAAGCCGTCTAAAGAAGATCCTCTATTTGCTTCCTTTGTTATGAAATGATACCCTGCTCATATGGTCTCAATCATGGAAGATAAATTGCTCTAATAAACTTTCATCATCTGGCATGATCCACATATGGTTGAAAGTGATAGATCCAAGACCACTTTGGAGTGCTAGTTAACCTTTTTCCACAAGATTTATATGAGACTCCTCTAGCATTGTTCATCGTATCAAGAATCTTTTTGTATGCTTTAAGGTCTTATGCAATGCTTTACCCTCACTGTAGTCTTGCTAGTTTGATCCACCAATGATTATTAACCAGGACTTTTTTAGTAATGATGTATCACTGTTACGAAATGTATTGGTGAGGAAAATGTAGCTAATTGCAATCAACAACGTTGTTATGCTTTCTTATATGTGCCAAATGTAGATCATAGACATGACAAGTTGATAAGATGCCAATGCAACAACATTAGCATACTACTTTACGAATGTCCCCAAATTAAAGTTGCCACAATATCTATTTGATGATGAGGCTCATATTTCAAATAGTTTGTCTGTCATGTCCCCATTTTGGAGCTAATTTGATTTAATTAATTTAATTAATTAAGTTGTTCAAAATGATGAATATTTTATGAGGATGACTAATTAATTATTTTAATTAAATAAATAAGTGGTATTAAGTTAATTATTCATAAAGTTATCAAATAAATAAATATTTAAAGATAACTTTATATTTAATTAATTTAATAAAGTGACTTGAATTATAAAATATTATATAAAGTCATTTAATAGATAAAATAAAATAATGTTTTAGAAGATTTTGGAGAAAGTGGAGAAAAAGAATATATAGGCATGGAGGGCTCATTGTCTATCATCCAAGTTTATTTTTCTCTATTGTGTCTACTTGAGCATTTGTGGAGCTTGAAGGCCTACAAGTATTCAGCTTAATCATTGGGAACGATACCTCCCAAGTGATTGCATAACTGAGGGGGTGAAAGATCCTCTGAAGGGTTGCCCTTTGTAAGTGGCACTTAGCCATTTCAAGTTGAGCTTAATTTGTATATTCAGACTTATCTGAGGGTTTGAGTTTTTGGTTGCAAGAGGGAAAAAGTAGATCCGAAAAAGCAAAGTGAAAAAGCAGTTCTGAAAAAGCAAAGTGAAAAAGCAGATCCGAAAAAGCAAAGCGAAAAAGCAGCATTGGTAAAAATTGTTACAGCCATCTACAATCAGGTTCCTTTGGATATTTCATGCATTTTTCTTATCATTTAGATGCATATTAGAAGGTAAGGCTGAAGGTGAAAGTTTGTGTCAGATTTAAGTATTATTCTTGCGGATGTAAGCCAAGAGTCTTGGCCATTTCATACTAGCATTGTAGTTGACATTATATATGCAATAAAGAAGACATAAGTTGCCAGTCTGATATAGTTGTAATTGAATATATATTTATCATTCATGATCAGCTTATTAGTTTGCATGCTAATTGTTTGACAAATTGTCAATTGGCTGTAGGTTCTCTTTTTGGCATAAATAATGTTATAATTTTGCATACCAAGTGTTTGTATTAATACTACTTGGCTATAAGTGCATTAACGCCATCATAGGTTGCATCCAAAGTGTTTGTCATATTACTATTTTCTGTAGCAGCATATTGCAAGTAGTTTTAGTTACATATCTGTATTGAATATTGTCAAAATAAGTTGCACGTTCATGTTAGGTCATTGTTTAGTCAATTTTGAGTCTTCTTGTAAAAAATTCTCATTGATGCAAATTGAAGAAAGAGTCATTAAAGCAAACTGAAATACTATATCAGTCATATG
Source organism: Cupressus sempervirens (assembly GCA_028749045.1). Classification (NCBI taxonomy): domain Eukaryota; kingdom Viridiplantae; phylum Streptophyta; class Pinopsida; order Cupressales; family Cupressaceae; genus Cupressus; species Cupressus sempervirens. The sequence continues at coordinate 658,429,077 of CM053787.1, forward strand.
ACCCTTGTATGTGAAGTGTTTGACAAAATTTCTTAGTTCAGCATTAGAGGTTTTTAGTGGCCTATTGGTAGGGGTCATTACATTGTCGGACTTTCATCGGTAGGACAAGATGAAATTGGAATACTGTCTGCAAAGTATTAGGTCATCCACTTATGCATAGCACTTTGAGAGCCATATTATTGCTGTAATCTCATCAAGCACAGAGGCAATCAATTCCATTTTGATTATTACATATTCTTACATACAATATTAGGAACACTACATTATTTCTAAAGTATTGGCTATAAAGTTGTCCCAAAAGTTCACTGTCACTTTCCATATGGTTGTTGATGTTCTAATTATTGGTCTTAACAAAACATTCATAGTTTTTTGACTTCATTTATAATTGTAGCAAGATTTATTCCTTACTGTAATTGATTCTCTCATACCTTTATTTGCAAGATTTTTTTGTGTATTTGTTACATCTCAAAGCATGTAGATTTGTTAATGATTAGTAATAGTTTGACCATGTTCTAATACAAGGCTCTTATTATGATCTTCAATGAAGAATATAGATTCCCTTTCTTTGTAATCTGTAGACTCAATTTGGCTGCAAATAGTGAATTATCCCTTTTGATTTGGTGAGCTGTATTGTATGTGTAGATTGAAGGTATGTATCTCTCTGGGAAAGGGCTTGGAGTCCTCAATCTTGTGAACTACTTGCCCAGTAATCTTCGATGATTCGCATCATATATTATAAAGCGACAACCTGAGAGTTGTGCAATTCTAATACAATATGGTTGGTGGTATATATGCACCCCATAACAGTCATTTCCTATGATCATGATTTCTTGCCTCCATTCTTTGCTTTTATACAACCTTGCCGAATAAGTAGGCCACGCACATACCCTCCTCCAGTAGTGGTTCATCACCTAGTATAGGCATAATAGATGGTATCAATCATGAAGGACCTTCATCAAGACTGGGCACACATTGAACAAACATATAAATAGGCATGTCTTCTCCATCAGAGATCACAAACATATATTGTGGCTTTCTCCATTAGAGTAGCAACGACCTCATCCGTTCCTAGTTGTTGAGTCATTGTTGCTGATTATTGGTTCTATTCTTTGTTCTATGATCACGGTTATTGCCAATCTTTAAGAATGTACTATGATCACCTTTCTAGCATGCGGCTCCTCTGCAACAACAAAACCAATCTCCATAGCTAACATTCTTGACATCTAGCATATTCACCCCCATTGCTTCCTGACACCTAGAGTTGGTTGAAGAATCTTCTTGTAAATTTGTCTTATTTGGCTTTTCCCTGCTTCTGCCCCACTTTGGCTTCTCTTCCACGCTAGATTGTTCATCACGTAGAGAAATATCACCCTTCGATGATGCTGATTTATTATATCTGTTGTGTAGTTACTCAAATTATTCCCAACAAACGACCTGTGTTGTTACTGTGTTTTGGTTTTTGGGTGTGTGTATTGAACCACAGACAGTGACTCCATTGTTGCCCTTCCGACCATAGACAATGCCTGATTTTCTCCCCCAAGCACTTTTGGTTCTCCATAATGGAGATTGTGTATGTTGAATAATTAGAGAGGAAGACTTATTCTTCCTTTATATTTATTAGTGGTGACCATTTACCAAGGGTCACCATATTTCCAAAATTGGCCCCTTTAATCATAATATAATAATTCTATCATACTATTATATAATTCTCTTATAGTTAATTATATAATTGTATTATCACAATAATAATATAATAAATATAATTATTATATCACAATAATAATATAATAAATATAATTATTATATCACAATAATTATATTATCACAACCTTTATGTTACCCGATTATAACTACAATAACATTAATATTATTTGCATGTGTAAAGCAATCTAAGTATGATGTATAATTTTATATCACAATTCAAAGATCCCATATTTTGTAGTCAATATACCAACTATTCATGATAAAATCCCATAAAATAAATAACAAAAGAACTATAACATGTTAATTACTTTAATTTTTCCATATTTAAATTTTATATTACTAGATATCTATCTTTAGAAAAATCTATGTAGAAGATCATTTATTTTTCACATAACATCAATGTGAATAGTACAAACCTGCAAGCATAGTGTTGGTTCCCAAAACCGCAGATTGGAAATCCAAGAGCTTGCCACTTGTCCAATAGGATTTTGCAATCAGTTCTAGCCAATGAACGAGAATCACCTTGATTCCCCTGCACTTCAGGCTCTTCTACACCTAGGTGGGTAGACCTTCTCCTCGAACTTGATCACTTGGTTCAAAGCTTTTCTAAAGCGAATTTAAGCTTTGGAGTTCTTTGGCTAGCAAGGTCCCTGAACTCGATGAAACTGAAACTGAATGCTGAGTACTTGAAATAATTGAATGTTTTGTATAAGGTTTGTTAATAATGAAATTTGATGCTTGTAGGAAGGAATATATAGATTTTTTGATTTCAATAATAGAAAGACCAGTGCCTTTGCTCATTTGGGCATTAGAGTCAACTTCAATGAATTTTCATGTACAACTTAACAAAGTTCTGATGCACTTATACTGCCACCAATTAAATAATTAAGATGCGATAGATCAAATATTTATGCAATCTTAAATGAGTCCAGATTGAGTTTTAACTCCTTTGGCAGGGAGACAAATTGGACACATATACAGAAACAATTTAATATTTCACAATATCTGTTATGATCGAATTTATGACGCTAAATGACCATGCCCACTTATCTGACATTTAAATTGTCTACAGAATTCCAAAAAATAATTACAAGGGACGATTCATTTGCAGTTTAAATCTCCGTGCCATTTAAAAAATAAAACAAAGGACTTCTTATTTTATTATTAAAATAAAATAATTGAATTTTTATTACACGTCATATTTAAGCCTTTATTCCTCCATACAAATTGTTGAAGTAACTTAAGATCATTTCTGCAAATGTATTTTCATTGCCATTGCAATTGATGATTTCCAAATGCAGATTTGGATCTCATATATGTATAATATGAGAGGAGGAGACGCATCTCTTCAAGAGACATGAAGAGACATGTCTCTATGGTTAATCACCATTAACTTTATAAATAAGTATATGCATAACTCATCTTTAACATATATATAATATTAATATATTAACCATATATGTAATATAATATAATATTATTATATTATTATATAATAATATATAATGCATAATATATATATATTACATATATCATATATGTATTATATATATAAGATATATAATGCATAATATATAATATATATTAATTTACATATATAATATATATAAGAAGTGCACCTGATCTTAATACAAGGAGCTCGATAACATATTCAATAATATGCCAATACAAATTGTGACTAACGATAGTTGTCTTGCGAGTATATATTAATCCAAACACACACACACACACATGTTTAATAATTAGCAATAACAATTTATTTGGAAAACATAAACACAGATTAGTATATCAGATAAGCATCATTTACTTCTACTGATGCTAAAACATTAACACTCCCTCTTTATCAAGTGAGAAGTAATACACCATTAGAATTTCAGTATAGAATACCTGATTGCTTTATTTGATCTTCACACAATGAAACCGTTATAAGTCCAATAACAAAAATCACCATGTTATGAACACTATCATAATGTATATTATAACCTCTAATTGTTTGAAACAATATCTATAGTAATCACAATGGAAATGTTACCTATGATCTCTAATTGCCCAAAGCAATGTCTAGAGATGTCCATAGTAATAACATAAGATTTCATGATCTCTAATTGCCTGAAGCAATATTTAGAGATGTCCATGATAGTAACATGAGTTCGTTATCTATGATCTCTAATTGCCAGAAGCAATGTCTAGAGATGTCCATAGTATTAACATAATATTTCATGATCTCTAATTGCTCGAAGCAATGTCTAGAGATGTCCATGAAAATTTGATGCTCACGATCTCTAATTGCTCAAAGCAATGTCTAGAGATGTCCATGAACATTAGTCACTCATGATCTCTAATTGCTCGAAGCAATGTCTAGAGATGTCCATGGTAACAGGCCTATTATTTACAAGATCATCACCTTGTAAATAATTACCTTCTGAATAAATGTGTCCATGAAAGATCGTCACCTTTCATTACATATATGATGCTACTAACCAACAAAAATGAAAGCATAAAGTCACATAAATTGAAATTTTTTAATTCAATATTCAATATTACAAATCATACCCAATTTTTCTCTTTAGAACTTCTCCTCATAGAGACGATATCATCTACAAAGGATTGCATCTCAAGAATTTCTCCCTTTGAACATTGATCCTGGAAGTTAGGTCCTTTTGTTACTTCCTCAGAAATTCTCTTTTCCCAAGGATGCCTGTCAAACTCCTCACTCCCTCATGATATACGTAGGAGTAGGCCCATCAACATCATGCAGTCACCCACATGGATTTCTAGGCTCCCTCTGAGTATCAATCTTCTAAGCTCCAACATTGCCTTCGAAGAAGTGTCATACTCCTTAATGTAGAAGAATCTCATAATCTCAATCATGAAAGATACTTGCATCAAGAGCCACACTTTATCCATCTTGATCATCAGGGTCTTTAGAACTACTATCATTAGATTTAGTCTTCACAATATTTGGTAGCATATTTGAAGTACCAACCTTCTTTTCCTGTAAGAATATCCTCAAACATAAAGGAAAAGATCAAAGCAAATGACCCTTAGAATTACAAATAAATGAATAGATAAATGTAAAAGATACAAGTATTTATCTACCGATGAGGACCATGGAATATCTCCTTTTCTAAGGATGGTTCAAGTGGGAATGAAACATTACCTATTATTCCCCCCACAATGTAAAGTTACCACTCGTATATCATTAAACACTTTCACATCACATCAAATTTGAATACTTCTTTCTAAGTTCCAACTTGCACTTTCATATCATGTACACAAGGGGTAGGTCCATTAAGATCACATAGTTGAATGAATTATAGTCCTCTTTACTATTACATTTAATTGATCATTGAAGGTTCTATCACAACACAATTTACTCCCTCTGAATCAATATGATTGAGATCACCAAAGATTGACTGAATTATATCATTTATCTGCTCCCTCTCTTTCGAGGTTGCCTCTAATGAAATGTCAGTCTCCCTTTGAATCTCAATCTTACTCTTTCTGCAAGAACATTCTTGGAGGAAAATCAAGGCATATAGCTCTTATAGAAAAAATAATAATTACATATAATAATTATTCTCAATATTATTATAAGAACATTAGAAATTGGATTCTATACTTAATTTATAATGAATTAATTCTACTCAATGTTCTCAAATAATATTAATAATTCTCATTTAATACAAATAAATTATAATCTTATTTAATATATCTTCTTATCTCTTATACTCACTTCATAGATGTGACTTTAGTTACTTAATGACCTAAAGAAAAAATGTAAAATGAGTGTACATAACCTTTAACATTTCTTATATGTTGGTTCTTGATATCCACGTGTCTCTCCTTTGTTTTGCAGATTTGTCTTAAACTTTTCTCCTATATATGTATTTCCCAAGCTACTCCATTATTCTTTCCGATCACATGGGTATATATATGTATTTCTCTAATACCCTCTTGGTTAGTAGTGGGACCTCATGGCCATGACTTTTACTTACCCCTTTCCAAGTATTATTCAGTTGCATGCACATCATCCATAAACTAGACTCCGCAATGTTGTTTCATTTTACTCTTCTATACTCGCCACAACATTATCATGAATGACGGTTAATAATGCATTATGTAGTTGACCAATGGGTCCTGCTCTACACATACCTATCTGGTCGCATGAGCCCTTAGATGCTTCATTCCATGGGTTTCATATTTCAGTAATTGTGCTTACATGTGTGTATGGGGTTATGTCCTAGTGATGTGTATTTCTTCCTCGTCATTATTACCAATCAGGGTATCGAATATCTCCTTCAATATATTTCATCGAATGGTGACAATCCAATGACCAAGTCATCAATGATTTAATATTAGTCTTCACCTTATATAAGTTGGCAGCTTAATATGTGGCACATAAAATGTAATTCTCTTTCCTGCTTCTCAGGTTTTCATGTTCAGATGTATCCACGTCAGTTGCAAGATTGTAATCGCCAATTTCCTGTATAAGCTCTGAATAATTTTTGTTCTATATATTCTCTTCCATTTATGGCTGTCAATCAAAGGTCACAGGTCCTTACCCAGATCACAGACCATGCGTAACATTTCTTTCCATCTATTAGATATTGACATCGGGCCCTCTCCATAATATACTCCTTATATGTCTTATACTCCCAAATGGTTGTATCCAATATGAATCTCTGCCTATACTTTAATAATTTTGATTATGGATCACTGGCGTGTCAGGAATGTGACTGTAATATTAAGGTTTCCTGAGAATAGTATATAACATTCATGTATTCGTTTGTGTGAGGATTGATGGCTCTTGATGTCAAACCATGGGAATATGTTCTCCTCAGTCCCTTTGTTTTCAGATATAATAGTTCAACCTCGTTAGTTTTTAATACAATCAAAACCAAAATAGAAATAACCAATGTTCAGTGCCTTTACAATTGTTTCCTCCCAGTTCAGATATGCATGGATAATTACGGGCGACTGGTCCTTTGTGAAATGATGGTTCCAGAGTTCTATCCCCACTCTTAATGTTCTCAATCACTCATGTTTATTATGTTCCGCTACCTCACGAGTCTATCTATGATAAATACTTTAAAATATCTTCCTGCGGTAATCACTATTTACTTTTATTTATGTCAGCACTTGTTCATTTGATGTTTTGTTCTTATGTGTCCTCACCCACCAAATATATGTGTCACGTCTTTATCTTTTCTCCCTTATGCCTGTGTTGAGGCTTGTATGGTGTGCCCTACACTGCAGACTTTTATGTGATCTTTGTGTCTTATTTTCTATTCCTTATCTGCTATCCCCTTACTACATGTGTCACTTTTATGATTTTCTATTACTGACTGGAGTATCATTTGTTGCTGACTGTATTCCTACCAGTCTTATTCTCTTCAGATATATTGTTTTCTGTGATATATTAACTTCCACGTTAATGATATTGTTTGTTTTGTATCCTCCTCCAGAGTTGATGCGAGTGAAAGATTTTATAAATTTTCCCCCTTAAGTGAGACAAAAATCTCTGTAGGCTGACTTAGTAATAATAATCCCCGATGCCGATGAGGATGTATTTGAGTTTAATATTTTATGTCAGGCCTGTATGCTGCATTCACTTTTTCTATCTTTCTAACCGCTTTTACATTTCATCTTTTCTACCATTTCTTACATTTGCATTTAAGCTTTGATACCATGTTGAAGTAACTTAAGATCATTTCTGCAAATGTATTTTCATTGCCATTGTAATTGATGATTTCCAAATGCAAATTTGGATCTCATAGATGTATAATATGAGAGGAGACATGTCTCTTCAAGAGACATGAAGAGACATGTCTGTATAGTTAATCACCATTAACTTTATAAATAACTCATCTTTAACATATATATAATATTAATATATTAACCATATATGTAATATAATATTATATTATTATATTATTATATAATACATATTATATTACATATATCATATATATATTATATATAAAAGATATATAATGCATAATATATAATATATATTATATTACATATATAATATATATAAGAAGTGGGCCTGATCTTAATACAAGGAGGAGCCCGATAACATATTCAATAATATGCCAAAACAAATCGTGACTGCTGATAGTTGTCTTGCAAGTATATATTAATCCAAACACGCACGCGCACACACACACACAGATATATATATGTTTAATAATCAACAATAACAATTTATCTGAAAAACATAAACACAGATTAGTATATCAGATGAGCATCATTTACTTCTACTAATGCTAAAACATTAACATAAATAAATATTTAAAAATTTCTTTTTCAAAATATGAATGATCGAATCTGAATTGTTGTTCCGTTTCTCTTTTACATTTATGTATCTTTATATGAATTCATGAGTGTCTCTTTATTGAAAAGATCAACCTTTTCACACATAACTAGTTGCAAATTATACCCTTTGTCATTTTAATCGCACCTTCTCAGATTTATTTTGAAATTGCCGGCACATAACCAAGTTTTAAATTCTAAGATTATTAACCTTCATTATATTGTAATATGCATAGGACCCCTTTATAATTGCACCCCAAGCCCTTTTAAATATTTATGGTATCTCGATAAACTATAGCTGGAGATTAATCCACCGCTTAATCACTTTGGCCTTGGATGCCATGTGGTAGGAATTCGCAGTAGTCACTTCTTTCTTGTGATTGTCATAGCATTGTAACTCTATGCTCTGTGATAACTCTTGCGCTTGATACCACAACTTTCTCTTCGCACCATGCCCTCATTTGCTTCCTCAGAAATGAAGCAATACGAGATGTCCAGGCTGCTCCCAATACCATGTATCTTGTTTATCATGTAGCCTCATGCACAAAGATATATATAACATAATAATCTACAGTTTGTGCATTGTCTTCAGATCCATTTTACATTAGTTCCGCTGGCACAAAGATGGCAATGCGGCAGAACTTAAACATATTCCATCTCCATTCTTCATTGCGTCAAAGTCTGAGTTTATTCAGGGATCATAATATTGGCATCTCACTGTATTTATCTCTTTCTATATCTGAGTTGATTTTTCATTTTACCCATGCTTGAACACCTTTCCAGGCCTCTTGCACACACGACTGGTTTGTTTGGATGCAAGTGCTATTGCCATTGAATATTAAACATTCGCTCCTGCCTAAGCAATTAACGGCATCTCAAAATCGACAATTTCAATGCTTCCTTAAATGGTCTGACTTTGTTTTAGAATATCAGGGCACGATATTCTTCCAAATATTTTTCCAAGGTGGTTTTAATACTTCGCCATCAATGCATACTGGAACTCACGATGACTCAGTACATAGCATATAATAAGTTCAAATAATTCCAATTCGATGGCTATTGTAGTATATCTCAGTGTTGCATTGTGGGTCCTTTCACAATAATATATTCACATCTTCTCTGGCTTCTCCACAAGTTTGTTGAGTGTAAATGCTTTGAATGATGAGGTGGATGCTGTACTAAGATAGCCAAACGCTTATATGGATGCTTCATTTATGTTGTTTGTGCTCAATGTTATTTCTTTCCAAACATGGTGATTGCTGCATACTCCTAATACATGTATCATGTCTTTGGCCTGACATAATCTCCTTATTACTGTTCTGTTGCTGAAAGTCGGTGTCGGTTCTATTCTTTTTTATCTTTCTTCTATCAATAGTTCACTGTAATTGCTCATAGCTATAGCTTACATATAATATTGTGCAGTCCTTGATGTCTTTGATCTGCAGTCTTGGGGTTTTTCATATCCTTGTATATGTATTTGCTGATTATGACTCCTGGATAAAAATAACATAACTGCAGTGACTAGTATGTATTCGTTGGCTATGAGTATTACTGTATGCTTGTTGGACATTCATTTGCCGTGGTCACCATATTGTGCTACGTGTTGAATTCATTAGAATGAAGCTGCTTCCCTCATTAGTACCTCCACTCAATTCATAAGACATCGATTGTCTTTGCATATGATATTCCTGAGGAAGGTTACTATAGATATCTGAACTATCCATTCTTGCTGATGCTAATTAGTAAGTTATCTTATTTTTATTGTTGTCAATTTTTCTCAGACCTCTGTATTTAGCACAAGCAATCTTCATTCTCAAAGAAAGCATTGCTGTTTGATTTTGGGCAAGGTCATTGAGAGACGGGGAGACTTCGAGGTCTCTGGTACTGGTACTGGTACTGGTATGACAATTTTTCAAATAAGAGACGGGGGTACTTGGAGACGGCAATTTTTTTAATAGTCTATGTAAAGTTTTATTATACTGTAAACTTGATTGGTGTAAATCTCAATCTTATTAATCTTGAGAATGAAGATGTTAAGATACTGATATTAAAGTCTGGATTTTATTGATGATTATTTCTTGAACAGAATATATCCTTGCTTATGTATTATGATCTGCAGGTCTGAAAGTAAGATTGCCACTGTTATTGATCTCTCTCACACTACAGATCATAATCATAATATATATGAGAAGTGGTGCAGTGAAGGGACGTGATGAAAAGTCACGTATCAACCTGAGTGTATCCCAATGTTCCTGGGACAGGTCACGATGGTTGATCAAATGCTATTTAGTTAAGCTTGGTGGTAAACACAATTTATACCTGCGGCTAGTTAAGGGTTGTGAATGCCGTTGATAGTATCTTTAGGAATATTGTATGCCGTCAATTTATATATATATCTGGTCTACGTGAGTAATAATATTAGTATCGGCAGAGCACAATATCGTGTGCTATCGGTAACATATGTGATTATGAACTGATTTCATTATATAAACAAATCATAATTGTATATATATATATATATATATATATATATATATATATATATATATGTATGTATGTATGTATATATGTATATATGTATAATATTATGTGTATAAAAATTTATATATAATTATGTAATCAGTTAAAGTTTATTTGAGAATAATCATAAAAAATTTTGAATTCAATTTCACATATGCTAACATTCTTAACACTCCCTCTTTAGCAAGGGAAATTGAATTACACACACAAAAATATAATCAACATTATGCTTTAGACTAAGGGAGAGAAAAAAAAACATAATAGATTTTCATGGTGTCTGGCTATCGCCCAAAGGACCCTTGAAGGTTATCATTGTGTCTGGCAGAATCGGGCCCAAAGAACAAGGATAACCCAAACTTTCAAAACAATGGGTTTTCATGGTATCCGGCTATCGCCCAAAAAAAAATCCATGAAGGTTATCAATGTGTCCGGCAAAATCTAGCCCAAAAGGATAACAACAATTTCAACCATTGTTTAAAAGTAGATCAACTAAAATAAAGTTGTCACTTTATCATAGGATCAGAACACATGAAAGGTCGTCACCTTTCTCGAGAAAAGTCATCACTTTTCACAATATAAGCTTGCAAGCAAAAATAAGAGAATAATTTGTATTCATGAATAAGAGATGCATTTACAATAATATCATACCAAGTTTTTCTTGGAAGTATACAATTTTCAACTTCACAAGAGGTTTGGTGAAAATATCAGCATTCTATTCATTTGTATTGATATAACTCAATTTAATGATATCTCTGCTGACCATGTCTCTTATGTAGTGATAAGGAGTCTCGATATGCTTTGAACAATTGTGGAAAACTGGATTTTCTGATAGCTTGATACAACTTTGATTATCACAATGGATCACAGTTGGTTTTAGAGGTTTTCCAAATAGCCCAAATAGAAGTTTTCTTAACCAAACTACTTCACGTGCTCCTATTGAAGCGGCTACATACTCGGCTTTGGTAGAACTTAAAGCAACAACTGGTTGTTTTCTGCTGAACCAAGATATCATGGCTGACCCAAGACTGAAGCAACAACTTGTAGTGCTCTTGCGGTTAGAGGAACATCCTGCCCAATCTGAATCAGTATATCCTTCCAAATTTATCTCAACTTTTTCATATTTTAATCCAAAACCAATAGATCCTCGTAAATATCTTAATATATGTTTTGCAGCCATAAGATGGATCTTCTTAGGTTTACACATGAAATGACTAAGAACATTTGTAGCATAGCATATGTCGGGTCTGAAATTTACAAGGTACATAAGAGATCCAATTATTTGTTTGAAGAGAGTAGGATCAATGTCCTTAGATTTTGATGCTTCTTCTTTTAGTTTGTGTAAGTTTGTCTCCATCGGAGTAGATAAGGGCTTACTATCCATCATTGCAAATCTGGTCAGAATATCTTGAGTGTACTTTCCTTGATGTAAGAAAATGTAGTCTTCTTTGTTATTAACTATTAATCCCAAGAAGTAGTGTAGTAACCCTAATAGTGTAGTAACCCTAAATCTTTCATTTCAAATTCAGCTATCAGATTTTGCTTACATTTTTCAATTAATTTATCATCACCTGTTATCAACAAGTCATCAACATAGAGAACAAGTATTACCATTCCATCACTTGTGGTTTTGAAGTATATGTTAGAATCAGCTTTATTTTTTGAGTATCCGAGTTTGGAAAGGTAGTTATCTATCCTTTCACACCAGGCTCAAGGAGCCTGTTTGAGACCATAGAGTGCTTTCTTGAGTTTACATACACATAAATTTTTATCTTTTATGATGAACCCTTCAGGTTGTTCTATGTAGACTTCTTCATTGATGACCCCATTTAGGAAAGCAGTTTTTACATTCATTTGATGAATCTTCCATCCTTTTGATGCAACAATTGCAATAATTGTTCTTACAGAAGTGTAATGAGCTACTGGTGCAAAGGTTTCTTCATAGTCAATTCCAGCTTTTTGGGAGAATCCTCGGGCAACAAATCTAGCTTTGTGTTTTTCAATACTTCCATCAGCAGCGTATTTGATTTTGTATAACCATTTTGAAGATACAACTGTTTTTTCTTTAGGCCTAGTTACAATATCCCAAACATCGTTCTGGATTATGGAATTGTATTCTTCTATCATGGCATCTTTCCACTCTTGTGACTTTAGGGCTTCTTCAGCTGTAGATGGTTCGATTTTGTTTATCTCAGTCATGAGAGCAGTATAACATGATTGATTTTGAGTTCTCTTGTTTTCTTTTGAGATCTCATCTGGTTCCACATTATTTTCTTCAAGCATCTTCCTTGCCCATAATGGTCTTTTCTTCCCATTTGTTATATCTAGTTCTCTCTCTTCAAGTGTGTGCTCCCTCTGATTTTCAGTTTGTCTAATTTCCTCATCATCTGAGATTGGTTCATATTCTATGCTGGTTGAAAGTTTTAAGGCAGAATCCTCTTCAAAAATTACATCTCTACTTATTTCAACTGATCTTTGTCCAGGAATGTAAATTCTATAACCCTTGGAATTTTCACAATATCTTATAAATATGCCTCTCTTCCTAGAAGGCTCAAGTTTAGTCCTCTTTTCTTTGGGTATGTGAATGTATACTGGACATCCGAATATTCTAAGATGACTTAGGTCTGGTTTGATCCTTGAGAAGACTTCTTCAGGTGTGGTATTCTTTGGAAATGAATGTGACATCTGTTTTGAATGTATACTGCAGTCTTAGAAGCTTCTATCCAAAATGATGCATGCATATTCTGATCATGTAACATAGCTTTTGTAGCTTCAATGATGGTTCTGTTTTTCCTTTCTGCGACTCCATTTTTTTGAGGATTATAAGGTACTGTATACTCCCTCTTAATTCCAATAGAATTACAAAAACCTTTGAAGATGTCAGATGTATATTCTCCTCCATTGTTTGGTCTTAATGTTTTAATCCTTTTACTTGTTTGATTCTCTACTAATGCTCTGAAGGTTTTGAATTTTGATAGAACTTCATTTGATTCTTTGACTTTCAAGAAATAGATCCAGGTCTTCCTAGAAAAGTCATCAATGAAGGATATGTAATAAAGGAAACCTCCTAGAGAAGGCGCGGGCATGGGTCCACAAAGGTCTGAATGAACTAGTTCCAAAACTGATTTTGACTTATGTTCACTAGAGGGAAAAGGGCTTTTTTATGATTTTCCCTAGAGCACACCCTTTGCAAGTTCCTCTATGAGATGAGTCTAGTTTAGGAGTACCAAAAGTTATCATATCTAAATTAGGAAGTGAACTAAACCCAATGTGCCCAAGTCGTCTATGCCATAATTCTTTAACATTGGATGTTTCAAGACTAAGAGCTTGAGTTTGAATATTGCTTAATCTATATAATGTTCCAAATCTAAACCCTATGATAATAGCATTTTTTCAGATTTGAGTTATTATGCCAATATAGTACTTTGTCTTTGTTGAAGGTGACATGATATCCATCATCTGTTAGACTTGAGATAGAAATAAGGTTCCTTTTTATGCCTGGTACAAATAAGACATCTTTAAGATTAAGTGTAGTTCCATCCTTCAATTTTATAGAACATGTCCCAATACCTTTTACAAGATAGGTAGAGTTGTCTCCAGTAGTAACTCCTTCAGTGATATGAGTTCCCAATGTATCAAACATATCTCTGAATCCAGATATGTGACGGGATGCACCACTGTCTACAATCCAAGTTTCTTTATTTGAATTTACTTCACTTGAAAGTGCGGAATAGTATGGTTGATTTTCATCTTCCTTTGTTTCAGCAAGGGAGGCTAGAATTTATTCCTTTTCTGGACAGTTCCTAAATGTGTGTCCTATTTTCTCACCCTTAAAACACTTAGCATGTGAATGATCTTTCTTAAATTTCTTTTTATTATTATTGTTATTGAATTTCCTTTTATTGAATTTCCTCTTTCTTTTGTTTGAGACAGTGTGAAGAGCCTGATTTTCTCCCTCTTGATTAGAAGTGATCCCTCTGGAGATTAGCCTTGATTCTTCTGCTATGCATTCATTTTTCAATTGATCAAAAGTAGGAATAGAGGTTTTGCTTACAACTTGTATGAAAGTATCCCAGGACATTGGAAGCCCTCTTAGAGCTATTAATGAGAGTTCTTGATCTTCAATTTTGTTTCGAATGGAAGATAATTGTTTCTTTGTTTCAGATATTTTCTCAAAGTAAGAATGAATTGAATCTCCTTTTTCCATTTTTGTATTCAGTAATTGGCATTTTAAGGTGATTAGTCTACTTGAGTTATTTATCTCAAATGTATTTTTTATGGTCTTGAATACTTCATATGCACTTTTGATCTCTGATATGGAAGGAAGAATGTGATCTTTAATTGAATCAACAATGATTTTTCTTGCTTTGTTATTTTGTCTTTTCCAGGTAAGTTTTTCAGTTTCATCTTGAGGTATTGGGATATCTTTTTCAATGTATTCTTCAAGTTCCAATTCTTCCAGAATCGTGATGATACGGGTTTTCCAAGAGAAGAAATTTGATGCACCTTCAAGTCTGTCTTCTACCCTGACGTTATTTGCCATTATTTCTTCCTTAAAAAAGAATTGAGATTTCTCTACCAATTTGGCTTTGATACCATGTAAAGTTTTATTATACTGTAAACTTGATTGGTGTAAATCTCAATCTTATTAATCTTGAGAATGAAGATGTTAAGATACTGATATTAAAGTCTGAATTTTATTGATGATTATTTCTTGAACAGAATATAACCTTGCTTATGTATTATGATCTGTAGGTGTGAAAGTAAGATTGCCACTGTTATTGATCTTTCTCACACTGCAGATCATAATCATAATATATATGAGAAGTGGTGCAGTGAAGGGGCGTGATGAAAAGTCACGTATCAACCTGAATGTATCCCAACGTTCTTGGGACAGGTCACGATGGTTGATCAAATGCTATTTAGTTAAGCTTGGTGGTAAACACAATTTATACCTGCGGCTAGTTAAGGGTTGTGAATGCCGTCGACAGTATCTTAGTAATATTGTATGCCGTCGATATATATATATATATCTCTGGTCTACATGAGTAATAATATTAGTATCGGCAGAGCACAATATCGTGTGCTATTGGCAACATATGTGATTATGAACTGATTTCATTATATAAACAAATCATAATTATATATGTATATATAATAATAATAATAATAGTAATAATGATATATATATATATATATATATATATATATATATATATATATATATATGTATATAAAAATTTATATATAATTATGTAATCAGTTAAAGTTTATTTGAGAATAATCATAAAAAATTTTGAATTCAATTTCACATATGCTAACATTCTTAACAGTTTAAAGAGTCTAATACTAAAAGTAAATACAAAATTTGAAAACAGTAATACTGTAAGACTAAAAGAGTAAAGTAAATAATAATAGTAATGTCACATTAAAAATAAAAATAGACTCATAGAGTCAAAGATTTCAAAACTCACATGATCACAATATTGTATCTCATAGACATATTTGTTTTTCAAATATTGCATATGATCACCATCATATCAGATTGATAATCGCTGAGATTATCATTACATATTCAAATTTTAAATTCAAAAAAGTATAGTTTGATGCTGAATTGCCAATATGCAAACAAAAATAAACACTTTGTACAATAAATAAAAAATAGAAATATATCTAGTGTTAGTATGTCGATGGTACTATCATCTACTCCACAAGGTTGCGATCATCCATCTCAAGGTCTTCCGCTATCATGCTCTCCAAAAAATCATCACTCTCCAAAAATATTTTAATTGATTTAATCATTTAAATTGTTGGTGGTCTTAATGTTTGCATTAAAATGAGGGCTAAAATATATAAAATTATTTAATATTATATTTTACATTTATATTTTATCTAGAGACTTTGGGGTGACTTCACTTTTTGGATTAGGAGACTTGGAGACTTTAGGAGACTTCGTCATGAAGTCTCCAACCTTTTTTGAGGTCTCCGGAGACACAAAAAGTCTCTGAGATCGAGACGCGACTTTTAGGGGGGAGACAGGTCTCCCCATAACCATGATTTTGGGTGAAGATTCTATCAAGTTGATGGCAAAGACGATGAAATAAGTTTCAAAGGAGTGTCTCAAATGGATGCCCTATTTTGCAAAAAAATTGGGGTTCCATCACATAGTATCCTAGCCAAGGCACAAATCCCACAAACACACCACCACAGCAAAGGTTTAGAACACTTAAGTCATTTGGTGCGAACACCAACATCTTAATGACCCAACAGAGAGCTTGGATAACAACAATGCCATAATTATAAATTTACTTTAGAACTGTTTTTCTTTTGATACACAATGGGCTGAAGCCTAGATTAGTTATTATTATTTGTTGAGATTAATTATTATTACGTGTTAAGATCAAGTAGACTTGAACCCAAGACCTCTGAGATGAGAGGCTCACAACTTTATCATTGTCTTGCAAGCTCTTGCCTACTTCAGAACTATTTTCAAATTAGCTAAAACATTTTTTATTTTTTCATGTTGTTAAAAAAACTGTTTTTATATTACATTTAAATTCATAAACTTATATTAAATAAATAAATAATATTATAATTCATTATTCAAATAACTTTTTAAAATTAAATTCCACAACACTCAATTAATTCTATTGGTGTAAAACGTATTGTTAAATTTATTAGATTTGTTTCTTCTTAATACTTGAATGCGATCTTTGAAGTGTACTACATTTAAATTTACACAAGTATTTAGTATATTTAAAGGACTTTGCTTTTGATGTATGTTAATTTAAAGCTCTTTCATATCTATCAGGAAGGCTTGAAGCCAATTCATTTACAAGTGGAAACAATGCACCATCGCTCAACACTTGGTGGGACTGGAGGTGTTAAATCAATAGGCAATTATGCACCTGTAAGAAATAGTTTTTTCAGCAATATTTGTTTATATAATGCATATTCTTTGTGAATCTATTCAAGTTATGCATTCAATTGCATATTTATTTATATAATGTTTTTTTTTGTGGGCCTATTAAGTCATTCATTCAAGCGCATATTTATTTGTATAATTCAAATTTTTTTGTGAACCTATTCAAGTTATTATTTCAGGCACAATTATTTGAAACAATACATGAAGTTATATAAAATAATTTATAAATTTTATTAAAATCAGGATAGTAATATTTGTTGACATTGATGCTTGTGATCTTATATGCACCTAAGATGATTTATATCATTTAGAGTTATGGCATTAGTTGGCAGAGAACTGTCCTTTTACCAATAGGCTTTTCTGTGTGATATATCTAAGATTAAAGAAGGTAAAGGAAGTACTCATCACACATAGTCAAGTATTTGTGGACAAGAAGTTATTAATTTTTCACTTTTGGGAGTTTAATCTTGATATTCACGAATGTGTTGATTTCACAAATCTATTGTTTGTTTTATTTTATTTTTGTTACGAAACATAAAACAATCATGCAATAATTTATGAGAATTTTGTTAAATCTTCTGATTTTTGGATTTTAAATTATTTTGCTCACATTTATTTTGTTTTTCTAATCACTTAACAATCTTTTTGACAAGTTTGAGATTATGGATGAAAATTATTTGTACAACATGAAATTACTTTTCAACTTATTTCTAAAATATGGAATATAGACCCTTATCCCTCATATGCTTCTAGCTATATTTAATAGTGGATTGAAACCATCTCTTATACTACTTTATGTGACAGTATGGTAAACAAGTGGCCATGGCAAATGAGTGGACTAGAGCTCTTTTTAAACATTATTTTCAAATACATGTTACTCTTGAATCTGGCTTGATGTGCATTTGTATTTAAGTTGCTCTTTTTAAACTTGTAGAGACACATTTTGTTTGTGACATTTTAGTACACACCCCTCTTCAATAACTCGTGACAAAAGATTTTAAGGCATTCTTGAATCTTTTTGAGAGTCAAGCATTCCAAAGAGCAAAATGAAGTGAAAATTTCTTATGTTCATCTTATTAATTTTCTAATTGTTTTAACAGCCTCTACACACCATTGTAAGTTTTCAAGCCCCACAAGATTGCATGAATATTGCTCCTTGTAACTTGTTCTTAGAAATAAAGCTCTTATTATGGGAGTTGATTGTGAACTCCCTACATGCCAAGATCATATGGAAAACTAAAATATCCTTTAACAAGAGAGAATTGCAAGAATAGCTTTCTTGATTATGTATGCTACTTGTTGCACCTACCTCACTTTAGCTAGCGCTCTAGTGAGTTGGGGGATTAAGACAACAGAAAGAATAGAAGATTTTAAAACAAACATGATATTATTTGAAAGTTAAAGAACTCAATTAAACCAACTATACTATTGATAAATGTTTTGATTATTGAAAACAAAAGGATTAACTAACTCCTCTAATGGCCAAGCTTTACAAGCTCATTGTCCAAAATGTGCGCATCGATGATAACACAAATACATGATGGAATTGTAGTGCCCATGAGTCTCATATAGACATAAAATGAAGGGCAAGTTGGAAAGAGAGAAAAACGACCAAAACGCCAGAAAGTAAATTACACTAACAGGAAACAAAAAAGACAACTAGGTTGTGAAAATGATGATAATATGAATAGATGGAAGACAAGAGAAGCTCATGGATTAAGAAGGTTGGTGAAGCAGCTTCACTTCCTACTCTAGTGAACTTGCACACACAGAAACAATGAAAGCGTTGGGTGGTTGTCCAAAGACTTGCATTAGTGAAGTTGATGGTTGTGCGTTTCCACCTCCACAACAACAAAATAGATTAGATAATGGTGATAGGAAATTGTAGAGACAAATAGATAAATGATAAATGAAATAACATGATTATGCTAAGAACAATATGACATGCTTGGCAAATATGTAAAACTTAATAGTGTGACTCCCCATCACCACTACAGAGCCAATTTTTGGTAGATTGAATGCAAGGATGGTCGAGATGACGAAGTTGAGATAATCTTATCTGTCCTAATGCAAAGATTCAAGAGTATATTCAAGAAGTTGTAGAATCAAAGACGAAGTGTGACAATGAAGTAAAATGAGCATAAAGAAGACAAAATGAATTGAAAAGCTCAATTTTAAGTTGTTGATTCATATCTTGGTGTTGATGGGCATTGTTCAGAGGCATTACATTGTAGGGGTGGCAGTTACAAGGTCTCAACAACTCACTACACATTTGCGAGACAAATGCTTTCTATGTATACATCTTTGTTGCATGTTTGTGTCGTCTCAACAACTCACTACACGTTTGCATATTTGTGAGACAAAAACTCTCCATGTATACATCTTTGTTGCACGTATGCGTCAGTGTTGACCTTGTCAGACAGCCTTGAATCTCAACAGAAAAGGACTCGGAAAAGTGGAAGAATGTCTTTCAGCTAATGTAGGAGCATTACATAATGGTAAATTATACAAGGGTACAAATTTACAAGATTACACTTTATCTCCACTTTAGCAAGCATATCATAATTGAAGATGTGAGCTAAAGTAGAGAAAACTTATTTGACTTAGTTGAGGATCTTTTGTGCATAAAGAGTCGCCCCTAGGTGAAACCTTGAATTATTGTGTGGCTGAACCCAACATGCAAGCTGCAAATGTGCATGCTATATAATGAAAATAATGATCATTGATTGTAGACTGATATGGATAGCAAGTTGTGTTATGCTTTATAGCCATATAATAGGGAAATTTTTGAGTGCACTGATGCGAAGAAAAAAAGCTAGATAGTCACTTGTCAGGATGCCTTTAGACATGCATTGATGCAAGTAGCAAAATCTAGAGAATTGCATGATAGGGCGGCTTTGGACATGCACCAATGCTAGTAGCCAAAGCTAGATAGTTGCATGATAGGGGAACTTTAGACGTGTTCACACAATTATCTAAAGCTAGATAGTTGTGTGATTGGGCAACTTTAGACATGTGCCAACAAGAGGTGCCAAATTTAGATAAATGTTTGATAGAGTAACTTTGATCATGTCGATGTGAGTAGCAGATTCTAGATAGTCGTATGATACGGTGAGAGATTTGATAAGTGGATTAACTCCCACAAAGGAAGACAAATAGAACAAAAATGTTAATTTTTCAAAAATATCTATTTTATAGAGTGATGAGATATTCAGACAGTCAAATAGCAAGATATAATAGATATAACAACCCCTCCATCAAAATGGACTATGTTGCTTAGAGGGAAAAGTATATATCATATAAGATGTTGCATGGGTATTTCATTAGGGTCGATATATTTTGGAATCGAAAAAGAGCACATGAAGACAAATAAAAATAAAATTTTGGATCAATGTGGAAGGGAAGCCTAAATGATACTAACACTTTGCATCATCCCCACGTGTTGAAATTCAATGTATGAAAAAAGAAGAATAAGTTAAGAAAGCACAAAAGGTGCACAATAGATAACCGTTTGTTTCCAAGCACTAACAAAGGAAGGTGGTCGTTTAGAGGGGAACACAATCAACAGACAAGCATGGGGAAACACAAAAAAGCACTATTCTATAAATGTAGAAGTGAGCACTACTTTTATAGGTATCTACAGATGTCCACCATCAAATCATTGTCCTCCCAATCTTGATCAAATGGGAAGGGAGGTTGAATAAGTATTGGGACGACTACTATCGTAGCCATAGGTGCCTAACAATGACCAAAGCCAAGGATGAGGTTGCTTCAATTTTCTCATTCAAGAGCTCAATTGAGGCGAGTAAGAGAGGTCATGTAGAAACCTTGTCAATGTTATAATCTCCTTAAGTGAATCTAATACAAGCCTCATAGTTCGAAGGTGACCCACGCTGAGCTAGAGATGAAGGCGACACTTTGATGACCTTTGCGAAAGGGGGTAGTGATGAACTTGTGAGAAGTTGAAGCTTACTTCATTGCAAGAAGAAAAACTGAAAGTGGATTAGTCGAAGCGAACTTACGACAATAAAAATTAGGCATAGGGCCTTGCTCGAGCTTTTGTTTAAAGGATGGGGGGAAACCCTTGTTGATGTGAGTTTTTGTACCACTACATAACATATTAGTAATTGGATATCCGATACGGAGTATCAAACATACAATTCCTCTCTTGAAAATTTATTGCTCATGGGATATGAGAATAACTCCAATGTTCCTTACACTTGTGGATACTCAGTTTTTCGATTTGTTTTGTTGGTAATCGCGTAGGCAGTCTTACGCTATTCATTTGAGGATGACTTGGGCTTTTGGTGAGATGGTGATGATTTTGCATGAGTGCCAGGTGATGTTGATGGTGACGGTGATGGTGGAGGATGTAGCGTCAGATAATGCTGATTGCGCGAGGAGGCGATAATGGCTCTAATGACTTCTACCTTCCTAACTTTCTTCGAGTGAAATTTGACTACCCAACTACTCGCTATTCTACTCCTACTCCTTCAACTACTCACTATTATACTCCTCCTATGGATGGAAGACTAGCAAATGGACTGGGATCGAACCTAATGATAGCTAACCAGCGGCCTCACTTCCACAGGTGCAATGATTCAAAGGAATAATAAACTAGTTTGCCACGCAAGGCTTCCCAACAAGCCGCTAGGATGCTAGTGGTCTAGTAGTGATCCCTATCAAATACCTACTAATGTTACCATGCAACTATCCATCTACTTTATTCTTACTTAGCAACTTGAAATGAAACTTGCTTCAACAACTTGAAAAGAAATTTACTGAACTATTTGGAAGTAGAAACCATGCAATAATATGAAAGGCCTTTAATTACCATGCAAGTCACAACAATGAGAAAGAAATAGCGAATTTTGGTATTATCTTATGCAACAATTTTCTCCGACCCTTACAAATAAGAGCAAATGGCCTTTTATAGATGCCAAAATTACAACCGATGGTAGAGATCAAAAGCAAAACTGACGATCCAGATTGAATCCTAGAAACCCTAATTAGGGTTGCCACCTCTTCGGCCAATGAGAAGACGCCACCTTGTCAATGGACCAATAAAAGAAGTGTAAAAGTGGCAACCAATGTGAAGGCACCAAAATGATGGCCAATCTGAAATAGACACTTGTCCTATTCTAGAAGAAAGAAAAATTGCCACTTGGGCTTACATTAAATGATCTTCTAATATGACTTTTCCCTTTTCTTCTGTTCTTTTAGCTAAGGCGATGAACCTAGCTAGCTTTTCATTGACTTCCTCTATAGGAGGACAAGGTGTGTGCTTCATCTTGAGTTCAGTTGATTTCACCATGCTGCTTGCTACTTGTAGTGTCTTCTCATGATCTTTCTCATATTCCTTTGTGAATCCAATGAAAGCATTGAGGGAGGTAAGGGTGTTCAAATGTCTCTTCTTGATAGTAACCTTTCCTAGCTCATCCAATCTCGATCCAAGCTTTGCTTCATTGATGTCCTCTTCTCTGATGTCTTCAAAATCAAGTGCCACCCCAATGTCGCTCATCATGGTTGAAATGGAAGTGTCGACGTTTGAGCTGTGATGTGCAATCGCCTTTTGTATCTCCTCTTTGCCAAGGGGGATTGTCCTTCCTTTAGTCTGTCCTTTACCTGTATCATGTCTACTGTACCGATATTGGTGTCGGTTATTTGCTTCATTTTCGAGAAGAAAGGTGTTTTTGGGCATCATATCCTCTTTGTCTTTCATAGTGTTTGTCCCCTTAGGATTCTTGCTTGTACTAACATCCTCCATCTTGTCGCCCTATTATGGGATGGTAAAGTGGTGGACAATTAGACTAATAGAACCAAGGGAGTCACTCCTTAGACTAGAACGAAAGAAGAAAGTCAGCTTAAGGACCTCTTTCAACTCTAAATGATTAAAAGTCACCTCTACCAATAGTCAGATCTTGACTCTTTTGGAATTTAGGATTAGACCTTGAGAATTTCAAACCCTCTTGCAAATCAGAAATTTAAACACTTGAAATTGTCCACCATTTGTCCATAAAAAATTCAGACCTTTGATTTGAATAATTTACCAAATAAAATTGCCCAAGTCTGATGTGAAAAATATAGTCCCCAAATGGAGAAAATCAGACCTCCATCATAGATCGCCTATGGCAAAAGAATCAGGTCTGCCATTAAAAATTGCCACGAGTGGAAAGTTCTTCTGTCAAACAAATCTGCTCAAGCATGGAAAGTCTCCAATTTGCCCTCCAAAGTCACCTAGGGCATAAATCGCAGCCCTAATAGAAGGAGAAAAATCATCAAATATTGCAAAAATCTGCCTCCAAGAGAAATCACCAAGGTCTGAAAATGGTTGATTGCAAGCAAAATTACCCAAAAATGCAAAAAATTTACCTCCCAAAAGAAATTGCCTAGGAAGAGAAGAGCTGCTCCAAGTCTAAATTCGCCCAAAATGGAGAGAGGAGCGCTCTTGCTAAAATCACCCACAGCTTGAGGAGGAAAGGTGAGAATTGAGGAGGAAATGGGAGAGAGGCCTCCTCTTATAGCCAACTTTCCTACTCCCTCCAAGCTGGCCGACTTGGACCCTGGGAGCAAGAAAAACAATAATTAATGCAAAATTATGGCCCACAATCAAATACTTAGCTAAAAATTAACTTTGCCAAAATAAAAATCTTGCCTTCTGGATCATCAATGTCTAGCATATTTACTCCCTTTTGTCTCGGGCAATTCGCATCCTCATGGTTGCCTGGCCCACACCATTTGCAGAGCATCCCTCCATTTTGTCCTCCTCCGCTTTGACAATCTTGTGCGAAGTGTCCCCATTCATTACATTTCCTACATTGAATCATCAGCCTCCTCTTGGAATCATACTGGAGTGGTTGTCGCAGTGTGTTGTTATTGCTATTATTGTTACTTTCTCTCCTGTTGTTTCTATATCCTCCTGGCGAGGCTTCTATATTTGTGTTCTTTGGCGGAGTGGAGAGGGGTGTGGATTGCCCCCCATGGGTTAGGAATACTTGGGTGCTCCTTGTTTTCAAATTATAGGGGCAATCTTTAATTTCGTGCCCCAGTACCTAACACATCTCACAAAATGCTTTCTTCGGGCATGCTCCTTTAGTATAGCCTTCTTTTTCACACTCAATGCTCCAAAGTTCTCTCCCTACTTTCTTTTCTTCCTTACTCCCTACCACTTCCTTCATCAAAAGCCTCATGTCTTTTCTCAAGGCTTGAATGGTTTTGGATTCTTCTCCGCTCTCCTCTGAGCTTTCACTTGAACTTCATGCCTTCTTGACTTGGAAGTTTTACTCTTGCTCTCTATGTCCATGGCACGGGTACATGAATCTACAAAGGTCGATGGTGGGACTATCTTTCATCTTTCTCTTGAGAGATGGTGTTAATCCTTCGATGAACCATCGTTTCTTTAGTCCATTTGCCGGCTTGTTATCTAGTTTTCTAATTAGCTCTTTCATTCTTCGGCTATAGGCCTTGATAGATTCACTCTTCCCTTGTCTTGTGTTATAAATCTTCGTTACTATTTCATCGTTATCTCTTAGAGTTTGAATTCTTCCTCGAAGGCTGTGCGGATGTTACTCCATGTGTTTTTCTTTGCTGCCTCCAAATCCGTGTACCAATCAATGGCAATACCTCTTAATGTGGGTGGAAAGGCTTTTAACCATTCCGCCGCATCATTTTGTCTATTTTCTTGCCATATTGTTATACATGTTTTATAGTGGCGAGTAGGGTCCTCCGAGCCGTCCCCTGTGAACCTTGGTAATTTTTGTTTGTCTATTGCCATTATGTGAACACCTCCTGATGGAACACTTCTCGATGGAACACTTCCTAATGGATGGAACATGCCCTCCCAATGGAACACTTCCTCCCGATGGGACACGCCTTCCCAACTAAAAGTTCGTTCCCGAGGAGGAACTACTAACGGTATCTCCTTCTTGACTTTGCTCCTATCGGATGTCTCCTCCTGCCGATGTCTTTGGATTTTTGTATCCCATCGTCCTTGTTGGTGTCTTTGATATGACCAAATTTGCTATACCTTCAATTCTATGCTCGATTAGCCCTTCTTGGATTCTCGTGGAATCCCCTTGTCCTCCTTTCCAGTTACGACGTCTCTCCTCTTGTTGTTGGAGATGTAGTATCCTTAGGATAACTTCTTCCTCAGTTTCTTGTCCTTGTGCCCGCCAGGGATATCTATTTGGAATCAGGGGCATGAATCGTTTCAATGTTTGTTTCCCTTTTTGGAATCTTCACATTCACGCTCCCTCGTCCTTCTCTTCGCAAATTGTTGTAGTACTTGTTGTCTCCTTTCCCTTTGTGTCTCAGCTCTTTCCTCTTCCACTCGTAACAAATTTCGTGCTAGTAGGCAAGGGATCTCTCCTAGGAGATTATACATCGCTGGCATCACCGCAGGTTCGTCATGTACCGTACCTTTAGGGACCATTCTCTTATGCGCTTCCCTTTGTACGTACTGATCAACCGCAACTTCCCAGGCCGTTACTAGATCACGTGTCAACTGATCTTCCCTGGCGATTTCCTCCTCTTCCCCATCACTGTTTGTTACTTGGATGAGCGGTACAAAGGGCCTTCCCATTACTCCATCTTGCCGACCTCCAGGTTCGGACTTAGGCAACGATGCCAAAAATGTAGATTGGAATATCGCACAATTTCACAGATACACAAAATACTTGAATTGATACAATTGAAGTAAAACCTGGATCATACCATTTATACCACAATACCAATAAGCAAGGAAATGATTTCTTTATTAATACCAAAAACCAACATAAGTACAATACCAATGTTCCAAATATTTATCGAAGGGTCGGTTAGTTGGAAACCAACCAACACATTTCCTCACACCTAACTACCCAGCCCAACTAGCTTTAACAAGTACTAAACATAATAGTTACTTTATTTGGACTACAAATAGTTAATGTGTGAAATTTATATGGAAACCATCACAACCTTGGCCTTAAATAGGTCTATAACATTGCTTTTTGTGCTTCTACTTTGCAACAGCAGAATGATGATAATTTGTTTCATGGTTTTTTATGATATTTGATCAATGGTGACTGATTATTAATGTTGACATTATTGTTTTTGAACTGGAACATTGATGTGGTGGTGTATTTTACTATGGTACTTTAATATTAGAATAGAGGTGTATGAGCTTATTTGCTGCTGCATCTATGTACATATATATACGTATATTCTTGCATGGACGAACCCAAAGCAAATCCGAACCCAACCCAAAGAATTTCTGAATGAATTTTGAGCCCAAAAATCAAACTTGAATTAGGTACCCAAATCCGAACCAACAACTTAGTAAGAGAAGGAAGTATTGCGAACTTAGAGGTATGGAAGGAAAAGGAACAAGTATGCTTAGAGAGCAAAGTGGATATAGTGCCTAGCACTGAACCTTCTACTTCAACCTAAATAGCTATTATAGCTATAGAGGGAGTATGTTCCTAGAAAATCATCAGACCTCTCAATCGATGAGTTAAGTTATGCGAAGTTAGTTAATGATATGTATGACACCATGGAACTTGTATCTTAGTTTGCAGATGTTTATTTGAAGGTATTGAATATCGCTGTAAGTTTTAGCATGTTCTGTGACTATATCAGCTTTATGTACTATCACGGAATGCATTTATGTGAAAGTGTTTTGCTAAGAATTTAACGAGCAAAACTGAGTCTTTCATTATCATTGGAGCAGCTTGAGACTACAGAGAGCCATGAGTGAAAGAGAAAAGTGATTTGAGAGCGCTTGTAAAAGATTTGGTGCATGTGCTAGTGGAATCAAAACAAGGTTTTTACATCACACCAAAGTTGTTTTAAGTCCTAATTTGCAATTATCTTTGAAGCTAGCTCATCATGGATAAGCCTTTGTTATTACAATGTTAAGGAAAGATGGTGATATCATTTCAAAAAACACCTTTTTATTTCAATAGAGAATTATCCTGCTGGAGTGTTTTTTCAAACCCAATAAGGTGTTTTACATGTTGAGGATATTAGGGCCTATATACCCTGCAAACTTGAGACAACTGGAAATGAGGATATCAGGGATGACCTAGAAAAGATCTACAATCCTAACAAGACCGTAAAACCAGAGTTTGCACCCTTGGAAACATAAGCATTTTGCAATTTGTGGTTTATAAAGAGTTTGAGGAACCTGAGTGGATCATAGTTGTGCTTAGTAGGATGCATGACCAAATGTTTTGGTTAGGAGATAAACCAACTATGATCACCAAAGAGTTGATTCATCAAGTAACTGGCCTAGATAATGCTGGAATTGTACCTGTAGCGATCAAGATGGTAAAGAAAGAGAAAGAGATAGATGTCAACACTAGTACAAAGTGGGATAGAAGAGCCATGACTTTATCTGACATGAGGCAAATTAATGTATCTATCATAGCTAAGATCCTAGGTTACAAAATGCAGGATAGTACAAGCCAGAATTCAGTTTCAGCTGGTGTAATTGTGACAACTTATAAGATGGTGATTGAAAGAGAGCACATTGATAAATGTGAAATCTTGAGGCAACAACTATTTGAAAATTTGAGGAGAATTAAGCATTATAAGCATCAGTCTTTTAGGTGCAGGTTACGTATACTGCACGTCTTCTTTCACATTATGCACAAGTTCCCAAACATGCATCCACATGCTCGGACTAATGAAAGATGTACAATGGACCTAATCACTGAGCACTACATATAATACAAAGGTGGCATTATTGCAGACTTGTTTGGAATGTTTAAGGGATTCCAGAAGGAGATGAAGCAAAGGCATAGAATACCTAGATATGTTGTAGAGAAATATGCAGACACAATATATTTTATGGTACAAATACGTGTAGCTTGCATGGAGGCAGTGGAACCTAGAGAGATATTCATCCATCCCATGGGCTATGAAGTTGACAAAGAGGTTCTTGAAGGATACGTAGATGTGATGCTTGCATCACCTAGAGACAAAGAATGTGAAAGATAGGGCATTTACAAAAATAAATTTAGGCAAGTAATTTGTGTAAGGGTACATGAAAAAGAAAGGTGGAAAAGATGGTTGAGAAGATTGCTATACAAGAAGGGATAACAAAGGAAGAGTGGTCTGAAATTAAAAGGACTAGCAAAGTTCCCTCTTGGACCAAGCTGGAAGGAACAAGCTGTGAAGCTGTGAGCTTGCAAAAGAGACTGTTACAGAAGCAATTGATACACAAAATGTTCCAGATGTTGAAATCACAGCAGTGGAGGTTACACCTAAACCTCGCAGTACACCTAGAGATCTACAAGGACTCCTCCATCTGCGAAGACAGAACAACTAGTGATGAGTGAGGCTAAGAGGACAACAAGGTAGAAGGCAAAGGCCCAAGGCCCTAGCCCAAAAAAATCTAAGGTTGCAGAGAGGAAAAAGGCAGGAAAATGCAAGAAAATAGAGAATGTTGAAGAAAAGAAAGAAGAACCAATTGTTACTATCACTCATGAGGAAGCACAGATTGATATAGAGGCACATAGAAAGAAGTGGAAACCTGATTTGAAATCTATCACAGCTAGATTAGAGCACGATGGAAAGCTAGATCAAATTCAAAAATACCATTGGATGTATAATGAAGATGAACACGGTATGATTGAGAACTCTATCATTAAGTATCTGTTGAAATTTAAGAGGAACTTGATAGAGATTAAGGGTAGTATCTCTGATCATGTATTTGATAAGCCAGATGAGAAAAGGTCATGAGCATTAGAGGAGGATAAGAAAATCAGAGAAAATAAGTTGTGTGAGCTCTACACACTTATACCTTACAAACAAATGCATGATGTATTGAAGAAGGTGAGATCTTTGATGAGGACTAAGATGAGTTTAGTGAAGATTATGGCTATGGCATGTATGATGAAGTAGGAGAGGAAACATAAAAGGCACTCATAGAAATTCTAAATGAACCAAGTTTCGAGAAGTCACATGCTACCCAACTTATGGGAGGATCAATGGGTATTTCAATCAGAGAGCCTACATCAAAAGCTACTGATGAGACAAGTGATGTTAGCTGACTCTTTAGCATACTGAAGCGACAAAATTTTTCTGTGAGTGGGATTCCAGTTATGTTAGATGCTGCACCAAAAGAACAAGAGCAAGAAAAGGATGCTCTTGAAGATAACCTGACTAGCACAACAAACATTGGAGAGATTATGGCTGAAGCAATGGATATGGCAGGTCAGATGATACTGATGATAAGGATTAAAACCAAGAAAAAGGATCAGGATCAAGGACAAAAATGTTATGGATGATGATCAAACAAGGATAACATCTATGGTAAATGAAGATAGTATATACATCTTCATTTCCCATAGCAGATGATAATAAAGTGGAGATCCAATCCACTTCACCAGTTCAGAGGGCAGATATGTAAGAGAATACTGCAGTTGAGAAGGAAAAGGTGATTGCCACACCTATTACACCTAGCATCTTATTTCAAGCAGTGTTGGGAAACAATTTAGACCAAGATATAACTAAAATAGTAAAGGAAGATATGGATGAAGATGCACTTATGCAAATATCCCTGTTTGCATATGCTAAGGCCAAGAGCAGTCCGAGAATAAATCAGAGAAACATGTGAAGATTCTAGAGCAATCTCTAGATAGATTGCAAAGGACATTACCTGCTCCCACACCACTTCAGGGCAGCAATATTGTTGAGAACCTTAGCAAGGTAATAGAAGACTATGACTCTCATTATTCTTTATTGTTAGAAACAGCTAAAGTAAGAACAAAGAGGAAATTTTAGACAGAGAAGGGAATTTTAGACACAGAAGTTCCACAAGATATGTGCAAACATAGTGAATGATTTTCAAGTTATACAACAGGGGAAGGTCTACAATGTCTGCACCAGGTCAACAAAGTATGTTGAGGATGTTACGAAATCTATTAAGGAAGATGAGAAGAAGCTAGAACAGCTAGCAACTGAGTTTGAGCAGAAAGATTTCAGTGTTATTAATATGGATAAGGCAGTGAGTAAAACTTATGATACTGTTAGTATACTGGGGGGAGAGAGAGAGAGAGAGAGAGAGAGAGAGAGAGAGAGAGAGAACCTTACTGTGAAGTTTGTTGACCCCCAAACTTGATATGCTATAGAAAGAACTTGAAGTTGTGGAGTCTTTAAGGAAGATTTGTGAGTCTTTTAGACCACTTGATATAAATGGAGCAGAGATAGCAGCTTATGCTATATGTGTGGACATCCTAGTGGCAAAAACAATGAAGAAGACTTGGGATACAGAGCATGCAACTCTGTGAAGAAATTTTGCAAATGTCAATTTTGACTTGTAAATAGATCACTCATCTTTGCCATTGATGTTAAAAGGGGAGTAATAATCAGTCAAAAAATATATAAAGAAAGTGTACATATACAAACGGGAGTAAGTAGATATGTACTAAGGCACAAAGGAAGGATAGTTATGTCTAAAATGATATAAGTTTTTGTGGTATGAAGTCTTTTGAAGCTTTTGAAGTTTTCAATTTTTTTACAAGTTTTGAGATTGTTGACAAGTTGGCTAATGTGAATGGATAGATGTTGTCATGTATGGCAACATTGTCATCAGTTAAGGTTGCCTATGTTAAGATAAAGTTTTGGTATGATATGATGAAGAAACTGTCCAAGTACAACTAGGAAAAACTGTCAGCAGTCACACAGTTTTAGTCAGCGAGCTTCACTGAAAGCAGATATGCGGCCATGATTTTGGTATATGGTAGAATATTGAGTATATATGATATGTATATGTTTGGTAATAACATTACATCAATTGCAGTGTGTTTTGGGTGAATACCATGAAGTCAGTATGATATTGCAGAACCATAATATATGGTAAAGACCGAATAATTAGACTAAGAAATTGAATTGTCTTGACAATGTAAGAACTTAGTAATGTAGGGACAACATCCTAGATGTTTACCCTCACTTAGTAGATTGTGATAACAAGTTTTGGAAATGTGTAACACATTTTGTTACTTAGGCTGACTAGATGAGTTAAAGAAAAGGGTATATAAGAAGATCTTTTTTGTTATGCAAATCAACATAACATTATTCTATGGTATGATTATGTTATGCTACCTTTTTTTATATTGGTATATGTATGATTTGATGGTCAGAGTAGATCAAAGGTTATATGAGCATGATTAGATGCGAGGAATACAGAAGGGCTAATCAGAATGTGAAGATATTAGTATAGTCAGTTTTGTTACAATACTTATATTATTTGTACCGATTGTATATCATTGTATGAGTAGCGAGCTCCCTTTGTAATACAACTCCTAACAGGGTTGAGGCTTGTAACAAGGTCAAGTCCTCTAACAAGGACAAATGTACGAAATGTATGTAATAGAGTCCTAACAGGGTCAAAATTCTTTACAGGGTATTTTTGATTAATGCATCATCTTATGGGTACCATCCCCACTTGGGTATTCCCTTGGCTAGAGTTTCCCTAGTTAACAAGATTTGGTATTATGAGTTTCTTTATGATATGGTCTTTGTTACTTAGTTTATTTGTTTATGCAAGTTTATGGTTAGTTGCTGAAATCAAAAGTTGGGCAAAAAGTGTTGGAATACCGATTCACAGAAGGTAAAATAGCTAAATTAAGCCAACTATACTTGATAAAAGTTTCGATTATTGAAAATGAAAGGATTAACTCTATTTATCAAGCCCTCCAAGCTCACTATCTAGGATATGCATGGATCGAGGATAACAATGTGGTAATGTATGTTATGTACAAATGAAGAACCAAAGTTGAGATAGAATGCAGGAAAATGACTGAAATGATAGAAAGTAAATAACCACTACCTAACAAGAAACAAAAGAGGCAACTAGACTACAAAAATGAAGATAAAATGAATAGATCGAAGGCGAGAAGCTCATGAATGAAGAAGGTTGATGAATCCAATGAGCCACTTCACTTCATCCTCCAATGAACTTGCATACAGAAACAAAGAAAATGTTGGGTGGAGACTTGCCTCACTCAAGTCCTAGGTTTGGTGCATTCACCTACACAACAAGTGTATATATAAGATAAAAATGATAGATATTTGTAGAGATAAATAGACATAATAAATGAAATAACAAGACTATGCTAAGAACAATATGATATGCTTGACAAATATGTAATAGAAAAAAGCGTGAGTGGCTCCCCTTCACCACTACGAAGGCAATGCTTGGTTAAGTGAAGTCAAGGATGGCGGAGATGACGAAGTTGAGACAATCTAAGCTATCTTAATAAAATAAGAACCTCAAGAATGTCAATTGTAGAATAAAAATGCAAGTATGATAACAAAGTGAAATGAATCCAAACAACCTGATGTTGATCCTCGTAAAACTATCTAGATCAAAGGAAATAGGAAAGCCATGCAAATCATATTAGATGAGGTAAAAAATGAAATGGTACCTATGGTAATGAAACATCAAGCAACATTTAATTTGATGAATGCATTATTAAATGCATACGAGGTTAACAATGCAACTAGAACCCTTGCACTAAAAAGCCAACTAAATCATATACAGATAAAGAAGGGAGAATCTATGTATTCATACTTCCTAAGGGTGGCTAGTCTAAGAGATGAACTTGCAAGTATAGGGACCATAATTGAAGACAAAAAGCTAACACTTATGGCTATAGATGGGTTATCAGATTCATGGGAAACATTCTCACAAGGAGTAAGTGCTAGAGACAATCTTCCAGACTTCAATAGACTTAAAGGAGATTGCCGTCAAGAAGAAGGAAACTTAAGAAAGGAGGAAAATTGAAAACTGAAGATGAAGAACTTAATGTTCTCAACACAAATTCCTATAAAGGTAAGAAGAAGCACTTGAAGAAGTTGATGGTGAAGTTACCATAGGTGATAATTCCTCTCATTCAGTCCAAGGAATTGCGAATTGCACCTTGAAACTGAAGACAGGTATTTGTCTACATCTCAAAAGAGTACTCTATGTACCAGGAATAAAGAGGAATCTAATCTGTTACAACACTTGAAGATGATGGACATAATGTTGCATTCATGGACGATAAAGTAATGACCTGGTCTAAGAACTCTTCATTTAACAAATCAAAGTTGATTGGTCAAAGAAAGGGATTCTTGTATGAAGTAAATATAGAACCTAATCAACCTATTCAAGCCTTAATTCATGAAGCTGCTGATATAAACGAAATATGACACAGAAGGTTAGGACATCTAAATTTCAAAGCCTTATCAACTATGAAGAAGATGGGTTACTGGTTTACCTAAGTTGAATAAAGATCATTCAAGCATATGCAAAAGATGTGCTTTGGGTAAGAACACCAAAAGTCCATTTCATGATAGCACTAGAAAAACTAACAATGTTTTGGAATTAGTCCACTCAGATTTATGTGGACCTATGTCTGTTCCTTCTCTTGGAGGATTCTGGTACTATATACTTTTTATAGACGACTTCTCTAGGAAAACTTGGATTTCTTTCTTAAAATGTAAAGAATTAGAAGAAATTCTTAAGAGATTTAAAGAATTCAAAACCTTAACTGAAAATTTATCAGGATACAAAATTAAAAATCTTAGGATTGATAATGAAGGGGAATATACTTCAGATTTGTTTAAAGAGTTTTGTAAAGAAGCAATAATTAAGAGGGAGTATATTGTTCCTTATAACCCATAGCAAAATGGGATAACAGAAAGGAAGAATAGAACAATTATAGAAGCAATAAGAGCTATGATATTCGATCAAAATTTAGAATATTATCTTTGGGTAGAAGCCTCTTGTACTGCTGTCTATATTCAAAACAAAAGTCCTCACTCCCATCTTAGAGATAAAACTCCTAAAGAAGTCTTTACTAAGGTTAAACCTAAATTAAGCCATCTTAGGATATTTGGGTGCCCAGTATATATACATGTTCCAAAAGTAAAGAGAACTAAGTTAGAACCTTCTGGGAGGAAAGGCATTTTTGTTAGGTATAGTGAAACATCTAAAGCATATAAAATTTACATACCTGGTTAGAAAAACATTGAACTTAGTAGGGATGTAATATTTGAAGAAGATTTACTATTCAAAGAGCCCCAAGTTCTAAAGATCCCAAACATTTACCTAGTTATGAAGAAAATCACGAATTTGAGTTTCAAAGGGAGAACATTGAAGAAATTGGAGATGAAATTCAAAATCTTAATCTTGAGGAAACTCAAAATCCTAAGAAAAGACCACTCTGGGCTATTAAGACTGTAGAGGAAGCACAAGACTTCATTGGACCATTTGAAACCTTCTGAGAAAGCAAGACCCAAAAGATTTTCTAGTTATGCAGCAAACATAAGTGATTTATCTAAATCAAAACCAACCAATGTTTCAGATGCTATTAAACATACAACTTGGAAGGATGCTATGATGGAGGAATACCAATCCATTATTAATAATGATGTTTGGGGAATTGTTCCAAGGCCTGAAGGAAAATCAGGTGTTTCTTCTAAGCGGATATTTAAAATCAAGTATGCTGTTGACGGTATCATTGAAAAATATAAAGCCAGATTCGTAGTCAAAGGTTTCTCTTAGAAAGAGGAAATTGATTATGAAGAAACCTTTGCTCCAATTGCCAGATACACCTTTGTAAGAGCAGTTCTAGCTATTGCAACATTGAAGGGATGGAAAGTACATTAGATGGATGTAAAAACAACATTTCTGAATGCAAAGATTACAAAGAGGTATATTTGGAGCAATCTGAAGGATTTGGAACGCATAATGCTAAAGTTTTTGTTTGCAGGCTCAAGAAAGCTCTCTATGGGCTTAAACAGGCTCTGAGGGCATGGTATGGAATAATTGATAAGTATCTCTCCAGTTTAGGAGAATTTTTGAATGGAAAGATTACAAAAGAGGTATATTTGGAGCAACTTGAAGGATTTGAAACTCATAATGTTAAATTTTTTGTTTGCAAGCTCAAGAAAGCTCTTTATGGGCTTAAACAGGCTCCAAGGGCATGGTATTTAAGAATTGATAAGTATATCTCCAGTTTAGGATTCTCCAAGAATGAAGCTGATCCAAATCTCTATTTTAAAAAGGATAAAGATGATATGATAATTTTGATACTATATGTTGATGATTTACTAATAACAGGTGATGATCATCTTATAGATCAATGCAAGAAAGTTCTAATTAGAGAATTTGAAATGAAAGATTTAAGACTCCTTCATTACTTCCTAGGATTGGAAGTATGGCAGAACTCTGCCAGCATCATACTTAATTAAGGAAAGTATACATTAGACATCTTGAAGAGATTTGGACTGTGGAACTACAAACCTATGTCTTCTCCTATGGAGACTAATCTACACAAACTTAAGGAAGCAACAACAAAATCACCCTCCATAGATTCTACTCTTTACAGATAGATGATTGGGTCCCTTATGTACTTGGTAAATACAAGACCCGATATTTGCTCTGTTGTTAATACCTTAAGTTAGTTAATGTGTGACCCAAAGGAGATTCACCTAGTTGCAGTCAAACACATTATGAGATACTTACAAGGCACTCTTAACCTTGGGCTCAAGTATGAGAAAGTTGACTTGGACTTACATGGGTACATAAACTCGGATTGGGTGGAAGTGTTACTGATAGGAAAAACACTTCAGGATGTTGTTTTAGTTTAGGCTCAGCGATGATATCTTGGATATGTGAAAAGCAAGCATCAGTAGCATAGAGTTGCCCAAAAGTTGAATACATTGTCGTAGCAATGGCCTCTCGGGAGGTAGTCTGGCTTAGAAAGTTACTTGTGGGATTATTTGGTCAACCCATGAATCCTACTATTATTCATTGTGATAATTAGAGTTCCATCAAGCTTTTTGTGAATCCAATTTTCTGTAATGACCCTCCTCAAATCTGCTCTCAAAAAATGCTGATGAAAACTCAAGGAATTTCATCAAACAATTCACATGCAAGGGATGTATGACTGATATAGTATTTCAGTTGGCTTTAAATGACTCTTTCTTCAATTTGCATCAATGAGAATCTTGTGCTAGAAGACTCCAAATGGACTACACAATGACCTAACATGAGTGTGCTACTAATTTTGACAATATTCAGTGCATATATATTATCTAATCGTGAGAAATGAACACCTACAACCAACTGGCATTTTTACAAACAGTTGGTATGCAAACTAACTAGCTGATAAATAATGATATTGAATAGCTTAAATGACACCAGCAACTATTATCTTCTTAATTGCAATGAAATTTCTAATACAATGCTCATGAAATATGGCCAAGACTTTTGACATTTACATGGATTACAAAATGATAATGCTGGTATAATGTACACTTACAGCTGAAACTTATAACACCTAAAAAAGCAATACTAATAAAGGAACTTGGTTGTAGATGGTTGCAATAATTTTCTTCAATGCTGCCCCTTCTGCTTTGCTTTTCCGATTTGCTTTTTCGAACTGCTTTTTCGGATCTGCTTTTTGAACTGCTTTTTCGGACTGCTTTTTCAACCTGCTTTTTTGGTTCTACTTTTTCGGACTGCTTTTTCGTATCTACTTTTTCGGACTGCTACCATGTTGAATTTCAAGACCATATCTTTCAATGGTGTCAAAATTTCCAGCTTGAAAGGATTTCGTCCTTCGAACTATTGAGACATAATCTCCAGAAAATTTTCCAATTTCTTTGATATTTCTAAGCATACTTAAAAGAAGCTTTTCCATTTCTTTTATAGTGTTCTCACAAGGGCTCCATCCTCCGTTTTTTCAATGTGTGATAAAACATAACTCCCTTTATGTAACTTATGTCTCCAATGTGTTATAAAATAAAGGGAACTCTTTTAATTTAAATATTTCTCACAAACTATAGTGTATGCATTAATAAAGTTAAATATTTAAATTTAACTTTATAAAATAGCTTTATCAATGCATAACAAATCTTATTAGTGATAAACAAGTCTTCTTGTCGATTTTAAACAATTACCATCGACATACCGTTGCCACTGGATGTCCACCCATGCCCAAGATGACTTACTATAAAAGTAAGTATGTCCAAAGTTGCCTCAAAACCCCTCAGAAAGACCTGCAACTGAAATTATCTAGGCCAAATGGCCTCTAAGTCCCTTTAATGTCTTGGTTAGTCTACGGGACCGTGGGGAAATAGGCTAACGACAACATCATGCTATGAGTGCTAAAAAGGGGACATTACATTTTCCATGATAGGTCCAAGCATATTGAAATTCCTTACCATTATGTAAGAGATATGGTAGACAGGAATACTGTAAAATTAGAATACATTTGCACTGTAGATCAGACAACAGATATTCTTACAAAACTTCTCTCTCAAGTGAAGATAGATTGCTTCAGGAAAAGACTTGGTATGATTGAATTATAATACATTTGTATTCTTTAATTATTAATGAAATAATTTTGAGTTAAAGTTATTATTGTCATGCTATTGACTATGATGGGCTTCACTATTTGTATTCATTATTTAAGAGGTGACAATCTCTAAGATAATGAACACTTGTATAAAAGACATTATGAGAGATGATGATCTCTTAGATAATGTGTTGAAGAATAGAGAACTACTGTTAGATCTGGATGAGTTCAAGATCACATTGTGATATAGACATTTCTATGTCTGTGAGTCCCAACTTGGATAAAGGGAGAATTTAATTATTCTCCGGATTTTATCCTGCGAACTGATAGATCTTAACTTAGGATCATATTGTGATATAGGCTTGCCAGTACCTATGAGTCACAACTTGGATAAAGGAAGAATTTAATCATTCTCCGGATTTTATCCTGTATAAGTGATAAGTCATATCACAGGTATAGTAATATGACATTGTATCATGTGTTCAATGATACCACATGCTTAAAAGATTCAGATAGATATAGAGTATCAACCTATGCTTATTCATCTTAATTGATGTTGCTAGATATGTTCTCTCTCAATATGATTATCAAGTTACGAGGGAATGTTGATTCTGTAACTCTAATATATCATACTGGTCTGATTACAAATCATATAGATCTGTTCTTGCGTAAAATCCCTTAGTAAGTTAATCCTATAAATAATTGTCTTCTCCTTAATAGTTATTGGCATCTCCTTTGGACAACATGGTTAAAGACTAACTAGTCATCTTGGTTTAGTTTATGTATTAACAATATGTTTCCTTGTTAAGTCGCTGATTTTAAGAGAACAATTAAGACCTACTTTGGAAGGGACATGTCCATTGTAAGGATATGCCCCTTGGTTACTATATTTAATAGGGTGTGAATGTGGATGAAGGACACACAAGAAATACTAAGTCTGCTCCTTTAGCATTCATTGCCTCTTTTGAACTATAACAGATATAAATATGTAGTTGCAGAATTATACGAGTCAAAGGATACTGCATATATCAGTTGGTGTTGATAAAGACCATCTTCAGCAAGAATACAAAGGCTTCATATCGGATTTGGTTGTTTAGAATTTGCAGAAACTTTACATTTAAAGCCTAGTAGAAATTCTCCCCCTTTGAAGAACCCATGAATATTTCACCAACATTTAAGATGATTTTTATTCTCCTTGGTCCACCGCCCTTGAGGATTCTCCACTTTATCCCCAAGATATTGCTAGCCCTCCTATCTCCCCCTTATGAAGGAAGTGACTTCTAATGTTTTCCCAAGGAACCATTGGATTCTCGGAACCCTCGTCTTTGGAACCTTTGTCTCTAGCTCTATGAACAATGTAGATGATCTCTATAATGCCTACACTTTTCAAAATGACATCCTGAAATCAAAGCTCACCAAAATGCACAATGGCCAAAAAGAAAATTCACACAGTGAATGTCATTGTTTGTCTAATTGGAGTGGCCTGATGAGACAGTGAATGAAGATGTGTGCTTTCCTTGAAGAAGATTGCTGCCACTTTTAACAAGTGGGAGAACTTGGAGAAAGAGGCTGAAAGCATAAAGCGGGTGACTCGGTTTGTGGAAAATTGTAAGAAGTTGGAAACTGTGGTTAGCAAACTCCAAGTCAACTAGGAGAGAAAATAGAAAAATTGGCATGAATTATTATCTACTGTAAGGATTTTGTGAAGAACATGTTCACAACCCTACAGGAGTTT
The DNA here is from genome assembly GCA_028749045.1 of Cupressus sempervirens. Taxonomy (NCBI): domain Eukaryota; kingdom Viridiplantae; phylum Streptophyta; class Pinopsida; order Cupressales; family Cupressaceae; genus Cupressus; species Cupressus sempervirens. The sequence goes on from CM053787.1 coordinate 658,468,609, forward strand.
AACAAGAGGTTGAGAAAAGAAAAGCTAGGCATAAGGTGGAGGAAGCTTCTGTCACTCCCTCATTTAGCTCGTTAAATCTAACAATCAGACCACCAACAAAAACCATTCCTGATGATGCAGAAAGAAAGGTTCCCGAAGCGTTGTCTTTTGAAAACAAGATGGAGTTTGCAAGCAAAGAGAGGCAGGCTATCCCAGGCTTGAAGCTACTGGAAACCCATAGCTGGCCCTGCTCTAGTTTTTTCTGTGTTTATTTTTGTTGTTGGTTTCTTCCCTGCCTAGTAGATTTTTGGTTTCTGGTTTCTCATCTCTTGTGAGACTCATCCTTTTGCCTCAATGGCTGTAATATAATGGCTTTGGCCCCTTGCCGCTTTATTTAATCCCATTGATTTAATTTGCAGGCATTGAGGATTCTATCCCGTGCTAAAGCAAGAGGATTTTCTGATGTGCTCTATCTCGATTCAATCAATAAGAAGTATATTGAGGAAGCTTCATCATGCAATATCTTTATGAAAAAGGTACACTTTCTTTGCTGTGAAGGGAATTGTTATGTTCATTTCTTTAATTAGTGATTAACAATTGTACTATTTACTAATGAAATTCTTTGTCTTCGATTAAGAATAGTTTCTAATATTTGAAGTTAAAAAATCTGGTTTTTTGGTAATTGATATATAAATTTTGATTTTTCTGCATTCTAATAATCTCAAACTTTTATTTAAAAAAAAAACAAAAAAAATCTTTACAAATCAAAATAACCTCAATTATAATGCTCAATGATTTTTTGTTGTTGATTTTTACTTTTGAAATCAATAGTAAAAAATTGTGCAAATTGTTTCTCTTTTAGTTCATAAGACATTTTATTAGACATTCTTTGTAGGATAATATTATTTCTACTCCATCACTGCATGGAACTATACTACCTGGAGTTACACGGAAAACTATCATTACATTAGCTCGCACTCGAGGTTATGAGGTGTGTAGCTTACTTTTAAATATGCTGTCTTTCAAGGAGCAAATGCTTCACTTAATTTGCTCTAAGAACATTCAATCATTATGTAAATCTTTCAATTTGGGTTATTAAGATTTGAAGTTTAATCTTTTATTTAGTTGCAAATTATTATACAATGTTTAGATTTTATTGGGTTTTATCTTTGCAGGTCCAGGAACGATTAGTATCCATAGATGAGTTGCTTGATGCGGATGAGGTGTTCTGTACAGGCACAGCAGTGGTGGTCTCTCCCGTAGGAAGTGTCAGTTATCTTGAAAGAAGGCAAGTAATTTATCTAAAAGCTTATTTCCATCTACCATGGTTTACATTCTAGTTAAAGTTGGTGGATGAGTAATTAATAATTCAGCTACAAATAATAGTAGAAATATAGAATCGCATGAATTGTAATTGTGTGACAATTCAGAAGAAAGAATGCTGTGTCTAAAGTGGTAAACAGAAAATTAACATGTCACTCGTCAATAAGATGTGAAGTATTCAGGTATACAATTTATTCCTTGATCTACATAGTACCACACGTTAAGCCTGTAACAACAACTCTAATAGAATTCTACATTTTTATATATTAGAATATTCAGATCTGCCTCCTTTCATGCAATCCAACTCACTTGTGTATATACAGATGTTGGGATTTTTTCCTCTATCGAAGGCTTTAGAGTTAGAATAAGAAAAAGAAAAAGAAAAGATATGTTTGTTATAAGCAGTATACATGGGGACTCACACTCCCCTCCCAAACCTTGGAGTACTTGTCCCGAGACGTCCCCGCATTGGGAACTTGCATACCCAAGTACGCCCACCTCCGCCATTCTGCAACCATGCTGCCACTGGAATGGGGAGTTGGATTTCTATGACTTTTGATTATTGAATGCTACTATTGGGTATGTAATATGTTACCATGTTGGATGTTCAATGGTTGTAGTTCATGTTGCAATTTTGCTATGTTCAAGTATTTTAATTTGGTATGTTCTACTAAAACATCATTTTATAACAAGCATTGCAAGTTCTATATGTATACTATACAACATGCCTCCCTGCCCTATCCTCCCCTTGTCGCTGTGTAATAACCCCAACAGGTTATAACTTCTTCAAACACCAAAAATCTTTATACTTCAGTTGTTTGACATGTCGTCAAACACTTTGCAAGCAAGCTCTGATAGTCCTGCTAAATTCCGACCTTAAAATGCTGATTGAAGGCTCGAAGAATTTTGTCAAAAAACTTTGCATACAAGGGGTCATATGACTGATATAACTTCTCAATTGCTGCAATGACTCTTGTTTCAATTTGCATCAAAGAGAATGCTTACAAAAAAGACTCCAGATTGTCTAAACAATGATCTAACATGAATGTGCAACTAATTTTGACAATATTCAATACAAATATGTGACTTAACTACTTGCAATATGCAGCTACAGCAACTAGTAATTATGACAAATACTTTGAATGCACTTACAACCAAGTGTCATTAATATAAACACTTAGTATGCAAAATTATAACATTATTTATGCCAAAAAAAGAACTTACAGCCAATTTATATTTTGCCAAACAATTGGAATGCAAACTAATAAGCTGATCATCAACTCTAGGGTTGCAATATAGATAGTCTAAAAATTACAACGCTCTTTCAATTGCAAAATCCTAGCCTTCCTTTGATACCAATAATGCCAAAGGGCAAACAAAGACAAGTACAATGTGAAATAGTGAAGTGCTGAAGCTATAATTTGTACTCAGCTGAAAACTTACATTTCTCAGAAAATATGCCAAATGAGAAGTGAAGAATCTGATTGTAGATGGCTGTAATAATTTTCTTCAATGCTGCCCCTTCTGCTTTGCTTTTTTCCAATCTGCTTTTTCCACTTGCTTTTTCTGGATTTGCTTTTTTCATTTTGCTTTTTCGAACTGCTTTTCTCAGATCCGCTTTTTCTTTCAGACTGCTTTTTCGGATCTGCTTTTTCGAACAGCCTTTTTGGATTGCTTTTTTCGGAGCTGCTTTTTCGGTTCTGCTTTTTTTGGACTGCTTTAAAATGACTTCCTGTAATTTCGGACCTGCTAGAAATGACCTCCAATAAGTTCGGCCCTGCTAAAAATGCCTCCTGAAATGCTGAAATGCTGAAAATGGCCTTAGGCCCAATGATGCCCTAGCTGAAGTGACTAAAGTATCACCTCCAAATGTGCAACCCTTCTGAAGATATTTCACTTTCTCAGTTATGCAAATCCAAGGGAGTTTTCGTTCCCAAAGATCAACTGACTATCTGAAACCACTTGGCTCCACAATAGACTGTGACTGAATCACAATTTGATGTCAAGAGAGAAATAAACAACTGGATGATCAGAATGAAGCCCGGGGTGCCTAGATATTCTTTTTTTCTCCACTTTCTCCAGAAACTTCTAGAATATTATTTTATTTTATCTATTAAGTGACTTTATAAAATATTTTATAATTCAAGTCACTATATTAAATTAATTAAATATAAAGTTACCTTTTAATATTTATTTATTTGATAACTTTATAAATAATTAACTTAATACCACTTATTTATTTAATTAAAATAATTAATTAGTCGTCCTCATAAAATATTCATTATTTTGGACAACCTAATTAATTAAATTAATTAAATCAAATTGCCTCCAAAATGGGAACATGACACGCTATCCCCTGGCTGTCCTGAAAATGAAGCCCATTTTCCCCCGTCTCAAAAACTCGTCTCGACGTCCCACTATCCCAATGTACCCTAGTATTGGTGTTACATACCCTAGTATTGGTGTTACATTGGTTATAAGCTCTTTTTATTTTCTAGTGTGGGGAATTATGCTCAAAAATGGACAAATGATTAAATTGTTTATTTGATTTTGGTTTACTTATAGGATGATATAGTGTTTAAGTTGTTGATGAATGGAATATAAAATTGGATTGGTTCTTTGAATGTTTAACTTTGTTTTATGGTTCTTTAAGATGTCAAATTATCTATGTTCCCTTGCAGGGCAGGGACAACAAGGGACAGGTTTCTCGGATGGCAATTTTTTGGTCGATTTTGGTGAAAGGAACGGGAACGGGGGCCAGCTATACAAATACAGGGAAAATAAAAAATTTATAGGGAAATTTACATATATACACTACATTCATATGAAGACATGGATAAACCATGACATTTAAACATCATAGAACCTTAACATACAACATTTAATTTTGAAACCACTTCCAATTCATTGTAAGTGGACTGAGATTAATACAAAAAGGTCCTCTATACAGTTCTGATTATGATATAGGTTTGCTACAATAGGACAGTATTTTGATACAATTTCCAATATTCACATCTTCCACAAAGGACCCAGATCAACCCAAGACCAACCAAACACTGATGTATGGTCAGAGAATGACATAAGATGTATATTCTAGGTCTATAGTGCACTTTTCAAACTTTCCCAGCACCTTGCAAACAGCTTGCTGTTTACTTCTGAGCATGTAGCACGATTGTAACAATAATATTAACTCCATGATTCTTAATGTAATGTTGTCAAATACTAATCAGAGGGCCCCATATAGCAAGAATTAACTACCAAACAATAATAAGAATGTTAGGATGAACTTGGAAGGAGGGGCCCACTTTAAAATTAAAAAAGAAAATGTTTTATAAAAGAAAAATATTTTAGAAGTGCTGATGTTGTCTATAAAATCGGGGATGTCCATCCGTCCTGGGGACTTCCAAGGTGTCCCCAACCATCCCCACTATATATGAACGCCCCCAAAAATATTTCCCGAAGAAGTTTTTTGGAATTTTCCCAAGGAAACACAACAAATTATTTAAGCTAGAGAGCAAGGTATACACATAACCTCTCCATGAAACTCTTCAATAGTGTCATGGGGATGGGTGTACAAGCCATGGAAAGGGTGACTTTGACTCACTATCCTAGAAAATAGACATTCATGGTGTTTGGGATGCTTCTCTTGCTTTTCCACTCACACATGGGGATGAGACTTCGGATTTCATGGCTACATTCTCCATTAGGTTAAGAATGTGTTTCTTGTGGGGGCTTTTTATCCTTGTACTTTGCTTAGGGTGATGATGGGGTCAGCCTTTATGGGCCCTTGTTCACAATGATTGACACCAAATATTGAGCCTTCAATTGCTTGTGATGGGGGTTCCTTTGGGGTGGTTCGCAAAGAGAACTTGACGACTTCCTATCTCTATATTCCTATATCTAGAGCGGTATTTGAGCAGACCATTAGCAATATATATGTATTGTGAATTCCTTGCAATTTTACTAGCAATTTAACAAATGAATGTGTGAAAGCCATGACCTTGTTCCTGAACCTCTTTTGCCGTCACACCAACTTCCCAACAGTAGTGACCAAATAACCAAGAGAGATGGAAGCATCACTAGAGTCATATCATAGCATGCTTCCAATGTCTAGAAGTAATCTCCAAACCTTTAATTCAGACTAAAAGTTCATTCTCCAACCTATCAATAAACAAGCCAATTCCACATGATGCATGAAACAATTGTTTTGCTATACAATTCTGGAGTTGCAGACTAGAGAACCGCTAACAACAAATAAATTCCTCAATACAGATTACAAAATTGTTGTGTGTAAATAGATGCCTAGAGGATCAAATACTTGGTTTCTAGGATAGAATGTCTTCCTTTGTAATATTAATCATAGAAAGATAATCATAAGATGAGTAAGATAAATTTATTAATGTCAAACAAGAGAATACAAGGGTCTAAGGGATTGAAAAATGTGCAACCGTGCCACAACCAACAATGGGAGCACCAAACGATGTCTGCAAAAAGAACAAATAGGAAAGAAAAAGAATAGAACAAGAAAAAGCTAGATACTCCTCACAGGCGAGAAATAGTCAAGAATTGAATAATACGCCTAGGGCAAGGGTGAGCTCCGGGTCGTCTCAGAGAATCATTGGAGATAGGGTAATGTTGATGAATGTACCCTATGTAAGGCCTAATAGACTTGGTGTGACCCAAAGAAAGGTTGAGCAATTGCTTCGTTCCCCGATTAGGAGACCCAAGAGTAGAGGAGGAGGTGATGAGCTGGTTTGAGGAATGGACCCACTAGCCCAACCTACTCCCAAGCTTGTGATCCATCCTTGACAAGTGTGTCTCAACAAGAACTAAAGCTCTAAAGTGTGATTACGAAGCCACAAAGTCTCCTAGAGATAGAGGGAAAGACACCGTTGATTGGTGTACCTAAAGAATGAGGAAAGGGACTTGCACTCTTTGAACAAACAAGAGAACCTCCCCCTTATATTATAGTAGATGTCTTTGTCTCCGCCTCCCCAAGGGGACAAACACAAAAATCTTGGCCTCCCTGTCAATATGATGGTTGGTTTGTACATGCAACCGATGGGAGTCCACTCTAAAGATCTCAAGAAGATGCAGAGGGCATGAGTCTAGCGGCGAGTGAGGTGCCAAGGGCGTACAATAACCTTGTCTTGGATATCCATGTAGTGCTCAACATAGAAAGCCATCCTCGGACAGAACCTTCCTACAGGGTTGCTCCATGTCATAATAATGTACTATTTGTAGATGTCAGTCTTGATGTGCTCATTCAGCTCTCATTGAGAAGGAAGGAGGCGAGTGGGGTACCAGAGAGAATTGCAAGCGGGAAGGCGGTCCAACACAATCCCTATCAATCCAATTAGTGTAGAGGCTCGAGCAAAACCAACACCGAGCCATGCCAGTAGGATCGAAACTTGCCACCCCATCAGAAGAACAATTGGCTAGGTAGGAATATCTGCGATGACCCTCAGGAATTCGCGAAGCTCTGAAGCCGATGGAGAAACTAGACCAAGTCGAAGATGGTTGCGAGCCTAAAAGGGTGAGCCCCTTACTTGGCCAAGATGATGTGGGTAGTGGACTGATGACATTTGATAATGTGCTGAAGGAGGGTCTGGTCTCTCTTGATTGAAGCTCAGTTAGACTCTAGGAGAGAGGGGCCCCATACAATAGAGTTGTAGATGACAGTTGACCTGAGTAAGTAGTCCAAGAGGGTCATCCTGGTCGTGGCATCCCTGAAGTGATGTCTAAAGCACTGTCTTTCAAGTGTAGCCAGGGAACCAAGACCCTTATAAATCTAGGGCTGCATGACAGATCTCAAGCTGAAATGGGGTCCAGAGAGCTTAACCCCCAAATAATTATTGGAGGAAGCGATCTCAATCTCCTCACCCTAGAAGAAAGAGGAATGTTTCTTCCCAGTAAATGTTTCTAGAATGCTATCTTGAGTGTTTTACTATTGCAAAACGAGATTCTTATGAATAACTCACCGTCCCAAAATTATTCTCAATAAATGTAGAGCCTTATAGTGAATTGGGCCCCATGCCACAAAACAATAAACACTTAAATAATAAAATTTCACCACAGTTCCAGAGATATTTCAGCTAGATAACTTCAGCTACCAAATACTTCAATATAATATTTGCTGCAGCAACAATTTTAATACTTAAACAAGTACTCCGACATATTCCCATGCACAACTTACATATCATTATGCCAATTGTCCAATTCAAGAAACACAGATTTGGTTTGTAAAGACAGTCCTGGTTCTCTTAGGATACGCTTAAAGAAATTTGCTCAATCATAATATTTGGAATGCCTCAGTAGTGGTAATGGTGCTCAATGAAAACCTTCATGGCTAAGAGATTTCTAATCTATTAATACACTAAATGATGCATAGATCGTGAATATGAGCAAGGTAATGAATTATATAGCGATTTCGGCATCCTTCCTTCCTCCATGAATTGTATTTCCTCTACTCATGTTGTATGTTAATTCTCATAACCTCCTGAAATATACTCACGCCAAACAATCTAATGAGATTTGGTTTTGCTTTTTGTTACCAGTTTCCAACATATCCTATTGCTGCCTTGATTAAATGCTTATGCAGAGCAACTCGTATGAATTCACACCAAATAACCTATATATAGATATAGATATGGCACCCTTCTCATGCTTGCCCTCTCTCTGATATCCAGAATCTGCCCTATTCTTTGAGGAATACCCCATAATAGTATTAAAGATCATAGATGACAAACATGAGAAATGTTTGATAAAGTTAATTGCACCAGACGACAATTGTCACGACAGTCAAGAAATGTTATTCGTCAAACCCAAAGAGCACAGAGTTATATCCACAGATTTCATTAAAAGTATCTTTCCAGATTAATCATAACTGGTTTGATAGCAATATTGATGACTAAATATTGATTGGCCATATTCCCTTAAAATTTGCATAGAACTTCTCTGGGCAGTGTAAAAAATTATTTCATAAAACAATCTTTAAGATGAGTCGGGGCCCACCCAAATGTTTTGTAGTCTTCAACTTGGATAAGTATTTCAATTGTTTGTCTTTCTATAGATATTGAGTAATATTTGAATGAACCCACTTACAGATTGATATATTAACACTTAGCATATACAAATCAAGCCAAATTATGATAAGGGTTTAGATGGTAATTTCACGGCTGACATAAACCTTATTCCTCCTTTCCTGTTTGCAGATAATAATAAAATCCAAATAGCTTGTGCCAAAATATTTTCATCTGATATAAAATATTATATTTCTGCACTTCTGTCATTCATAAAACCACACAGGCTGACAGAAGAACCAGCCCTGATACCACTGTAATAACCCCCGGTAGGATATTATAGCCAGATTTTTCACAGAGAATTTAACAGAGAATTTCAAATTTTAATAGATAATTTGCATGAAAATGCTTCAACTCATCCAACACTATGTACAGAAAAATATAAATACCCAGCTGACATGGAGCTTTAGAAATAATATATGATTATTGCTTTTAAATATCAGAAGAACAACAACAGAATATCCAAATTGTAGCCACAAAACTTACACTAGATTTGGACAACTAGAAAGTATGAATTTGAAGCACAAAGTGAGATACCTGTGAGATATCTCCAACAAGCAATGGGTTTCTGTTCATTGCCTTCAAGCTTGAGGGTTTCTATCCTCAAACTTGCTGAAAGCTGAAGCTTCCAGGAATTCTGTAAGAGAGAGATGTAATAAAAAACATATATGAAACATGTTGCAAATGAGCTTCTCTTTGTTCTTTTAAAGAGCATCTCGGTAACCCTTTGTTTTCCAACTCCTGTCTATTTGTCTTCTTTCCCTTTTGTCCCCCCTTTATCCTCTCTTTATTATTTAATATCAAGACGACTTTTATTAATTTGCATTAAGCTCATTTTTAATATTTTGTGAAGTTGGCTTTTAATTTTCTAATATCCCCAAAAAGGGACAGTACATAAACACATTTTGTGAAGCTTAATAATCTCCTTGACACATAATCTATTCAACAAGATGATCTCCTTGCAATCATAAATATATTGAAGCAAATAATTTTTTTAAAGAGAACTTGTTTTGGTTCTACATGCATTCCTAACTGCAGGGGATGGCTAGCCGCCCCCAATTTCCTACCATTTTGAGAGTCTAAGCAACTATCAGGGATAGGAGGATCTCCCCTTAGCTTTCTGCCGAAACAGCTAGGGGGCAGGAATGCAGAGTTTGGGGCAGGGGACACATTCCCTTTGTTCCCCTGGTTTTTAGTGCTCAAAAATTTCTTAGTTTCTCAAAATCAAATACTGTGCTCCCTTATAGTGGAAACCAAATTTATGTTCTCTAAATTTAGAAGTAGACATATTGTCAATGGGAGGTGTAATATCCAGTTGCTTTTTGTCATTGGTCTTTGCTCAAGCTAGGGCTTCTGTACCTTAGCCCATTTCTCTATTTTCTTCTACATTTGATTTAGGTTTGGGGGTTTGCTGGTCTTGTGGGATGGGATTTTCACATGGCTCGTGGGTTCATGGTTGGTGTAGGGTTTCGCAGTGTTAGTGAGCTGGCTCTTAATCAGTATTGTGCTTCTTCAAGTTTGGTGTTTTCTGGTGCTATGCTGCAAGGTGGCTCTTCTTCAAGTGTGCATGTGTGATCTTCAAACTTGTTTATGTGGTTGAGGGCCCCAAACTTAGAAAGTTAATGTTGTCTTCTAAGAAGCCAGTATCATCTAGTTTTGGTCATTTCTTCAGAATGAGTTGTGGTAGATGTTTCTTTTATGAGCAACCATGCTTTACTTTATAATTTTCTTAGGATCTGTATTTCTATGTCAGTGCTAGAATCTTGATGCCATCATGTTTGGCAGGTTGAGGGGCCCTAGAAATTGCACAAAGCCTGTTAACAGCGAGTCTTTGGTGAAAAATGTTGAGCTTTGGGACTTATTTGTTGCTTCTGCTCTTGTTTACTTGTGCAAGGCAATGTAGGGAATGATACCCTTTCTTCAAAATTTACCAACTCCTTGTCAGGAGGCAGAGCTAAGATTGGAAGCCTGGAGTTTACTAGCTTGCCACAGATTATAGTGGAGGCTACGAGAGTAGAAAATGCTGGAACTACAGCTGCCAAGAAGAATTTGGGCATTTATCAGAGTTACATCAGTAATTTCTTGGAAAACGGTGAACAATTGAAAAGATTTCAAAAAAGGTTATAATGGGTCAGAGCTCCCTCTTTTGTATTCCTTGGTATGTCTTCATATCATGTGCTGTTGCACTGTAGAAGGAAGATTCCTTCTTGTTCATAGTTACTAGTTTCCCCTCTTGAACCATGTTAGGCATAGGGAGAAAATCATTATACCCTTTTTGTTTTCTTCCCTGCAACATAGTTTTGAGAGTGGAGCCTCTTTGCCTCTCCTGCAAGGCCTAGTTTTTGCTATGTATAAATTTTCCTTAGATAGGAACCCTAATAGTAACCCTATGCCTCTTGAACATGATGTGTGCCCTCCCTCCCCGCTCCAACAACCTCTGGTTGAGGCTCCTTGGTGTCTTACTATGGGTAATGCCCCGATCAACCTTCTAGCCAATTAGAGTAGGAACTTGAAGGCCTTTGAGAATTCTTCATCCCAATTATCTGTTGCTGCATCTAGAGATTGAACTTGTATTTCTAGCTGGGCAGCAAGGTTAACTAAGCCTTCGTGTGTAGAAAGATGGGTATCTATTGACAGAGGGTAACGTATCTGCAAGTTGTGTACTCTTAATGAGATTGAGACAGAGACTCACTTTATCTTCCGCTGTCCTATCTTTTATGAGATTAGAGGGAAATTTTATTGATTGTTCCGCGACTGTTGTTCTCTCTTAGCCTTCTTCCATTATTGTGACAAGCGATGTCTTGCTCTTTATCTTTAGGAGGCCACTTTGCTCCATGCTAGTACTTTACAGTCACTACTTCCTCACCGGCGTACCTCTGATCAGTTTATTATTGCCTTTTTCACACCCTTATCTTCTTTATGGGGTGTGAAAAGGCCGTCTAGTTTTACTGATTCTACTGGCCATTCTAGATCTGTTAGGCCCCGCAGCGGTTATTTACATCAGCGACATTCTTCCACAAGTTCACTGTGACAGTCTAGGGCTCCAATCTACTCACAGTCTTATCCTTCTGTGACTGATTTCTTTTTGCCAAGGAAGGACTCCTAGTCTTTTCTTTGGCCTCTCTCTCTTTTCTTGTTTCTTGTTTCGCTTTTCTCAGACACCTTTTGGTGCTCTTGCTGTTGTCAGCTTCATGGTTGTAACTCTCAGTCCCATAGAACCTCTGTGGTCTTTTGTTGGACATTAATCATCTTATCTTATCTTATCTCCCCTTTTAAGTCAACTATCTTGTATAATGAGGAAAACAATGCTGGAAAAGCTAAGGGGGTTAAAATTTAAAAGATTAACCATGGGACTGGGAGCAGAAGGTTGGTTAGACTGGCAAAACATTTGCCAGACCCTTCTTGAAGAGGGGAAAGTATTATGTGCAAGGAAGAAGATACCTCTTCTGAAGGAAGTTCTGCAGTTGAGAATGACAACAAAAGTGTGTGCTATGTCAGGGAAGAGGAGGATCAAGAGGACTGCAACACGACCTCTAGTAACTTGTCAGAGGACCAAGATATGGCTGCTGAAAATCAGGACATTGAGATCCCTAATAATGATAACTCTTGTGGACTCCCAGGGGGATGTGGAAGAAAACAAGGATATGTAGGTGGAGTTAGAACTTAGAAGGGACTGCTCACAATGAACCATTACTTGGTATTAAGAAAAGACTTAATAAGCTGGCAAGAAGGATGAATGAGAAAAGTATTTCTATTAACAAAACCATTAATTCTCTTATCAGGATCACTGCTGGTATTATTAACAGAGCAGTTATGGACATTACTACAAGAAAGTCTAGACCAGGTTGCTACTCATAAAGATGGGGTACAATGTTGTCACCACTAGCGCACATCTGTAGATAGGGATGCTGAACACCTAGTCAGAGGTACTTTGGGACTGGGAGAAAGATTTGAGCTTTATCAGGCTCTTCATAATTGTAAATGGTCTTATACACTTTTTTGGTCTGTTTCATGCTTACTGCCTTTGGACGAAACTGTTAAAAGTTTTAAGGCTTACTGAACTATTAGTATGTACTTAGTTCATAATACTATTAAGTGGTTTGTAGATGTAGTTAGTGTAATGTTAAAGGATAGTGGTGTATAGTCTTATAATGATGTTGTTGGTTAGATAAGCTTGCTCTGTTTTTTGCCCAGTCTTGTTTGTTGAGGATTTTTGGTAAACTGGCTGTTTTTAGTGTTGGGGCCTCTCACTGATTTTGCTGTTTGCTTTTTTGGCAAAATGATCAGGGCTCTTTCCCTATTTATCTAATAAAAAACAAGAAAAAACCTAGAAAATAGTTATATAGCAATAGAATATCTTCTTACACAATTACATGTCACAAAAAAACTACTATTAACATAATATTTAATTATTGTTGATTCCTTAGGATGAAGTAGGGGATTTGCTGATAACAGTGTGGTCATTGCTATTTTATAGATTTAAAAATGAGTTCTACGAACCTACATTACTACATCATTATGATATAATTATAAATTACATCATGCATATTAATATGTACGTGAAAAAACTGGGTCTCAATCTCACTTTTTCCTTTTGAGAACTAGGGACGGGTTTCAGGGGTGGCAATGGCAAGCAAGGTTTAGGATTAATGCCCCTAATTGGGGCTTGGAGTAGACTGTTAAATGAGGTTGAGGGCCTTGTTCTTATTGCATTCTTTGTCATGATATACGATGGGATTCACTCGAAAATAACAGCTGAAATGTCATAAAAAAAAAAAAAAAAACACAATCTTAAATATCTGTAAAAGATTCTTAACATTGTTTCTAAAAAAAATTCTTTTTAATTGCCAAATACTAAATAAAACAGACTGTAATCATGTGAAAAGGGATAAAGCATTGCTCACTACTATTTATAAGTTTTCCTAAATTTAGATTTCCTATGTAAATTGGCCATTTGGATTGAATGGCACTCCAAAGGCTGGTGGGTACTCTATTTTTCTTAATTCAATGCACCAAAAGTAATCTTTCTAACTTCTAGTTGATTTGTTTGCGTACAGAGTAAATTACAGGAGTGGATCTCCAGGAGGAGTATCGGAAGAGTTACATTCAGCTCTTACGAGCATTCAATTGGGTTTGGCCGAGGATAGCATGGGATGGACTGTCGAGGTAAATTAGGCAGTTGATAAAGATGATCTAGTTGGTATCCCATGCTCTTCTGCAATAAGGCATTGGAATATGCCAAATCACTATATATTAAACTGTTTTCACAAGGAGAAAGAAAATGTAAATATCTCATTATTTATATCCTTTCCGACAAAATGATTCGGTATAGACATGGATGGAGGAAGATGAATGTTTTACCAGTATGTGTTGGGCCCATTGCTTACCAAATTTTAGTCGGGTATAGATCCGATTCTCATCTGAAGAACGACAGATTTATTAAGAAAAAGATATATTTCAATTTTCGACCAATTTAATATAATGTGAGAGATGCCATACTATGTAAAGTGTTTATATATATAATATTTATATACTTGTACACATTTTTAGAGTTAACTTAGTTGAACTTGTCTCTTTGGAGGGAACCATGAATATTGTTATTGAAATTCTAAGTTTGTATTTTATGTACTTACAAATGTAAAATCTTGCAAATGTAGGACTTGAATTACATGATAATCTTTCAGATTTTAGAAGTTTGGCTCTCTATACTAATTAATCTGTAAGAGTGAAATAGAAAACATTACTTAGAAATTAATCTACTAGATGATCCTTCAAACAAGCAATTTATATGAAACATTGTACAACACATTTTATCCGAAGATAAAATTTTAACCAAAATAAAGATGAAAGGTTTCGATTAAAAAAAACTATAGTAAGTGTTAGGGGAAAAATATCATATTCTACTTTGATATGCTCTTCAAATCCCTAATTTTTCTTGTAATTACTAACGTAGTCAACCAATCAAGAACAATTATAAACAGACTCAATAGACGATGACTCTTGCCCATGACGCTTTTGAATTTTCGCCTCTCGCCCGTGACGCTTCGGCTCTTGCTCACTATTCCTGTGATGGTGTGCAGGAGGCTTGTGGTGGGGTGGATGCCTCTGTTGTGGCCAGGCTCCCTGCATCAATGACTTCCTCTGTCAGAGTCCTTGGACCCCCTCCTATTGTGGTTGCTGCTGGATCTGATGTTGTTGTTCCTGCTGTGGTCTCCTCTCCTACTGTTTCTTGCATGGTTGGAGGTCGAATTGCTATCTCTTATGTCGATTTGGCAACTTTTGAAGCAAGTATTGCTCCGGCTTTGATGAAGGGGTCTTGTCTGGCTGTGGCTAGTCGTGAGACTGTGCCTGTTCTTGTATGTAAGCTGCTTTTTCTTAAGCTTGAATTCGACATTGTTGATGATATTAATACACATGTGGATGATTTCTCTGCTATTGCTGCTATCTTTCGTTTTACAGGTTTTTGACCCTCTCTCTCAAATCTCCAAATTTTGGGAACCAACCATTTCAGATTTAGTTCAGATCTACCTTGGGGCAAGGAGTTTTTTTATTGTGAAATTTGCTAATGCTGATGATAGGGATTCAATCTTGTGCCATGGTTTCTCTTGGGAGGAACAGTTCCCCCTAATGGCCAAATCGTGGTATCCGACATTTAACCCAACTACAGAGTCCTTTGATAAGATTCCTCTTTGGGTTAGATTGCCGAATCTTTCCCTTCACCTATGGTAGGATGTAGTCTTGGAGGCTGTGGGGGATGGCCTTGGGGATTTCTTAATGGTTGATTCAGTTTCCTCTAATGTCTTTAGGACAACGTACACTCACATCCTTGTGGAGATAGATATCTCTAAAGGGCTCCCTGCTATGATAAAGCTAGATTCTTCAAGTGGTTCCTGGATTCAGTTGCTCGATTATGAAGGTATTCCCTTTAGATGTAGGAAGTGTCATAATATTGGACATCTTGTTGCTCGATGCTCCTCTGATAAGGTTAGATCGAAGAAATCACCTTCTTGGTGATTGGGGGTTTCAGATGATCATTATACGGTTCAAAAAATTGTTTTGGTTGTGGATGGGTTGGATAGTTCTTCGCATACTGATCCCACTTTGGATAAGGATTTTGTGGATGTCTTTGATGCTGCACATGTTGTCCTTTCCAAGGTTTTGACTCAAAGTATTGTTGATGTTCCGTCTCCTACTGACTCTACAGTTTCGGACCCTTTGCCTACTTTGAGTCAGAATTTGGTTGTTGTCCCTTCTATTGCTGACTCTTTTCAAAACATTACTGATGGCTCTTCGGCTGGGGGGCTTTTGGGGGTTAGTGGGGATTGGCAGAAAGTTGTGGGGAAGGTGGAGGATGGTTGGACTTCAATTAAAGGGAAAAAAGGTAAGTCCTCCAAATCTTCATTTGATATGGCTTTACGGTCTCAAAAGAAGGGACCAAAATGTAAATCTTGATGGTCTATCTTTGACTTGGGTTGTTTGCCCTCTTGTTGGGAACATTAGTGTGTCCCTCTAGTTAGTTAGGTGGTTCTCCATAGTTGTTTTAAGATTTTCATTGTTATATCTTTATTGCCCCTTTGTACAAGGTTTCGGATCCTTTCAAAACCTGTTTTTACTTAATCAAAACCAATCAAGAATAACAATAGATTAATAAATTTAATCTCAAGAATATATATAATGTCCTTAGGTCTCTTAGTTGGCTTTAAATGCATATAATTCCTTAGAAATCTTAACTAGCTATGAACACATTAATTATCTTAGACTTTACAAGCAATGGATAACACTAGGGAAAAACAAAAATTAAAGTATACACAATTTGAAAGAATAGACTAAACTAGGAAAAAGAAAACAAATTATATCTCTAAAAATTAATAAAATATCATTTCTATAAAGAGGATTTTGTATAACAACAATGTTATTTGGACCACCTATGTTATAGACATTGTGTTTGTATCTATTGCTTTTTGGCACTCATTCATGACCTAAATAACATCAGTGTAAAAAAACAATTGATTCAAATGCCATGTCTGTAAGGTATCATCCCAAGATGCAATACTTAGATAACATACTAGAAACAATTAATCAATGCATTAATGGCACATTAACAGGTCATTAACAATGCATTAACAACTAGTACCATGAGACTAAATTAAACATTACTCCAATCTACCTTTGTCAAACACAAATGTTAAACATGGTCCGCATTCTCAATGATAATCTTGGGATAAGCCCCCACAAAGCAAGCTTTAACCAAAATAAAAAACAATGGACCAAAGTAAACCCTTTAAAACTTCTAGCAATCACCTGGTAACAGAGAGGAAAGAAACTAAGAGATACTATCATTATAGTCAAAAGAGAGGAAACTGACAACACATGCAACTACCCACAAAAGAAAGCTCAAACAAACCTTTGGAGAGGGCAAGCTTGACAAAGATCTTCTTGTATACAATAATAACCTCGTAGCTGCATTGTCCCTTCTCACCTCAACAACAAAGGGGTCCATCTTAATAGGAATAATAAGCCAAACAACTAGCTCCATGAAGAAGCCATGCAACCACCAACCACCAACCTTCTCATAGAAGAGGGCCTGCACCTAAAAACTTCACATCAATAGTAGAGATGATTGCCTCCAGCTTCATAATAGTAGTCACTAGCTCCGTAGGAACTGTGAAAGAAGTCAGCCAAGTGCACAAAACCCATTGTGACCATTCCTAATTCTTCCATATTTGGGTTTGGAAGAACCATATAGGGGAATCAAGAGGCAACAACCTTGACACCATTCAAAATATCACTATGCTTACCGCCCATGAGGAGTGGGAACAAACCAAGGAAGATTCAACATCACCGAACAATTGAGACTCGCCCTTGCTCCAAGTTGGGCCAAGGGCAAACCAAGAAAATAAAGGCAAGGTCATCTACAAAAGCCTTTCCATGCCACTATAACAACAAACAATCACCATGAGATGCCAAGCTAAAACAAAGGAAGCAACCACACAATTAGCCATTTTAGTTGATTTCCTACCCCACACACCAGTCATGAACAATAGAATTGGCAAGACCAGAAAAAGGGGCAAAAAACTCCTCCAAGCATTTATGCACCATTATTTCTCTAGAAACCAACTAGACAAAAGCAATCAAATAAGCTAGATATGGAAAAACCCCATAGTAATAAAAAATAGAACACAACACAAACCCAACAAACCCAACCATAGGGTTGGAAAACATAAGAAGCAGGTAGCTAACATCTTCCTCAAAATCCCCTCTCTCACCACTGCTCATAGGAACCCTAGTTTCACTTCTTCTCTCATTTACTCTCTCCATGTAAGCAAAGAGGAAACTATGCCTCCAACCAATAGCAATGTCGTTAGCAAGAAAGACAATAGCTTGGTCCTCCACAAACTGATCCAAGAGAAAGATCAACTTAAGATTCGCTGAGAGAAAACTCCCTCACCCAACACAACCTCCAAAGAAACCCTCTTCCAGCCATAGAGTCCTTCTCGGCCACCAAAAGAAAATTGAGAACCACTAGCATAACTCTCTTCACCATCAACATCATCCCCAGACTTGCTATCCACAAATTCTAGTAATGGAGGGCCATTGTTGGAACACTTGGAATTTGGAATTCCTCCACCTGTGCTTGTCCCGCTCGTCATATTAAAGATTTCCTATTGCTATAAAGAGTTGAATCCCTCACTTTTTTGTACAAGTAATCAATAGGTGTTTCTAGGCTCTACTATCATTACTTATGTACATCAACACATGACTATATTGAATTGGATTTTCTTTTACCAAAAAGTCTTGATTGTTATTGAGAAATAAATGTCTTAGACCATCAGATCTTAGGTGTAATCAAAGCTTATCATGACACATGGTTGACATAGACTCGTACTTTAAAGTGGAACAATGATACAACTATAGCCATTTAAATCCACTATCATAGGCCTGCACGAGCTTAAGAAATGGAGTCTACCTCAGTAAACACTTTGTAGTAAGTAGAATATGACACCCTACTATTGCCGATACCTTTGGGCTCCATTATATTTTCTTCACTTTTAGATATCAAATCTTACTAGAATCAACAAACATAGAACATTGTGGCTAGAGGTTCAACAAGATCAATAGTATTGTGGGCCATGGGTGTAATATTATGCTAAATCACAAAACTACTTTCGTTGAAATTAACTAGCCATAATTTTTTTGGGTCCACTAAAATTTGGGCCTCTTGAAAATGAAAATGCATCCCAATTTATAATCTAGATGTGAAGTTCAATAAAAAATTAGTTAAAAAAACCCTAGGGTTTGCCCAAGCTTGGGGATCATAGTCATCTTGGACTCGAGATCTTTGAATGCTAGATAAAGTTACATGCTTAAGTATTTACAATTGGGCTTTAGAGGTATTGTTGTTTTATTTAAAAATTAGATGAATTGTTTTTTTCCCAACTTCAAGATTTGAAGTAGTAATAAGAAATTACAAATCATTCATTTTTATTATCTTTAAATTCTTTGCAAATTGTTTGGTATAAATAGAAAAGAATAATTTTTAAAAGTGTTCATGTGTGTAGTTGACTTCAATTAGA